>VRYO01001792.1:3287674-3407311 GCA_009812075.1 Sialia sialis | reverse complement strand
GAAATTACTGTATTTAAGGATCATGAAGATGCTTAACGAATTTGTATTCCACACAGCCACAGCATCATTGCCAGGTAAAGCAATGATGTGGTTTAGTGTAACAATTCTTTGCCTGAGTAATGAATGTTATTTTGTATCCTCTGTGATGTGAAAAACACCATATTAAATTAAAAGAAAGGTAAATGCACTTAGATACTGGTAATACCAGTCTGCTTAAATCAGTACATATGCTTGATCAGAAGATTAAGTGAAGCTTGTCCCAACAGGTATGCACTAATACAATTGTTACCAGCTTTGGAAGTTATTTTCAGTAAATCTGTGAGCTTGAAAGGCTGACCTGCAAGCAATGAGCACTGGTGCTCTTGTGCCACAAGAGTGAAAATCTTTAGTCAGCTGAAAACTACAAGATATACCGATAAGGATTGTTCAGTGGTGATAGTTGTTTTCAAAGAAACTGGTGCCTGTTGTCAAAAGTCACATTGACCACTGTGAGTACGAGAATTTTGTGTTTGCCAATATATTTCTTGCATTGGTTTCTACTTAATCACATCCTAAAAACTCCAAAGTGCCTGAAACTCAAATGGGTTTTCATCTGAATAAAAGGAGCGGGTAGGTGAGATCTTCCTCAGACCTGTATACAAGGTCTGAAGGCAGCAATGTTGTACACAGTGTTTAAGGCAGAAACCTCAATGAGTTGGGTGTAATACTCAAAGTAATGCAGTGAATACTGCAGACAGCACTTTCACTGCCAGAATATCATGTAGCACACCACTGTAAGCAACACCAGCACTTGTGGAAGGAACAGATCATAATTTGAGTCTGTATTGTAACATATGAAAGGTAAGTGCAGAATTTAGGAAACAAAAGAAAAAGGAAAGCTGATTTTCGAGCCTGAAAATGTGACTGATCACCAGCTCTGTATCATTCTTTGTGCCAAATGTATTTGTCTAGCAGCATTAAGCATCTGCTTGCCTTTTCCACACAGATGCTGTAAGTAGAATTTGACCTTTTGTTCAGCAAGTGTTTGATTATTTAATGTGAAAATATTAAGTTATCAGTAAGGCTGACTCTTTTGGGAAGACTGTTCAATTTTTATACAGCCCAAGTTGTTAAAGTACTTTGGAGCATGAACAACTTCAGAGCAGAACAAAGCAGCCAGTGCTAATGTGTAGAAACTCCAGAAGTAAATAACAGCTGTTCAAGAAGACTTCTATTAAATATGTATTAATTAACTTGAAGTGCATCACTTAAATATGTGAAGAGATTATCTTGTGTTAATTTACATTAAAACACACAGCACTTGTTAGCCTCATTACACCACCCTAAGTATATCCTAAGCTATCACCTCATCTTACACTGAGCATTTTGTTGGGTGTTGATTGCTTTCGATTTGCCCTTTTAAAATGTCAGATAGTGGCCTCCATTTCTTGTTGGATCTCTTCTTTCTCTCAGGTTTTGCTCTTGCATAGTTACTGTTCTTACTTGTGTCTGTTCTGTGCTGAGCAGAAAGAAAAATAACAATAGGTTGTGAAAACATAATGGTAATTGCTCATGCAAACTTCAAACTTCACTGGTGGATCCTGCTGTTAACCTATGAACCAGCAGAGAATGTGTGTCCATTTATGTAGGAAAATTATTTTATATGAAGATTCAGTATCACCTTTAGACCAGGAAAGATACATAGTGAAATAGAGTCTCTTTCATGAAATTATGGAGAAAATATTAGCAGTGCTAATACTAGTGGTCTAAATCAATGTATCAATCTTCAAAAACTCTTATTCCAGCAAGTATTTTTAGGTGGACTTAAAACCCATCTCTTTCTATTTTGGTTCTGAAAAGTTATAAACTTGTAAGATTTTCCTTAGTGTTATTTTATCAGCTGATCCAGCTGCTGGGCTGTTCTTTCATCCATTATTTTGACTCCACAGACTCACTGATCACAAGCTGGAGTCCAAGTCTTGTTTCCCACACCTATCCCAGCACACTCCTCCCTAGCGGGAGGCTGAGGAATGTGAGAACTCACAGACAGGCCCTGGCAGAGCAGGAAGGGCAAGTGAAACCAAAATATTTGGCTTTAGTAGAATCTTGAAGTCCTCGACAAATTGCTACAATGCATGGCTCCCTTGGGAGAGTGAGGGGGAGAGTTTGCTCTACTTAAAGGTTGTTTGCAGCCTCTTCAGTTAAGACTTTGAATCTGCACCTAGGTTGTGTTTCCAAGATTGTCTTTAATGTAATTATGCTTAGGGAGAGGTTTTTTCCTAAGTGAAAGCTTTGCTAGGTACTTATGGCAATATGGGAAGTGCTGCTGGTGGAGAAATCCAGGCTTGGAATTCACAGCCCTCTGGTTCAAGAGCAGATTTAGATGCATGTATCTAAAAAACCTTTAAAGGTGACTTAAATTAAGTGGCTTAAATTAAATTCTTGTGCATTTGCAGTGCTCATCTCTGTGACCTAAAGCACATTTTTTTCAGAAAGGGTGGAGAACTGAGCTGAGATACTGTTTTTGTGGGCTGAAATGCCATGGTATATAGCAGATTTGACCATCCCTGCAGTGAAGATGTTTTTCCTAATGTCCAAACTAAACCTCCCCTGGTGCGGCCAAACTAAAAGGCCAGCTAGTCTCTAGTGAAATCTTGAGAATAATAGATGCTTTTTCACCCCAATCTTTAAAGGCAGAGATAATTAAAGGTAGAAAAGGTCTTTCACATGAGGTAAAAGGATTGCAATTCACAACATAATCTGTTTCTTTGCTTACAGTTAGAAGCTTTAGAAGTAGTAGAGCTAAGGAGAGCCTAAGATGTTTCTTGTTAAACACTTAAGGCTAGGAAAAGATGTGTGAGGGTAATTACCTTGATTAAAAAATTTGATCATCTTAAATAGGTATTTTTCAAGGTGCTAAAAAGGGATTTTGCTAATTTGGGCTGAAACTATTACTCTCTATCTATGTTTAACTCCTCTCTTTCCTGTCACTCAAATTTTCATTGTTTCATGAAGTAAATTCAGTGTCAGCCAGTAAATGTTAGTGTTTCACAATTTCTTTATTAAAAGGATGTCACGCCTTTAAAAATGAGTGATGAATGAGGGACATTCATGAATGGGGCAGAGATGCTGTTTGGTGCATGGATTACTGGGTGTTTTGTCTATTAAAATGCAGTTTCTCCCTCTGTCCTTCCACCTGTGCAAAGGGAGATGGAACATTCAGTGTAGTGAGCAGCAGCTGCTGAATTGGTGGGTATATAGGACCTTTTTGTTACTCAGTGAAAAACATTAAGGGGGAAGAATGGAAGTTAAATGTAAAAAAGTTAAACATTTGACAAATGTGATGTGAAACCAAGTGCTCAGGGTAGTAGTTGAACTCAGAATTGTTTGACTTTTTGCCTGGTCACTGTGTTAGATGTGCTGTGTCATTGCTTCAGAAAGAGGCCACAAAACAGAACACTGAAGTTGCGTTTCATACAAATGTAGGAGGAATCCCAAATTCAGCAGTAAACAAGGATGAAAAGGAAGGCAGCACAATAAGGGCAAGAAAAGATGCTGAAGTTTCCCGCAGTTCCTGCCTCATTGTTTATTCCAGCTTCCTGTTTTTTCAGACTGCCTCTCAAGCCTTTCTTGTGCATATACACAGATTATAGTATGCACAAGAATAAGCTGTAGGCAGAAACCAACTTAATGAAGACATTCTTGTGAGAGAGAAAAGATTTTGTTGTCCACAGATGCGCAAAGAAAAACAGAAAAGCAGCTGCCCTTAGAAATGGAGTAAAAGTAGAGCTGAGTGATGATGCTTTACTCAAAATCTGGTGTGTGTTGAAAGCCTTTGAGAGCTTCTGTGCTGTTATGCAGGGATGTAACCAAGAAGGGAAACAAGAAGCTTCTCTAAGTCTCATGTCTTAGATACTGTCCTGAGCATCCTCTTTGCCAATTTTCAGATGGCAAGTAAGGATAGAAGGAAATAGCTTTCCTGACTCTGGTATGGATGACACAATAATCAGTTTTGTGTCAAAAACTTCTCTTTCCTTAAGACCAAACTATAGAGACAGTCGTGTGCTGTCATCTTCCTTTTCAGAGGAGGATTATGAAGGGCAGACGTCCTCAGCTCACCAGTTCCCATCTCTGGGAAATTGCTTTGTCTTTTCTGAAACCTTTGAGGGCAAGGACAGTATAAATGTGGTGGAAAAAATGTGTGTGGCAAGTTGGATGGGGAGGGGAGGTGAGGTGGAGCTGAGATACAGCAATAAAGTGAAGGCTTCTGGTCACTTGGCCTGCTGAGTTAAGGAACTAGGGATGTTGGTTAGCAACAATAATTAAATTTAAGGAATATCTGCATTACACCCACAAGGCTGTGAGCACTGGCATCTGGGTGAATTGGGCTGCTTTATTCTACTCCTTGTGTTATTTGTTTATCAGCTGAAGCATTTATGAGAGCAAATGCAGCTGGTGGCATTTGGGCTATGAAAATTATAGTTTGTAATATTCTTCTAACAGTAATTGGAGAGTTTAAAGAATTCTATAACTAATATTTCAGTCATGCACTGAAAACCCTAAAGTTTTAGGAATTTTTTTTTTGCACTACCTTTATCAAATAGCCAAAAATCCTATAGGATTCCTCTGAATTACTAACCATGGCTGCAGCAGCATACCTGGTGAAATAGATCAGTGGTCCAGTCTGCTTTGATAACTCCAATATAACCAAATATAGGAGAAAGAGAAGAGAAAATTTGTAGGGCTGGTAGTAGCTTGTATTTTTCAATAATTTATCAAGATTCGAGAGCACAGATTTCCTTTGGGAAATATTAGTTCTCAGGTTTACAAAGTGCCTCAGTTGTAAATACCCATAAAAATGACAATTTGGTAGGTCATATTTATTCTTAAGCGGGTCAAAGGACATTAGCGTATTCCTACTGTATAAATCTGTCAAGTACAGAATTTCTTTATGCTCCCAAATCACAAAAGCACTTCTTACAGTCAAGGAGAAAGCGTCACATTATTGCCAATCAAGGACAACAAGCAAGAATATTGATCTCTACCCAATAACTTTTGCCCTGCTCACTAAGTTTTTATTACTGAAACTGGACACATCAAGGGATTGGGTTTAATATATACATATAGTGCTGATTTATTACAGGAGGAGAAATATGGTCTGGCCTTACTTCTGGCTCAATATTTTAACACTTATTTTATCCCTTGCATGGAAGCTTTTTCTACAGACAAAGTGTAAAATTTCCAGCTAGCCCTGGATGTGCACAAATCTTCAGCTTGCAGAGGTACATTGACTTATGGGTGTGCAAGCATCCTGCCTTTGGTGGCCTTAAAGTCATGAGTCTTGATTTTCAGAGTTTATGTGAAAGTCTGTATAGGGGCATTGTTACTTCAGAGAGACATAACTAAAGACAGGCTTGGGGAGTTTGAAGGGTATGTGGGCACAAGAGGTCTGGGTGCTGGTTGCTGAGCCTGGTGTGAAGATGTGTTGGCTTTCTGCTCATCTCTGGAGCTGTGCATGTAAAACCCTTTGTACAGGGGCTGTTTAGCAGTCACAGGTATTGGAATGAAGCAGAGGGCCAGCACCATGCATCTTGGTCTCCTGTTGGTGAAACTTCATATTTTTTGGTTGTTTTTAGGTGATCACTGCAGAGGATTTGGCCTGCTCCACAAACACAGCACCTTTGAACTCTGTCCACAGTGATAACCAAGGCTTAAGGCAGAGGTAGGATCAATCAGCTGCTTTTTTTTAGAAGGGAAGTGCATCTACAAAGCTGAAGGCAGAGTTCTTCACCACAGAATTACAGGACAGTGGACATTGGAAGGAGCATCTAGTCTGACCCACCCGCTCAAAGCATGTTCAGTAAGAACAGGTTGCTCAGGATCTGTCCAGACAGTTTTTGAATGCAGGGATGGTGTTACCACAGCCTCTCAGGATAACCTGTTCCAGTATTTCAGTGGTCAAAGGTAAGCTACTCAGTTAAAAATGCAAGCCATATAAGTCAGCAGGACCAGATAGCTGTTTATTTTGCATCCTAGGGAGCAGCCAGCTTCCTGTATAATTATAAGCCCTGCTGGCTTTTTACCTGTCTAGGCAAAAGATAGGAGTTTTGATTGCTCTTTGGCCTTTCAGGAGCTGGTCAGCCCTTTCACAGAATAAATGCATGCAGAAGTAGCTGATGGATTTGCTGCTCATGTTCATAATGCTGTGGAGAGAGCTGGAGAGGCCATACCCTACTCTCTATCATTTCCTGACAGAGCAGGCAGAGGGACATATGCTGAATTTCTCAAGGCATATCCTTCCCATGCCAGACATTTTGTCAAGAGGTTATGTGCAAGGATTATGTGTTTGTCAGGATTTCCAGATGTCAAGTAATCCCAGCCTTTTCTCAGCACATGAGCAAATCCCAGCGTGCCTGTAGAGCAAACCTGACACTGCCTAGGAGTGCCCCTGCACGTGGTGTGCACACTCACACTGCATCTGATGTGGCTGGGGTCCTGTGCGTGTGCCCTCCTGTGCATTTCCACAAGCACAACAAATTGGATGTGACTCAAACATTCTGGATTAACTCTGCGTGTTCAGACCATCTGTGCAGCACATGTACCACTGGGCTGATGGTGCTTGGAGGGTTGGTCACAGTGCTTCTCCCACACAGCTCCTGGGGATGCATTTCAGTGTTGGAAGAGTTCAGAGCAGGATCATGGCACAAGCAGAAATCATTTTACAGGAACCTCTAGGAAGAATTCTGCTGATCTTTCAGGTTCTTCATCCTCCTGACTTGTTACAGGTAACTGTAGTCAGCCTTACCCTGCCTTCAGGGTGCTTTCTTATGGCACAGATTTCAGAAGGATGTGAGAAGGCAGTGGCTTTTGAATTTGCATCTGTGTGTCTTAACTAGAACATAATTTCTTCACCAATGGGAATTCAAACCAGAAAGGAGAGTGAACATGGTGGAGTTGAGATGAAGATATGACCCAGGGTATGCATTGACTATTTCAAGTGTCAGGTGGAAATGCTGAGTTCTGCCAGCTGCCTTTAAAATCACCTCTCAGAATCAAGCCTAGAATGAGAAAGTGACAATAACTTCCATGTCACCTTTTTAGGTAAATACAGAAAGCTGTAGTTGCCAGAGCAGTGATGAATCATGATTTCCTTCCATCCAAAGAGCCTTGGGCTTTTTCCTCATTCAAACATTTAACTTACTTGCAGGGCTGACAGAAAAGCAGTAGATTTTTTTTCCAAATATCCATTTGCCTTTCCATTTATCTACTTTGATCTAAAATACAGAACCTGATAGATGCCCTAGGTAAATCAAACATTTTCCATCTGCCAAAACGGTTTTGCAAATGCTTATTTCATGCCATTACCATTTTTCTGTTTCTAGCAGTAAATCAAAAAGTATCAGCCATTCATCCACTTTAAAAGTAATGCCTTTCCCTTGCATAATTACACATACCCAGTGGAGATCTGTGTGCACAGTAAATCTATTCCTTTAAAAGGTTTTGCCTTAAGTACCACAGTGACATAAATTGGTGAAGCGCAAATTTATTTATTTAAAAGGTTTATTCTTTTAACTGATCAAGTAACTGTTACACGTCCATTGTTTGGTTTGGGTGGGGAGGGCTTTTATTAATGTATCAGATTTAATTTTGCAGCAGGTGTTTATGTAGAAAGGTCTCACTCCTTCCAGGACTTGTAGCAATTGATATGCGTGCGTAATTTATTCTCATTACAGGTTTATTCTTAACTGGTGTTCAGGGGGTCTTCACTGTATCTCCAGTAGATCCTTGAGAATTAAATAGTTTAATGAATGTAATGAGCAAGCTTGAAAGAAGTAGATGAAAAGCAGAATATGGATTTGAGTATTAGCTCTCCAAATTTGCAAATAACGGAAGTATGGTACAGGGAGTGAGAAATTGCCAAAAATAAATGTCTTCAAGTAATAAATGCCCCGGATGGTATTTTGCAAAGCAAAGATTAAAAAATGGATCTTTTCATCATTCTCATGTAAACTTGCTCATCTTTGTAAGTCATGCTTGTAGCTCTCAGGGGTGTCAAACCTAAAGCAGACAAGCCCAGCTGGTGGAAGCCTGGGAGTGAAATGATGAATTTTTTAGCAGATCTGAGTTTATTTTTAGGCTTATAGAATTATGTTTCATTTCCCTATGAGTGAAATTGTAGGAAGTAGCTTAGAAGAAAAACAAATTAAGAAACTTCACTAGAAGATCAAAAAATAGCAAAACACTGGACTCTAACTACAGTTGAGCACAACATATCCTGATTGCATTTGAAATTGTGGCTACAGTTTAGTCCTGCAAATATTTACATACATGTTCAGTTTAATGCATATGAAAATTCTTGAAACTAGCAGTAAGTCTGAAGAGACAGCAGACTGCAGGTTAGGTTATGGCATGGGGAACTGAACAAAATTTCTAGTGTGAATATATTTTCTGTGGATATATTTTCCATGGTGCTGAATGTGGGAGTAAAAGTCCAATCTGGATTTTGTTAGGTTATTCAGTTAAAGAAGTGTCGAAACATTTTTGGGGAGAGGAGAGTTCATAGGAAGGTTTTGAGTCTGGAATCTTCTTTGGTTAGTGAAGATAATTTCATTAACACAATCACATATTCAACCCTATGATTTCACACTATCCATTTTTTGCTGGCATTATAGAACTGTCAACTCTTTCCTACAGTTAAAAAAGAAAAAACTGCATTAGTTTCCAAAGCAAGTCTGGGAAAATGCCACAGACCTGGGCTGAGGAGATGCATGTGATAGTTACAGATCTAGCAAGGGCTGTTTTTTGCAGGAGGTTTATTACATGCAGCTACACATCCCATGTCCATTAAGGTCACTCTTTTGAGATTTCATTTTAAGTGAATTTGGCTTTTGGGGTCTTTTCTAGTACGTGGAGTAGATCAGATGTTGCCAACCATCCTTTTATTATCAGAATTGATGGTGGTGCTGCCATGTGGCTTTTGCCTGTGATAGAAAGTGAATTAGTAAGTGACAAAGATGCCTCTTTGAATCCCATGTCCTAGAATGTGCTCCTGGGAGCGCTGGGGACTGCAGCCTTCCCCAGTGAAACAGCCTTCCCTCTGTTCTGCAGTTGGGAACCAAAGGAGCCACCTTAAAGGGTGAGAGAGTACCTCAGCTTCCAAACTGGCTCAATCTTTGTCTTCCCATGCTGTTTGCATCGATGCTAATCAATGTTAATTATGGTAGTGGGGCTTGTGATGTACTCATTATAAAAGCCATCCTATTTTCCTGTGCTTGCACAGTCTGTAGCACAATAGAGCCCTGATTGGGGTTCCCTAGATGCTGCAAATAGTAATACAATTTGTTATAATAATGAATATGTGGTTCATGGTGTAAGAGTACCAAACTCAGTTCATGGAGCTTGGAAGCATCACTTGATAATTCTGTCTGCTGTTACCACTGTCTATGGCATTCTGGGTGTGTCTTGGCAGCTGGGATCTCAGCAGTAAACCAGTTAAGTTTTGGTTTGTGTTTCAGTAGATGCTTCTTTTTAAATTTGCATTGAGTCTGTGGGGTTTTGGTAAATATATTCTTGAAGTTAGCTGTGCTTAAAAACTCTTCTGATTCAGCATGCTCGCTGTGCTGGGTTCATGATCCCACCCTCATGCAGGAGTGCTTCCTCCATGAGTGCACTTGGAGCTGCTGGCTGCTGAAGGATGGGGTGCCAGGGTGTTTCTTTAACCGGCTGAAGGGAAGAGCTGCAAGAGTAAGGAAGGTGCTTTTTCCCAGGTGCTGAGCAGCTGCTGGGAGTAGTTTGTGACAGTTCCCAGCTCCTGCAGGGCCTGGAAGTGGGAGCTGATGCTTTCCTTCCTCCCAAAGCTGCAACCTCCTCCTCTTTCACTAAGAGCTGACACTCAAGATGTGCAGTCTCCTATGATGAATTTGGTTCAGTCCTACTGTTATCCTCACTGGAAACTTCAGCAACGTTGTGTATATTAATTAATTTGTATAAATAACTACAATTCATCCCCTCAGTCTGCACTACCTTTGTGAGTTTTGATGACTTCATATAGACTCTTCTCCTTCCTTCCTTCCTTCCCTCCCTCCCTCCCTCCCAGTGGTATTGCTTGTTACCTGGTTTGTTGTTGACATTGGTTTCAGTCCTGTTTCTTCAATTCCCACCAGACTGCATGCTTGAATTTTAGTTACCTATATGCAGTTTAGGTGTGTGATTATCAATCTGACTCTAGTTTTCTGCTAGACTGCTGACCAAGCCTGTGTACAAAAATGTTTTAAATTGTTTAGATGTTACATTACCTCTCTTGAGTGTGTATGTTGTTGTTTTAAGAGGAATTCTAGTCAGTGGAGAGCTGCTTCTGTGTTTGTAATTAATGTAAAGTATTTATTATAGCAGCTAGATTTTTCCCTGTTAATGGTGCTTTACTGAAATTTCATGATCTACAGCACACCCTAGTGATATCTGGAAATCATGAAGTTACACCCAGTCAACTTTATTTCCTTTGTTGTAAAGCGCATCTTAAGACTCCAATAAGCAAAGTCCAGGAAAGTAAATGCCTAAATGCCTTTGTATCCAACATAGGAAGTGGGTTTATAAAGCACAAAACAACCTTAGAAACTGAGACTACAGCTCGTCCTGTGTGAAAAGAACATCTGTATAATGAGTTCATCTGGTTTGCAGTCTATGATATTTGACATGTTTAACAACATGGGGAAAAGCAGCCTAGGGTTATATGAGAAGAGTGAGAAATATCTCTTGGGCTCCCATTTAGACTGGAGAGAGCAACTAGATATAAATAAAAGCATTGTGAAGGAAACCTGCAGGCAGATTTCATAGGTCAGAAGCGTGAATGGTCATTTACTCTCTTATAGCCAGTACATTAACATTCATGCTATGTAATAAATTCCTCCTTTTGCAGGATGGTAGGTCACAGGTGGTGGTACCTGTATTTAGTTTTGAGTGGCCATCAGGCTCCATATAATCCTGCAGAGTTATGTGCACCTTCCTAACTTTTTAGGCTGCCATCCACTCTGTTTTTCTGGATTTCTGTATTTCAGTCATTTATTTTCTTCTGTCTGTCTAAACACACAGACTGTCAATGGTTCTGAATTGGCTGCTGTTCACCCCATGATGGGGTGAGAGGAGAAAGCAGGTTTGAGAAGCAATCTGACAAAGAATTGTAATTAAGTAGTCAAGAAGGAAGGCAAATATTTATCAGAGGTGAAATCAAATAGGTGATGTGTGGATGACCCTGAAAGAAAGTGAAAGCAATATGTTCTGCAGCTTGGCCCAGCTGAAAGATCTGATCCCATATCTCTGTTTCATGTACAGAGCATTCCCTGTCTATGTAAGGCAAAGCGGAATATGGGGTCCTGCTTCCTGGTTCTCTCACACACTAGAAATCTGTAATTCTTTGGGGAGAGACAGGTTTCCTCTCAGACCCCTGCATTTCACTCTTGTCAGGTAATACAAACAATAATGGAAATCAGTGTTTTGTTTTATGTAAGTAAAAACAAAAAGTTTGCAATAATTTATGGTATTTATTTAAATGACATGCAAAATACTTTGTGAAACTTAGGGGGGAAAGCAGCACAACTGAAACAGCACAATTGTTTCAGAGAACATTCATTTCAAATCCACATACAATATTTCATTCATGCTTAATTATTTCCCCAATGCTAGTCTAAGCATTACTAGTTTCCTTTGTCTTCTTGCTTTTGCATGCAGCACGATTAGCAAAACTGCTTGTGCTCTACCAACTCCTGCACATATGGGGTTTAGCCTCATTGTTCAAGGGGTGGAGCAACAAGCAATATGAACACTCATGCTGCCAAATTTGGCACACGTGAGCCCTCCAAAGTATACAGATATCACCCGTTTCATTTAAATCCCTGTCTATATTATGCATTGCTGCCATAATGGCAACTCCATTGTCTGGGTATTATTTGAAGCAGCTTTTCTCCCATTGTTTGTGCACTGTAAGCCTGGAGGTTTCTGTAGTCGTCGTGAGCAGCTTACGTGAAAGAAATCATTTAGCTCGCAGTGAACCTGCTGGCAAAGGAACAGGCCATGACTAAAGCATGAGACCTGTGATCTTTCTGAAGAAAATCTCTTCAGTAGATGGCATAATTTCTTGCTTTCATGAGACTGTTCTCAGGTTTGGACACAGCATTTCCTTTTGTCACCTCTGGGGCATGATGGGAATATCGGCTGAAAAAAAAGAGTAAATGAATGATGCTGGCTGTGGATGTGTACCCTAACAACATCTTGTACACATCTCAAATACTAGCAAAGAGACACAGCTACTGTTTGTCAGAAATTTAGGACAGTTGTTTATTCTAACTGCAGCAAAGTCTTGGCCTTTTATTCTTCCATGGTATTGACTGAATTGGCACATCCTGCTGTGAGTCTTTCCTAGAGACTTTGAAAACTTATTTTGTCTGCTTAGGGAGGAATAAAGAATTTCCTATAACTTATTATAGAGAAAGAGCTGCCCAGCTCTTTCCCTTTCTAGCATTCAGTCACCTGCTTGGGCAGTGCCCTCCCCTCCAGTGGCACTTGTCTCTTGTGATTGTGTACACACACACTATTGTCCATAAAGCCACTCAGTATTAGCTGTTCTTCACAAGTTATGCCCATTACTGATTTTGCATGCACATCACTCTTGACACAGTCATTTGTGACATGTTTTTAAGCAGTGGCTCCCAAGATGAGGGCTGCAGAAAGCCAGCAAAAGATCCCTTTGTAGTTTGCAAGGCTTCCAGTTCATTTTGTTTCCAAAGTCTAGCTCAGAGTACAATATAAATGTTATATAAAGACTACCCTGCTCTTCATTTAGCTTAGTTCTTCGGAGAACCCTGTTGCAGCCACACAGGCATTATGTGATCCCAAAGGGATCCTTTGTCCTTGCATGTGACACTGAGGGGTGACAGTATTAAAATCTGCTAAATGGAAAGACTGTAAGTCTCAAAATCCCATTTTAACTTATCTGAGAATTTGCACACTTCTGGAAGCTTCAAATCTGGTCCATCATTGTAGAGAGTGATTCAAATTCACCTTTTCATCCTTTTGCCTCCAAATTACCACAATAAAAGAAAATCAGGTAATGTAATCTGTACAAGCTGGCCTCTTTCATTCTACTACCCACTTGTCTGTGACTTCCCCTCCTGCCTGCCACATTGTCAGAACTCATATCCAGGAATACTGGAGGGACTGATTTGTGTTCCTTTGGAAAACTGGGGCTCTCATTTAGCACCTCTGGAGTGGGTGTAAGGTTGGAAGTAAAGTCAGCTAAAGGACCCTTGGCTCTGATGGGACTGAAATCAGCTTCTCTGCACTCAGAGTATCTCCAAAGTAGTTGTTGAGGGCCAGAATTACACACAGTGGACACTTACTGTTCTCAGACTCCAGAAGCACCGGTGCACATTTCTCACACCACTGAATAGTACCAAGCATGGAAATGTATTGCTGATGTTATTCCCAACACCTTCAAATGTCATCCATCCTTGATACTCAAATGTTTTGTTCCTTAACTGAATGTACAGTAGGCATTTTAGATCTGATTTTGACATTTGTCTAAATTATGTATGTCCTTTAATTAGTTTTTGACAAAACTTCAGTTTGCACTGTTTTAGACACACTCTGCAAAAGAGTGGCTCTAGAAGATGGGGATTTTTTTTAGCTCCTCTCTGGGAATCTTTCTAGCTCCTCTCTGGTAGTTTGTGTAGCAATTTTTTCAACAGGTTTTTATTTCCACATCAGTGTTCGTCCATGCTATAACCTATAAACATGTAAGCTAATTTCAGGACACTGACTTTTACATTCAGATTGCTGTAGCTTTTTTGTGAAAAGGTCACAAAATGACTATACCAGTAAACACAATTAGTGAATTAGATTGCTGAGGAAGTGAAAAAACAGCATAAATTACTACTGTAAAAGAGGCTAAAAGAGCAGGAGATAGGTAATTCCATTTGCAGGTAAGAACATGCCTAAAGTACCTTTAACAGCTTGCTTGGATAGTGCTAGCTAGCAATGTGTGCTCTGTTCCAAAGCAGCAGCCTATATTTTTGGATCATCTTTCAAGACTGAGATGATATAAGGCAATTAATAGTGTTTTGTGACCTTCTGCACCAGCAGTCCATCTTTTTGGCATTGAAACTGATTTTGCCCAACTTGGCATTTTATCACCTAGGAGTATGGGGGGAGATCAAAGAGACACCTTTAACAGCGGCAGTGGAATGATTTAGTTCTGTCACACTCTTCTTCAAATTCACCATTTCTGACAAGCTGATGAGGCAAACCTCTTCCTTGCTTAATATCACATAAGGTACATTGAAAGTCTGTGAAGAGGCAGATGTTCTATAGCTTCACTTCATATGCAAAAACCTGTTATTCTTTATTTGCATTCAATTAGAAGTCAGACCCCGATGAATATCTAATGCAGGAAATGGGAAAAGATTTGCCATCAAGCATATGCTTTGCTTGTAGTGGATCTCAGTTAACCTGCTATTGTGTCTTCCTGCAGTGATTTGGTCATTTCTACTACATTATTTACACCTTCCAGCTCAGGGGTAAAGAGTGCCAATAGGTGACAACTGGAGTTATGTTCCTGCTTTTTGAAATGTTGCCTTTCCCCTTCCTTTAAAAAAGCCACTGCAGTTGCAAATTTCCCCTTACTAAGTAGCTCTGTTTGAGGATTTAAATGCTGTAGCATTACTTCCATATTAATTTTCTTTTTTGATGCAGTTGAGCCTTGTTTGATCTTGTGAAGGCTCACTATTCTCCTGGCACTCCTCAGTATAATATGAGGAGCTCAGAAGTTATAAAACTGTTGCATTGTCAAGAAGGGAGGGTTCAAATGATCGCTGTAATACGAAGCAGAAGTGGCAGACTCTTCCAGAACAGCTGCTGTGATTGCTGTGACACTGTAAGAGCACACATACCAGGGTATTACAGTACCTAGGGAGAGATGAAAGTTGTCTGGAGCCCAAGACATCAGAGACAGGGATAAGCAAAGCAGCTTTTCATCACTGCAGCACAAGGTTTTACAGGCTTTGGGGGAAAATGACAAAAATCTCATACCTTCCTAAACTGGGATGTGATTGGAAACTTGCTTCTTTATATCTTCCATCCTTTTTCTTCTCTGTGGGCCACTCCCACCACATGTTCTGAAGAACACATGACATTTCTTCCTTTTTCCTCTTTTCTCTTTGCTTTGATCTAACATTGTAAATTAAACCATCCTCACTCATATCCAAGCAATGCATTGATACAAAAGGGAAACCTTGAGAGTATTTTTAGGGGCTTTGCAAACTTAGACAAACAGATCAATTTTACTTCATCCATGCCTCGAGTTTGGGATGATTTTTTTTGTCCTGACATTATGATGATAAAAAATTTCAGAATTTTAGAAAAAAAAAATTCCAACTAGACGAAATGATGACACCAGTTCTGTCACATACAGTTGCCTAATCCTCATGTTTTCTCCAGGAATCTCCAGCACAGAATGAAATGTTGAGAAACAAATATTCTTCTGTGCAACAAGATTGTCTTATCTTGAAAAAAAATACAAAAATCTCAAGGTTTCATGTGAAGGTAATAGGTATTTCAGATAATTGGACCGTGTATTTCTGGACAGTTTCTGCAGACTGAGCCTGCTTCTGATGAGCATTTTCTCAAGATTTAGTAAAGGACAGGCTGAAAGCCAGAATGACTCATTGTTTTGGTAGCAACAGCCCATCTGCAGCTGAAATAGTTTTTGGTGCCCCTTAGCCTATCTCTTAGTATGTCAAAAGCTGTGCAAACATGAGGCTGAGAACAGACTGAAGGGGCTTGCAGTCATTTTGGGTTCTGCTGTACGTTAGGGAAGCCCATGACAGAAATCTGCCAAGTGGCTCATCAGACCAGAATGCCAGTGCACCACTGCTATGATTGATTTCTGATGCCTGCTTGTCACACATAATGAAGATTTTTGGGAGTAAAAGGGAATGTGGTTTTTATCTTGATTTTTAAAAGCATGGAGATCCTAGTAACCTGAAGAGGAAAAATATATAAAACATCCTGATACAGGAAATGGAATAGTGAATCAATGCTGATAAGAGGGATGGGGGAACAGCAATGACATCTAGTATTTATTAAGAGCCCAGCTCAGTGCAGTGAATACAGAATCACAGAATGGGTCAGGTTGGAAGGGAACACAGTGGATCATCTGGCCCCACCTCCCTGCTCCAGCAGGGCCATCTCAGAGCTCACAGAACAGAACTGTGTCCAGGATTGTTGTGGAATGTCCCCAGGGACGGACACACCACATCCTCCGTGGGCAGACTGTTCAGTGCACATGGAAGTTCTTCCTCATGTTCAGGTGGAACTTTGAGCATCAGTTCCTGCCTGTTTCTCCTGTTCCATTGCTGAGTCCCACAGCGCAGAGCCTGGTCCATGCTCTGACACCTCCCCTTGGACTCTGACACACAGGGATGAGGTCCCTTCTCAGTCATCTCTTCTTGAGGCTGAGCAGGCCCAGCTCCCTCAGCCTGTCCTCCTAGGAGAGATGTTCCAGTCCCTAAATATAGAGAGAATACAGTGAGATTATTGACAGGATGCGACGCGCAGCAGGATTGCCTTGACCTGCTCTCACTCCACCAGCTCCTAGAATTAAAAATCACACGAACATCTGTACCCTGAACTGTTTGTGTTCAGGAGGCCCTTCCCGAGCTGCGGGTTTATCCCAGACCCACGAGGAGCTGCCGCCAGATGGAGCCGCCGGGCAGCGGGACCTGGGCGACAAAAGGCATCCCGGGGAGCCCCGAAACAGCGCCCGGATCAGAGAGCTGAGCTGGAATCGAGCACCGCTGAGCGCTCATCCAGGAGAGGAACAGGCACATCCCACCAGCCCTGGCTGGGAACCGCGGGCACGATCCTATCTTAAACCAGCGGCTGCAAGAACCAGATTCCCGCAAAGAACAAAATTCCCGTAAAGAACCAAATTCCCATCAAGACCCAGACTCCCGTTGACTGCAGCTGAGTCAGCGTTTGCGCAAGCGTAGCGCGATTGCAAACAGCACGTACGGCATTAAAGGATATTTACCCTACACAGTTATCTTGCATTTCGATTTCAGTAATTTCTATCATACTAAAAAACAGACCTACTAAATACCTACTGGTGAAGCCCTAATAACCAGTGTGTATTTTAATGATTCAGTTCGGTATAGTGATAAAATTTCCTTCCTTTGAAGGTTAGCAGATTTCATTGCTTTTAATTTTGCTCCTTGGAAAGATGCTTGCAGCTGGAATTTGGGGTGTTACTTTTTAAAATGTACATGGCATTTAGGTTCTTTGCTCATTTTAGGAATTACATTTGTGTTTTACATCCAAATCATAAAAATCAGGAGCATCAGTAGACCTGTAACATTTTGAGTTTTTACACAGAGAGTTATTTTATGTGATCGTATAAAGCATGGGGAGGTTAAGAAGTCCCCAGTGTAGCCACAGGAAAGGGACAAAAATTGTGAGTTACATTTCTTCTTCATTTTCTTATCCTGCATTTTCAATTTCTGAACAAGGAACTGACGGGAGATGGTCTATCTTAAATCAGAAATGAAATCATAATGAATGCTTAGTTTACAAAGCAGAAAACCTTTATTATGAAACCATTCTTGAGGAAATGGCAGAATTTTTAACATTTGGCAGTAACTTTTCCAAGACTGTACTGGTATTAGGAAGCAGTGTGATATTTCAGGAGCCATATGTGACACAGCTGTTTTAATGCTCATTTGATTGCTCCTGGTGCTCTATCAGACTAGTACGCTGCATTTTACTGAGCTGGTGACTGAAACAAACCTGGATGACAAGCATGCAAAGATATTCTGAGATTAAATTCTCAAGAGTAGGGCCAGACATGTCCTAACACTGTTCTGTGGCAGGCAGTCCCTTTCCTCCTCCTTTATCCCAGCTCAGGTGAGACTGGGATGTTCTGTTCCACAACCATGTTCCTAAAATCATAGCACCAGAGAACGGTTTGGCTTGGAAGGAGACCTTGAGGAACATCTTGTTCCAACCCCCTGCCATGGGCAGGGACACCTTCCACCATCCCAGGTTTCTCCAAGCCCTGTCCAACCTGGCCTTGAACACTTCCAGGGATGGGGCAGCCACAATGTGTGTCCTTCCCTATTCCAATGCCTCTCCACAATCAAAGATTTTTTTTCCTAATGAAAGCAATGAGATGGAGGTGTCTTTACAGTCTGTGGGTCTGCTGGTAGATAAAATCAGATACTGACAGGTGAAAGAAGCAGTGAGGGGAACCAGAAGAATTCCACTAATTGACACAGATGTTGCTCACCCAAGGCAGTGCTAAATTCCTTAGAATTAGGCCAAAACTCACATCACAGAGTCAGAGAAAAATACTGGGATACACATTGGAAGAGGCTCTTTGGGAAGTCTGTACCTCAGCCACTGGGGAAAGAGAGGGGGAAATGCGGCCGGGAAATTAGGATAAAAAGGAGCTTGCATCCTCTAGCAATTTGAGACACCTTCATGGGAAATGTCCCATGGCCTCTCCCTTTATTCAAATTAAGTTCCAGAACTTTATTTACTCTTCTTTCTCCTTTTCAGACATAAGCCTCTGGCATCGTTAATTAATTTCCTGACACTAATCTCTAAGCCTAGTCTATGTCAGTGTGAACCTGTTCTCCCTTGTCCTGTCACTCACCACATGCTCTAGTAAATAGCCTTGCCCCATCTTTCCTCAGAGCTCCCTTCGTGCACCGCAAGGCCACAGTGAGGTCAGCCCAAAGCTTCTCTTCTCCCGGCTGAACAACCGCAACCCTGCCCGCCTTTCCTCGCGGGAGAGGCGCTCCATTGCTCCGGGCCCCGCGCACCGCGCCCCACAGCCAGGCCGTGCCCGGCGGCGGGGGCGGGCGGAGCGGCGGCGGAGCAGGCGCGGAGGCCCCGCTCGGGCCCAGCTCGGCGGAGCTGAGGAAGGGCCGGGCCGGGAGCTGCGCGGGTCCCTCCTCCGGCGCCACCGCTGTTTCCTGGCCGGCCAGCGGGGAGCCGGGCGCTGCCGGCGGAGGTAGGCGGGGAGGGGAGGAGGGGAGGAGAGGCGCTGGCTCTGGCTCTAGCTCTGTCCGTGAGGGCCCCGCTCCCCGGGCCGCGCCATCGGCCCCGGGTAGGGAGCGCCGGGGGAACCGCGCCAGTCCCTGCGGCCGGGGTTTTAGGGCCCCTAAAAACCTTCAGGCCTCGCTGAACCCCCCGTGAGCTGCACGGAATCCCCGAGTCACTGTGGTGGGAAGGGAGCTCTGAGGTTTTCCAGCCCCACCCTCCTGCCCGGGCAGGGGCGCCCCGAGCCGGTGCCCCCGGAGCGCGGCTGGGTGGGTTCGGAAGGAACAGCTCATTCCTCATCTCCGCAAGTCACATTGCTGCTGAAGCATTGCTCCAGCCGCAAACCTGAAATCGACAGGAAAATAAATAAAGAAATAGCTATAGTGTAATTGATTCTCGGCTGTTTGAAAGGATTTATAATCACATTTTATGCTCAGCCTGTTTTTGTCATAACATTTTTAATAAATTTTGAAATATTTAGAACATGTCGATTAATTTTAATGGGATGAAGTTTTAGATTTTTGCAATGAGTCAGAAAAAACATCTTCAATTTTCAGGCTTGGTTCAGATTTTGAAGATATCACTGCTGTGTGCTGTGCTAAATACCTATACAAGGGAAACCACTCTGCTAGGAATAAATAAATAAAAAATGCAAATACCTCTACAAGGGAACCGCTCTGGTGTTTCTGAGTGTTTAACTCTTTTGTCTTTCTTAACTGAAAGTCCGATTATTGGCTTCAGTATCAACTAGCTCATGAAAGCAGCCTGTAACTTTTTTTAATACAGCCTTCAAAATGGAGCAACTGGCTAGGAAATGGGAGGGGGCGGAAATCACTCTTAGTTTATAATTAGAAGGACAATGAATAGGCCTATAAAAATTCAAGGGAAGAAGGAGTTATGGCCAGTCTTTCACAGATGCTTTGTAATTTAGCAGACCAGGTAAGCTGGGTATCCTAAGTGCCTAGACAGATTAGTTGCCAAATTTCCTTTTATCTCAGGGGAATGAGATCATTCCCATTGAATACCTACCTGCATTTTAGGTAGCTAAGAACCTTGTAAAATAAGCTTCTAGATCCCTAGAAGCAGTTTGCTCATGTAATGAGTAAATTTGTTACCTCTTGTGCTAAATAAACCAGTTAAGTGCTTTGATTATATTACATGCTTTGATAAATACACAGAAGAAGAGCAATGCTCGTGTGGTTTCAGTTCTTAAAATGCTCTTTTATGCATTGCAGTTGAATTCAGATTGTACACCAAATAAGAAAGTTTTTTACCATTTCCTCATATAGTTGAAACTAAAAGAAATCTGAGTAAATATATAGTCAGAAACACATTATTACAGTAAGTGTTTGTAGATACAGTAAGTCGTCATTGTTAGGAAAGAGGAGTACCAAATGCTGAGGTGAGAATGGCAGTAAACATATTTTAACCACTCCTGCCACAAAGCAGTAGTCAGCCATTTCTTAGAAAAATAAAAGAAAACTGCAAATGCATAGCACTGGTATATTAAAAAAACTGGTATATTTACTGGCTGCTGATGCCAGTCTTAATTTATATCAGACAGACCACCTGTTTTGTAGGTTTCAAGTACTAGACCAGGCTCTAAAGGTAGGATTATCAGAAAGTGATGATTTAGGAGCCAGATGCTGCTCATGCTTACAGGATATGAATGGACCAGTGATGAGATAGTCCTCCTTTGCTGATGGGAATATCTTCAGTCTGTCCACCAGCTATTATTGAAATAATTGATGGACTTCTAGCCTATTTAATTAATCAGGTGACAGCTTTTTGCACACAGTTGTTTGTGTAGTCTTGTTCTGTAATCTGTCTCAGTGTCTTGAGTACCTTGCTCCAGTGCTGTTCTCTTATTTCTTGCAAAAGGTTGCAGTACATACAGAGCTTGATGCTGTACCGTTGAGTCAGAAGAAATTGTCACCTCACATTCTTGTTCATCACCACGATGTCCACCATGATACAGACAGCTGCAGGTAACAGGACCTAGCTCTATATCTTCACAGCCTGGTGGGTTTGAGGTGTGCTGCGTAGGTGGCTTTTTGTGCTGTGTACGTGCACGTGGCAGAGATGTTCACTCAGTTACCTCAGTGAGAAGCTGTGAGGGGTGGTGAGGACAGCTCGATGCGGGGGCAGGCTGGATGGAATGTCTCCTGTGTGGATATTTGGGAAGAGGCTCATTTTCCTCTAAGTGGGATAGTAGGTACAGGGGTAGAAAAGCTTTTGCTTGTCTGAAGTCATCATTTGGTGAAGGGGGAAGTAGGGTGATGGGATGGGAATGTAAATCCGCAAAGAGCTGAAAGGAGGTTCACACCACAAAGTTATCTGGGGACCCTCTTCAGTTATTTATATTTAGCAGGACTTTCAGTGAGTTGGATATGATGTTGTTTTAATTCTTTCTATGGCATTTTTCTTCTCATTTTTCTTCTGGTTGTAGGTCCAAGGTTGAGATGTGAAATGATCTTACCATTCCCTTTGGATAGGGAGAGCAGGAGCACTGCTCACATTGTTCCCGTGTCCTTGGGGTGAAAGTGAGGGAGGGAGCATCAGCTGAAGTACAGAATCTAAGACTTTGAATGAATATTTGGGGAGACCACAAAAACACAGGGAAAACATCAGTTGAACTGCAATAGCACAGAAACATTGCAGAACAAAGTTTGGTTTCTCTGTGACTTCATGTTCTGGAACTCTTGGGTTTGTTTTTTCTCTTCAGGTGCTGAGGGTTGTTGGTGCCATGTGAAGCCAGTAGGAGCTGTGGGGACTTAGCACCTTTGAAAGCTGTGCACAGTTTTTTGGATGTTGAGATTTCTATCCCTTCATTAGACCAAATTCAGTATTTTACAATCCTAGTGTTTCCTAATGTCTGGGTGAATTCAGATGGGAAAAATTTAGTGTTAGAATCAAACTGCAGGTTAAGTTACTTGGCAGTTGCATCATCAGAGTTTATAAATGTTTTTTGCTATCATGTGTTTGTACCTCTAATACACAATGTTTACAGCTTCTTCTGTGCTGTTCTGGGGTATGATCCTTGCTCCTTTGTAGCACCACTGCATTTTACAACATGCCTATCTTCTGCTTGCTTGTGATTCTGTTTAGTAGGTGATGCAAGATGCAGCTTTGTGCTCTACATTCTTGTGGATGGCTTCTTACAGACCTTAGCAGTCTGTGAGGTGTTAGAGGTTGCAGCTGCAGAGCTTTATAAGCCTTTTGTTTTATTTTTCTGAGCGAGCTGGCTGGCTGCTGACAGTTGTCTCTTTGGTGGGGCTGCTTATCCTAATAACATGTTAAACGCTTTTGTGGTGTCTTTGTGCTGCAACTTGTTAGTGCATTGTCAAAATATCCTTTAATGGCCTGTGGTGTGTGGTTAAATAAATACCTGCTCACTGAAAATTGCCTGATTGATCATCTTGATTGTTACTGGGACCTAACTGATTTTTTTCAAGGAATTCCCAATTCTATGTGCTGAATGTAGGAGTCTTGGATTACTTTACATATTAGGACATGATTTATGTTTCAGTTGTTCCCAATAATGCTCTGTATGTACAGTTTAAAAAAAAAACAACCCTTGTATGAGCTGTGCCTCAGGTACTGTGTTTACTAATGTTCTCTGTAGGATTAAAATTATAGTGAATATGACAAGAGATCATAGAAATACTTGTAAGAGTTTAAAGATAATGAGTGCTCCTTGTAAAGTCTTTGAGAGTTTTGAGTGTGATGCTCACATCCAGAATTAAGTAGGAACCACTCTACTATGCCAAGAAGAGTCAGTCAAGCCAAAAAAAGCCCAAATAAAAGGTTATTTTACAATTGAAAGTTTCCTTTGGGGAAGTTGTGAGGGGAGTGAAATAGTAATTTGGAAAAACTTCTTTCAGTTTCTAGATCCAGAAAGTTTCTGCTTTATTGAGCATGATTAATGAGTTACAAATTTGTTTGCCTCAAATTCATGCACCACCAGACAGTAGTATGGTTACTAAGTTCTTTATGGTCTGGCTGTTTTTTAACTTCAAGTCAGCTGCACATTGAAGCTAGTTGTTTTATTTATCTAGAGAAAGCAAAGGTAGCTGGTGATCTTTGCACTGTGTCACGTTTGCCATGTCACCATGAGGACACTTCCCAGCATTGGCCGTGTGGAGGATGGTAATTCAGGTGACTTCGGGCAGCCAACTTGAACCCAGTGCAGGAACCTGGTGCTTCAGCTGCGGGCTGCTCATACAACATGGTTTCACATCTGTTACAGTTAGATTGCCTTAGGAAATTGTAGCACTCCTTCAGTTTGAGGAGGCAAAGCTGATTGTCTTATCTCAGTGAGAGCCCTGTGTTGTCAGCTCTCCAATTTGTGTTGTCCCACCCATGCTGCAGAGCCTTCTGCTGGAGGGCTTTGTGTGAAACCTTCACTGAATTTAGCCCAGCCAGGAGATGCAAGTTGTTTTCAGCACAATTGGTTAGTCCAAGGACATGCCATGGAGGTGAAGCTCAAGCACAAATCAGTGTCTGAGGGGAGGGAGTGAATCCTGCAGCACCTCAGGCTGCTCAGGGCTAGTGTCAGTGTCACTGAGTGGAAAGCTGCTCACGTTTTGTTAGAAAGTAAAAACCTACACTTAATTGTCTCATTTTCCATCATTCCCAGGCCTGGCAGTGGGAGCTGTACCAGTTGTATATTTTGAGGATTTTTTCCTGCTGCTCCAGGACAGACAGAGCAGGCATTTGTTCATTATTCGGAGCTAGAGCCCTATTGAATGAGATAATATGTAACTCTGGAAGCAGAATGTGTGGCTCTGCTGTCGCTAACCAGCGTGCACTGCCATTCTGAGCCACTGCTGTGTCATCAGCCTGCCAAAAACCCAAAAGCAACAGTAGTAAAATGATGAACTTGGATGTTTTCTTTAGACTGGCACAAAGATGAATGAAGTAGTGAGAGAAATCAACTATTTGATGAATTTCCTACTGTGCCACTCTGCAGCTATGGAGCCTGTGTAGTCCCTTCCCAAAACTCAGACTTTTGTTCCGTGTCAGCAGTGCTTGCATCCTGCAGTGGCATGGATGATTTGCAGTGAGCTATTTTAGTGGAAAAGAAAGCTTTCTCTGTTGCAGTAGTTAATTTTTAATACGAAAAATAGTGTGATACCACTGCACTTTCACTTTGCACTGAGGAGATCTATTCAGGAAAGACTCAAAAACAGGTTGGCTTTGGCTGAGAAAGTATTACACACACACTGGGATAAGATATTTTCTTGGGTCTGAAAAAACCCTAAATGTTCATTTATTCTATAGTGCTGACATTACATGTACAACAAGAAATTTTCAACTTGTGTATATGCAATTATATTTTTAATCTTATTGAATTTTTAATTGTCCCTGGAAGCCCTT
The DNA here is from genome assembly GCA_009812075.1 of Sialia sialis. Classification (NCBI taxonomy): domain Eukaryota; kingdom Metazoa; phylum Chordata; class Aves; order Passeriformes; family Turdidae; genus Sialia; species Sialia sialis. The sequence continues at coordinate 3,382,864 of VRYO01001792.1, read as the reverse complement.
TCCTCAGCTGGTTCCCACTTTTTAGTGGGAAGTATTTATGTGATGAGGAAGTGAATGAGGTGGAAAAGTCTCAGAGTGCTTGTTCTCAGGGACAGATCTCTGTCCTTTGCTGAGGACATGTGACAGCATTTTGCCAGCTGGGGTCCTGTGTTTCTGATTCCTCCTACATGAGACTCTTCTGGCATCTCTACTCTGAGTCCTGTCTGCTTTATCCATCTACCCCTACATTTCTGACTCCAGAGCACCCCAAGCACTGAATGTACCAGATCTCTCCTCCAACACTTTCTCAGGGACTTCTTGGTTGCTATAGCCAGCCTCCTGCCTTCAGAAATCAGCATGGAAGTGTTTAAAAATGGAACAAAACAGGAAGAACTATTGAAAATAATTGACTGATTTGTGGTAAAAATTAGGACAATGAGAAGATACCTGACAAATTTGTCAATAATAGTCTGCTAGTTGTGGTAGAGTGAAGTTCTGTCTTTTTCGTGGAGCTGTGTATGATGCTGAACACATGGGAATTGTTCAGGCCAAAAGCAATGTTCTGAAGAATTTGATACTGTAGAATCTCTGAAGCTGTCATAAACCCACATTTTTTCTGGTCTAACCTGAGGTCTCATTGGCTGTTTCAGTAACCTGCAGCATTTCCAGGAATCAAAAGAGAAAGCAAATACTTCCTGTGTTTGTCCTGTAACACAAGAAGTTTCTGCACTTCCAGTTCATTTAGCAGCTGGGTTTAGTCTCGGTTGCAGCGGTCAAAACACAGACATCTTTTGCAGGATTGGGACTGGCCGAGATGCCGATCCGTGCTGATGATGTGATGAAGCTGCTCAGCCACGTTGCCCAGGTGAAGGGCATGAAAGCTGCCGTGGCACACTCTGGCCGGGGAGCGCTGCTGACAGGGGCATCAGCCTTTTTGGGGGGCGTGCTGGGAGGCCCACCTGGCATCGCTGTAGGTAAGTGTGCTTTGCTCTGGGGACAAGAGGCTGGTTGAATCCCTGAGTGAAGGAATGAGGAGCTCTCTGTAGGAGGTGTGGTTGAAGGAAAGGGGCATTCAGTGTTGAGATTTCCTGCTGGATGGGGAGTGAGGGTGAATAAGCCTTAACTTGGGGCAGAATCATTTTCCAAACAGTTTTACTAAAAATCCTGCTTATTTCTTTATTTTCAAAGTTCCTGATATCCATGTCCTGATGAACTTGTTTTTTTCCACTGGGATTCATTATTCCCTGACCTTTGCTTTTCTTCTTATTACAGGAAGTTGCAGGAAAACCAAAGTCTAATAGTAAATAACTGTCTGTCCTCTGTAACTCTGGAATTGAGAGTTGTCTAATTTGGAAGCTGCCTTGTCATTGAAGGCATCTGGGCCCTGGCCCTTGAATGCTGAGCAGCTGAATGTCCTGTGAGCAGTTGCAGGAATTTCACAGGCTTACTGCTTCTGGAGTGAATTGCAGTGAGCCTCCGTCAGGTTGAGTTAAAAAACAAGCAAATAATTAGTGAAGAGTGGTAACAGAAAATGCAAACTGAAGCTGTGTATTTATTCCTGTTACAGGTGCAAAGCTTAATTATTAGCCAGAATAGTATTTTGACAAATATATGACTGAAGTTATGAGGAACAAAGAAGAGAAATGAAGCTTTTGTAAGAAATTTGTAAGCTTAAAATCTGGAGTAAAGGTAATAATGTAAGCAGCCTCATTTTTGAGTGAGATGAAGAGAAATACTGAAGTTATTCTTGGATGTTTTTCTCTTTTAAGTGTTTGCTTAAGCTTTCATAGTGTCTTAAGTTTGATGTTCTGAAGGCACTGGAACAGATATACCTGTTAATTTATACTGAAAGTATACAATCATAAGCATATATAATAAGAGTAATAAGTACTAGCTAAACTCAGTACAGTTTATTTTATAAATTACAAATTTTTATTATAAATTACAGTACAACTAAATCATAACCCTCTAATTTAACTTTTAAAATTGGAAAGATAAATAAGCCAAAGAAGTTTAGGACAGTTAGAGAAACCTTTACAATCAAGTGCACCTTCACTTGCTTAAACAGCCTGGACAGGTGTGGGACTGGGTGGCAGGGGTTGTCCCTCCTGCTGCTTTGCACCAGGAATGAGGATGAGTTGCCTGCCATGTGCAGCATTGCTGGAGAAGCTTGCAGTCACCATGCTTCCCAAGCACTGCCTGCTCTGAGCAGAGTGGGTCTGTGGGTTTGTTGCTTGGGGGGGAAAAGTGTGATTGTGTAACAAATCTTGTCTCAATGGACAAGGAGCTTAGACATCAGTACTTCTAGTGGCTTTTGCATTAAGTGCCCCTAAATCAGTTATTGACGTTCTCATAAAAATCCCTAGAAGATGAATTCAACCATCATAGGCTTTCAAGTATTTCTGTGGTATCATGGGAAAAATTGCTAACTGAGTAAAAGCTGCAAATTAAGAATTTTTGTCTAATGAAAAACTGCATCCTTTTGAGTGCATAGATGATTTCCTAGGAACAGTCGCTGGGGGTGACAGTTTTGGTGGCAGGGTCAGTTCTGCTGCCTCTCCATTGTGAGGGTCCTTCCTTCCACTGTCCATCCATCTGTCCATCTGTGTGCTCTGGCAGTGCTGTCAGTCCTGTGGATTGCTGTGCTGCACTCAGACTGCTGATTGAGAAGAGCCCTGTAGGGCTATTACCCTGATAACCTGGGACCTTCTACTTAGCCCAGCATGTCTTGTCCACCCGGGGTGGATGGGGTGTGCATGTGATAGGTGAAAGCCTGAATGTGTCTAATGGCTTTGGTCTCTGAGCACCTGCAGGGCTGGGCTTCCTCTGTGTAGGAGGCTGCAGTGTGTGACTCTTAAAGAAGCAGAAAGCTTTGATCAGTCTGAGAGTGTCTAGCAAGTGATTATGACATGATAAGGCAGTTGTTGGTCTGGTGTTTCCCTTGGGCAAGGTTTTATTTTGTAGTAGAGATTACCCTAAGGGAATGTCCCAGGCAATGTTTTGTTTCTGGTTTCTACCTTGAAGCTATTAGTGTTGATTGTATAAAGGGTTTCTTTATGATTGCTGTGGATGTAAAGAGCTTTTAAAATCCTTTTTGGTGCCTTGATTATCACTTATAAATCAACTCTATGTTGATTTCTAATCAAGGTGGGAACATTTTTGGTGAAGGCTCAGGATAGAATTTCAGGCTTTAACATTAACTGGTAAAGACTAATGATTCTCTGTCTTTCCTAGGAGGAGCAGTGGGTGGATTGCTTGGATGGATAACTTCCGGACAGTTCAAGTCAGTCCCTCAGATTTTAGTGGAATTGCCTGCTGCTGAGAGGCAGAAACTCTGTGCTGAAGCCATGGCTGTTGTAAAGAACCTACACTGGACTGATGCTGCTCAGCTGATTGCTCTTGTAATGTCAAATTCCACTATGGCAGACAAGGTGTTAGGAGTGCTGACCACTTACCTTACCAATGAGCTAAAAGCACAAATAAAATATGGAGAATAATTCTCTAGAGAGCAGGCTTTTTATGCTGGAATCAATTTTATTCCTATAGATGTGACTCTTTAACACAACAATTATTAGTTATCAGTACTAATTATAAATATATGCTGATCTGACTAATTTTGGGGTGTTCGCTTTTGGTGTTTTAAAATTTTTGTTAGCATTTTTGATTTGTGTGGATTTGTAAAGCTAGTATTATGTTACTGCATTATCCTGATACCGACTTGCTATGTAATTTTGGATTGCTCTGCACTAGGACTAGTTTAAATCGCTGAAGGGAATCATGCTGGGCTTAGGCTGATGTGTCACTTGGGAAAATTTTCAAAGTAATTTTCTTTTATTTAGGAGACTTGACTCTCTTTGTTTAAGTGCTTTAATTTTCTTCCCCTGTGAATGACACATAAGGTGCCAAAGTAGCTGGGTTACTTTGAAGAATTTTACCTGTTGTTTGTTTGAGCCCTGGAAAGAAAAGTTTTATAAGGAAGCACATTACTGTGAACTCAAAGGACTCAATCCATACTTTGTCTCATTTTTATTGTAATTTTTGAGTTTTCTTTTCATGTAAGAAGTGAAGCAAATACTTAAGATTTCAAGTATCAGGAAAACAAACTGTGAACATTTTCAATTCAATTTTCACCAAGTTCCTGTGCCCTAGAATGGGAGGGTGGGCAAACATTAAAAAAATGGGCAGCTGAACCTGCCAGTTTTATATTAGCCCCAGGATTAAGGTTATCATTTCAGCATTGGTTTCTTGACTGAGTCTGTACAGCTGGTTGTCTGTTTTCATTAAAATATTCCTAAGAAGCCTCATAGTGATCTGTGTGTTGCTTTAAATTAAATGAACTCTTTAAGAACCCAGGCCTGTAGTGGGCAGCCAGCAGTTGGCAGCAGCAGCGATGTGGGATGGGGTGATGTGCCAGCTGCATTATTACTGAAAGTACCAAAGGCTGTGGTGCTGAATGTCCCAGCCAGTTGTTCACATTTCAAGGCATTCCTAAGACAGGTTTGTAGGTAGAAAAATGTGCAGGTGTGCCTTCTTTTCGCATAAAGGCAAGTGAAACTGTTCTGACAAATTCAATTTTTTGCCTAAAATAAAGATCTATCTCCATGTGTGTGATGAGATTTCTGTAAGTTAAGGTTTAAATGGTAAAGCTTTAAACTCAGAAGCTGCTGTTCTATGCTTTGATTAATTTATTTCTGCAGGTACCATTTGCCTTTGATAAATTCAGTGGAGTGCAGTGCAGTGATTGTTCTCAGCATTTGATAACACTTTTTCAGTGGTGTGAAAAGGAGCTGGAAATGAATGGTAAGTGGGCACTCCTAACCTTGTCAGGGTTTCATAATGCCAAGCCTGAAATCAGTGGGGTTTCAGTTTCACTGGCAGATTGCACACACTGTGACTTTTAAAAGATTTTTTTAAATGGTATCCATTAAAAAATACTATTTTTATAAATCCAGTTATTTTTACTTGCAATTTTTTGGTTATTTCACAAATTAAATCCAGTCTTTGTAAAACAACACACTGCTAGCAGTGGCAGATGATTGAATGATCCTGTGGGATGGAGTTAGTATCCTGTGCTCAGCTGTTCAAACCCAGAATGAACGGAGCTGACAACTGATTGTAAAGCAGGCCATAGGAAAAATGGGGGTTCCAGTTCATCTGAAATAGTATTTAAACAGACCTTTACAAGTTTCAGTGGATTCAGACATCAATGTCATGACCCCCATTTTACAGGTATTCATAAATTTAGGCCCAAACACATGCAGTGAATTGATTTTTATCCCTTGAGTCAGTGTAATACATGTGGATGGACTTTGAATCATTTGACTCTGATTGTCTGCTCTCTTGTCATACTCTAAGACAATTCTTTGAAATGCTTTTTATAATACCCTTAGAAATTGTGTACCTATTAGAACTACACTCTTTTAGCCTTCACTGAAGGGCATGTGGCATATGGATGCCAACAGAACTCAGGTCCAAGTAGTTCAGAGTTATGTACAGACCAGTCCCAGCTTATGTCAAACCACACTGCTGCTGAGCTCCTGAGAAGCTTTATGCCCCAGAGGAGCATGCTCTTAGTCATTACAATAGATTTAACTTCTAGAGGTTTTCAGATGACTGGAGTAGAACCAGAAGAAAGGAATTGAATTCTATCATTCTCTGTATCTTTATTTGACAGGTTTGATGCTCTTGGAGCTCCTTGGAAGGTGGCAGGTACCTGTTTTCAAAGTGGCAGCAGTAGGTTTGCAGAGTGGTCTGAAACACATTTCACTGCAGGCAATGGAAGAACAGAAATGAGCTCAAGTGCTCATCTCATCTGTTTGGACTTAAGAGAATTAGGAAATGACCACTCCTGATGGAAACCCTGATACTTAACTACTGAGGGAAAATCAGCATGGCAACCACAAAGATTTTGTTTGTGTTTCAGTGGTTTGTGACAGTTTATATTGCTGAATGCTGCAGGAAGAATTGTACCTTTAGTGCTCTGACTGCAGCCCTGTGCTGTCATATCGAGGTCACCATGATGTTTGGTCTGTAGCCTTAAGTGGGAATTTGAGCGAGTTAAAAGCACCCTTCAGTAGATTTGATGGTCCGAGGGAGAAGAGCAGCTGCACCAGAGTGTTTTAATATCCATCTGTTGCTGTTCTTTGGTAGAGACATGGCTGTCCACCACTGCATCCCTTGTTGGTGTTGGAAATAGCCACAGGCAAGGGATGGCATCTTCTGAAATCCATTCCAGCTGCATAATGTCCAGGCTGAGTGTGAGGCACTGCCATTGCCTAGGAAACGAGGTACGACAGTGCCAGCAGTTTTGGGAAGCAGCTGAAAGAATCACTATGGGGAGATGTACATATTTATATAAAGAAACCATCTGGTTATTAACCTGATTTGGTTGTAGATGTGACAGAATCAAGCCAGGTTCCCTGGCAGATGTTGTATTTTTAGTTAAAAATTCTCTTTTTTATTTGGTTTTTTTTTTTTGTTTTTTTAGCTTTCTGATTTCAAAAATAGAAAGTAACACAAAGTGTTCTGTTAGTAGGGAATATATATGCTTTTTTAAAAGGCAGTCCTGAATTCAAATACAGATTAGTAATTGAGATGTGCCATCTAGTGGCAATTAGATTAATTCTTAAACTCAGCCACTCATTCTGCCTCAGTATCTGGATAACACAGTTAGTTAACCTTTTTCTATGAAAAGTAAGGTTGCATTCTTTTTTTTTTTGCTCTTACTCTGTCAAATTTCTAGCTTTAGCGCCATTTTTATTAGACTAAAAATATCAGCCCAGCTACAGACTAGACTAGAATTTATATGCATTCCCTGCAAGTTGGCTCTTTGGTGATTATCATATGTGAGCTGTGACAGCACAAATATTTACTGCAGCTGCATGTCACATTTAATTATAGTGAGAAAATACAGAATCAGGCAGACGAGGGCAGTTTAGTTCTTGATTACTGAAGGAGTGGATTTTGTGAGCTGAGCAGCAGCCAGTTTGCAAAGGCAGATTGTCCATCGTGGAATTGGCAAGTCAGTGGGGAGTTTGTTTCCTGGAGGGCTGCATTTCTTTGTGCCCTACAAAAGAGGGTGGCTCTCGGCTCAGCCTGTTCACATCATATTTATCACATCATCTCTCACCTCTTAGGCTGTGTGAAAAGTAATGGATTAGCATTCTGTGGGCAGGTTTTCCAAGGACAGCCTCTGTCCTTGCAGGGCTGCACACCTACACCTGCAGAGGGCTTTGCTGTGCAGACCATTGCCAAAGGAGACCATTCCTCTCCGGGAGTCTCGCAAGGGCTGCTGGCAGGAGCGGGTGCTGTGCAGCCACCTCTGCAGGGCACACACGCGTGTCCTTGTCCTTCCCCACAGCTGCTGCTGCCCAGCCCCTGCCCGCTGGCTCTGGGCTGGAGAGCTGCTTTGTGTTCTCCTGCAGCTAGAACTTGCTGGATGGCTTGGGACACTCACCCAGCTTCCCCACCAGCTGTCCCAGGAGGACAGCACCCAGCTGGTGAGCTGAGTGACAGTGCATGTGATACCACCTGCATGTTGCCAGTGTTTGTTTCTCAGCATAATTTCAGATGGTTCCAGCAGTGAGGCGTGTGGTACTGTGTGCTGTAGCCTGGTTACAGGCTGCTGTGGCCTGGCAGAACTCTTGCCCTTCTCACAGGTCACAGTTTACAGCTCCTGGGGCACAGGTGGGGTGGAATGAGTGCCATCATCTGCTCCCACTAACACTCACCTGTTCAGGAGGAAACCCTGTACTTCAGAGGGCTGGGTGGGCCAGGGTAGCTCAGTTTTTGAGGCATAATTCCATTCAGCACACATGGCATAAAGCTATTGTGTGTGTCCACATTTCTTTCAGATGGCATCCCTCGGATGATTGCAGCCCAGTGCAGATGAGCATGTTTTTTCTCACTTTGGTTGCTTTGTGGGAAACCAGGGCTACAAAACTCACTGGAAGATATTTGGAAGGGGATTGTAATATTCGAAGTCATTAAGCACATTGATTTTACAGAGCCATACTCTCTTGGCATACCTGCTCAGAGGGCCTGGCCAGGTTTGCTTGTGCACTACATGGAGGATGAGTCAAATCCTCACTTCATCTCCTGGTTCTTCTTCATTGTCAATGATTAGCTAACCTTTTGGACAACTATTTTCCTTCTTTTAGGCTATCTTTTATATCCTGCTGCTGCTGCCTTCCTGTGGGCCCCTTGGCCTGTTGGGCTGGCATATGTGGCATTGTCCTGCTGTCAGTGCAGAGTCTTGTTCAGGAGCTGCCTGTGCTGTGTCCTCAGCAGTGCGCCTCCTGGGCTGGACAGCAGGAGTGAATCCTCTGTTTGATGGAATGGCATCCCTCACTATCCAGAGAGGCCTCTCTGTTAATTGTTCTGGCGCTTTCACGTACACACACTTCCAATCACTTATTCCAAAATTAATATTCCTGTTAAAAACTGTGCCGGTTCACACAGAGACTAAATGTTCCCGTTTTTTTCTTTGCAGAGTTGCAGCACCTCCAGCAGTGCTCACTGGTGGCACAGGGGAGGCTCGGGGCTTTGATCCTGTGTAGCTGCAGTGGTAGGACCTGCTGAGCTCAGTCTCCATCAGCTGTTGGGCAGTGCTGGTGCAGCCAAGGACGTAAAAGCAGTGCATTTTTCCCCAGCTAAAAGCTCTTAAGCAGAAAGCAATAGCTTAGGCTGTCACTGCTTGATCAGCTGATGTATAACTCCAGACTAATTGAGTAGCAGCCTTTCAGCTGGGTTGGAAAGCTTTTAAAAAACCAAAGGCCTTTGCATTGAAGTGAACTAAAGCTATTAGCCCCTAATTAAAACATGAGGTTTCATCTTTACCTTTCTAGAGATCACAGAAATCTATGTATTTTTCAGGCTGTAAGCCAGAAATCAAACATTCATCATGTAATTGCAGTAAGTGTGGGCTAATTCTTCTCATTAAGTCTGATTTATGAATTCCAGAAGAGCCTACGAGGTAAATATATAAAATTATTCTGAAGTCTGCAGAAATGAAGGTATTCATTTCTTTGGATGACTGTTCAGGAGGAAGAATTTAGCATGAACATGACAGCTTTACACATTTCAGTACAGACACTGCACCTGGACACATGTACCTTTGCAGTTCCCTCCGAGTCACTGCTGATCTTTCACCCGAGCTCACCCTTCAGCTGTCAGCAGGGAAAGCAGTGTGGCTTTGAGGCAAGCCCATTCTGCTGGGTCTCCGAAGATCTATCACCTTCTCTGGCTCTCCTGCTTGTTTGCTGGGTGACCTTGAGTAACTTCCCATCTAGATCCTGAATGTGCTTTTTGTTAAACACTTTGTAATCTATCAGTAGCAAATGATGTGTTACAGAAATGTGATAGCTCTGTTCTGTAGCTAACCAATCTCTGATCCTGCAGTCAGGACGTGAGCATCAAAGAAGGAATGTAATAAATGTTAGTAGAGGTTCACAGCAATCAGGACAAAGAAGAAACTGCCAAGTTTTGAAATGTAGCTACTTTCTTAGTGGCAGATTTACACTGATGTTTGACCTTAACTAATTAGATCCTGTACAGGAGTATCTAACAGGATGCAAATGTTTTGTATACCTTATTTCTTGCTCAGCTTCAGTAGGCAGGAGTGATTTAGGGTGAAATTACATCTGTTCTATGCTCTGACATGCTGCTTTGGAGTAGAGCACTCTCAGATAACTTTGTACATGTAATCTGAAGACAGAAAGAGGGGTTTGTTATTTCTGTATCAGTCACTGAGATATAATGAATAATCTTTGTAATTTGGGTTCATTCTAAAAACTCAAAAGCTTTGAAGGTCTTATTTTTACCTTGCCCTGCTACAGCTCCCTGAGCAGCTCCTTGTGCTGAGATGTTCAGGCAAAATAATTAAAGAATCACAGAGATCTGAGTGTTTGCAGTGGGAGAAGCCATGGAGCCAGTGCAGGTGTGGGTTTAGCCTCAGCTGTACCTCCCCAGGTGCTGGCATTCCCTCACAGCTGGAGGAGATCTGCCTCCCCTTACAAAGTGGGTAAAGCCTGTCCTGAGTGTAGATAAGCTCATTCTTCTGATATTGGTATAGATTCCCAAAATTAGTTCTTGTTCTCACCCAGCTAACTGTCCAATGGATGTTTCTTCTCCATTTCTGCCCTCTCCCTGGCAGACAATTCTGCTTGATACTAATGGAAATTTTCTGCAAGAAAGGAGCCCAGGGCAACTCTGATTTTTGACTGCTAGCTACATTTATCCAAACCTCTCTGGCTCTACAAATCTTGTTCTTTCAGGGCAAAAATGAGGGGGCCATCTCACTTTTCTACCTTGCTCTTCCAGGTACATTTTAAGCCCTACCTAACCAGTTTTTCAAAATCATAAGTTAAAAACTTGCTCCCTTTCAGAGCAGTGGAAGGTACAAAAGACACAAAACCTGAATGTAATGTTCAGTCTTGAGAGAGGGTGCAAGAGCAATTCTTGGTTACTCAACGAAGTAGAGGATAGGGCAAAATGGTCCAGAAAATAGTAGATTGAAGCAGAATACTTGCAGAAGTATCAGGAGGAGTCAGCTGCTCTGTGCCTATCTGTGAGCCACAATTCACACAGCAGACTTTGACCAAATTGCAGTTTATTAACGGCTTATGCAGGAACAAAGTCAGTAATGAAAGGCTAACTAGGGTGCTGGTGAGGAAGGCTCCTGGATCTGATTTTGCTGGTTTCCATAAGAGGAACTCGCATGCTTTTTCCAGCCATTCTCTCCAGGAATGTGTGTAAAAAAATATTTGTTCCATAACCACAGCGAACAGCCTCCCATCGCCTGGCAGCCGCCTGCATGCTTGAGGCTTTCTGCTGTCTGAAGTTTAACTCTGCAGGAGCCTGTGCTGATGCTGGGTCTAATCCTAATTTCAGACTCTCATGTCCTCAACCCAGCCCCGTGGGACTGGGATTGCTGACAATGGCAGCAGCACATCCCTGGTGAGTGTGGGGTGAAGATTAGCCTTCACATTGTGCCGCTAATGACAAGTACCAGCCAGGACAACAAGGAGCGCTCTTGTAGCGCTTTACGTCTGCAAAGTGCTCTGCTCTCACTAGCTAATTAAGCTGCCTTGTGACAAAGGGGTGCAAGATTTCAGAGCCTTCCTGGACAGCAAAGCCACCTTCCCACAGCACCCCAGCGCTGCCAGCAGCTGCAAACACTGCTGTGAACCTGCAGCAGGCAGAGCCCTGCCTATTGGTAAGTGCCACCCGAGGATAAGCCCGACTACACAGTGCTGGCCTATTTTCTCTCAGGAAGGAGCTTGAGGTCACCGGACAGATTTCTGACATCACAAGTTCAGTGCTCAGCAGTGAGTCAAAAGGCAACAAGAAGGTTAGGACAGATGGGAAAGGAAACCAAGAAGTAAATGTACTTAGGTCATTGAACAAATCCAGGTAGCAACCACATCTTGAACACTTTGTGCAGACTGCTTGGTCCACTCAGGTTTGTCCTTTCGGAGCCAAAGAGGGCATTGCAGAGCTGTGAAGGGTACAAAGAAGAATAACACTGTATGGGAGGGCACCTGTGTAAAAAGAGATGGGCTGGTTTAAACTGTTCGACCTGGAAAAGGCACTAATGGGGGGAGATTTTATCACAGATGTGACTGGCACAGAGATGAATAGGAGGAACAATACTGTGGGATAGAAAGCAGGGTGCACCCCCTGAACTGGCAGAGGTGAGGGGAAGTGCTTGTTCACACAGTGTGACAGGGAATTGTGGAGTTAATTGGCACAGGATGCTCCAAGTGCCAAAAGAAAAATGTGTTCAGAAAGTGATTAGGCAGATTGAGAGTGAGGAATGGTCGCATAGGGCCAACCACTGCTCCACAAGTTTCTCACCAGGCTGACAAGAGACTTAAGCAGCAGAAGCATTGGTCTGTAGGTGTGGCTTAGATGCTGTCCCTCATGATTTTGGGAGAGGTGAACTCTGGCTCTGGGTTAGTAAGACTGCTTTCATGTTCTCCCAATTCCTGCAGCGTTGGGCCAGCACACGTGCTAATGTGAGTGAAATACAATGCATGAACTGCCAAAGCAATCACATTCTGAAAACAGAGTGGCATTTTTTGTGTTGTACAAAAGGGGTTTCCTGTGCTAGGGAAGACCTGCCCATTTGCCTTTGTGTCTTCTGTTGTGCTCAGGAGTGGAGCCTTCCTCTCTCATTGCTTTCCCATGTACAAACAAGTGATTAAGCAGAGGACCTGACCTCTCCTGGTCCATCAGTTACAATCGGTTACTTCATGATTTCAAAACTGCAATATCAACTTAAAAATGAAACCAAATGCCTTTATTACTTGCACGAAAATGTCTTTAAGCCACCAGAACCCAAAGCACTAGGCCATATTTTTAAAGAGGGAAATCTTTATTCACATCCTTTTAAAGTGGAAGTTGTATTAATATATAGTCATGCTCTTGCTCTGTTTTGCAGGATCTCTCTCTCAGCATTTCCACTGCTGGGGGCTCCCCCATTCCTCATGCACTGCCCAGATGTTTCTCCTGAAGGCTGCTGAAATGGGGGGGAAGCTCTGTGGAGCTCTAACTTGTAAAGTCTCAACGATCACATCCTTTCGGGTCCCTTCTGTGCCACAGGCGTGGCTGGGCTTTGGCTGTTGAGCATCCCTGAGGAGAGAGGGAGGATGTCAGCTGGTGTGAGCGGTGCTCACCTGCTGATTGCCAGGTGCCTGCAGCGCTGCTGCTCCCGAGGGCTGTCCTTAGGCTGCAGGGTGTGCTGTAAGGGCTGCCCCTGCTCCAGGGCGACACCAGTTGCGTTCCAGATCCCGTTTTTAAGGCGGTAACAACCTCCACTGCTGTATTATAGGGAGCAGCAGCAGCACTGCTAAATCCTGACCCAGCCATGTGTGACAGTCTCCATTTGTCATCCTCCCCAGATTAACAGCTCTTTGCCAGTGGATTTTGTAGAACCCCTCATCATCAAAGCTGTTTCCTTGCAAACAGATGGCTGCAGTGTGTGACACCCCGAGTGCCTGTGGGACCCAGCGCAGACACAGGGGCTCGCTCAGCCCGCAGGGGCTGCGTCTGCCTCGAAGCTGGAGCTGGTGAATGAGCAAACGCAGCTGCAGCTCACACCCTGCGGGGCGGATGTGCTGACACCAGGCTGTCTCTGCTGAGCTCTGGGGGAAGGCATCTGCCCTGCTGGAGCCGCAGCAGAAAGCTGTGCTGCAGAGCCCCAGCAGGGTTAATGCACAGCATCACTGCTGCCTCTGCTCCCCTGGGCCCTGCAGACAGCTGTGCAGGGAGAGCAGCTGGATCCTGCCAGGCCGGTCAGAAGCAGCCTGTCCCCAGGGAGGAGACAGCCCTGCAGGCAGTGTGAGGCTCCCTGGTGGCCCGGAGCTGTGCGAGGGGAGGATGCTGCGAGCCCAGCAGCGCGGGGCTGGCTCCCGGCGTGTGCAAAGCCCTGCGGTGCCACATGAACGATTCTGGCCCTGGGCACCCCCTGGCTCTTAGAGGCTGCTCAAACAGGAAACAGCTGGGCTCAAGGACATTTTCGGGAGGATCTAGAGACTCACGTTAGTTTGCCTGGAACTTGCTGCTGAGCACTCATCAAGTCACAGCCAGGAAGCTGTGACCTGGTGCTAGGGGCTCTGGTTTGTGGGTTGGTTTTGGTTCTCACCCCGTTATTGGAGCTGTCTGAGCCATCTGAGGATGACTGTGAGGGGCACTCCTGAAAGCACACTGGAAATCCTTTCGATATGAAGCCACTAAGACTCTGTTTTTACCTTATGTGTATCCCTTCCTGTAAAAAACGTGATTTTTTTTTTTTTCTCTCGTTGCTGTAAGAGGAAAAAAGACCTGTCTGGCCTTGAGTTAATGCTTTTTCCTGCTCAAGTCCATTTTTTCCATCGGTTGTCACCAAAACACATTGTGTTTATGATGTAAAAAAAGGAGAGGCTGGCCAAAGCTCAGCAATCCCTTGCTGCACGGGGCAGTCTGGGCAGCAGGATCACAGGTAGCAGCTCTGCCCCAGGGTGTGTGCAACAGAAGGTGCTGCATAATAGAGCTTGGCTAAAGTAAAACCTTTTATGTAGCTGCCCTCATTTTTTCTCTCCCGTTCCCCCAGTAACAGAGGGGGAGGGGAGGTTCTGTAACTCACTCTGGGCTCTGAACCTGGGTTCACAGAAAACCTGCTCATTGCTGCTTTGCATTTCCAGCCCTTAGTGGAACTGAAGTCAAATGCCAGCTTTGCTGTTGCTCAGGGTTCACCAGCACTTCATACCACATCCCTGCTCCTCTCCTCACCTGCAGCACTGGCTGTGTTTGGAGGTTTTATGAACAAGGTCACAGGCAGGAGAGGCTCCCTCCCACACACCTGCACGGGACCAGGCTGTTCCTGCCTGTGACATGAACATAAAGCAGACCTGGCTGGGTACTGCCCCTGCAGTGCTTTACACCCTGGTGTGCAGCCTGTGCTCCTCTCTGGCTGCCCTGGACACCATCTCCAGCACACAGGTCTTGGGCAAGGGCTTCTTGCAGCTGTTTTGTGTCCACCATGGATGGGACAGCAGTGTAACATCTTTCTGCCAGCACCATTCTCAAAGTTCCATGGCCTGGAGCAGAAAGAGAGAAAGAGGAGCCTGTACTTTTTATTGGAGACATCACTTTACAGCTCAGGAGCAGCTGGGACCATGTGTACTCCTCAGCTCCTCCTCCCAGTCAAAAATCCAGGCTGAGTGAGGAACATGAGAAGCTGCCTTGCAGCAGTGGTGAGTTGGAAGAGACTGTGAGCTGTGGCAGAGCCAGAAATCCAGCTTGGATAGAAACCGAGTGTTTGAGTAACTGGGAGCAAGACTCGGTTGGAGCAGCTGGCTCACTTCTCCCTCCTGAGTGCTTGTGAGTGCTGAGTCAGCAACTGCTAGGAGCTGCTCTGTGCCTGAGCTGTGCCTTGGCACAGCAGAACACACAGCTTTCCTTGAACCTTTTTGATCTTCTCAGTTTATTTGCAGAGCAAATCTCCCCATTACCTTCTCTTAAGCCTTCATGACTGGCTGCTGCACCAGTGCCCTCCTCTTCCTCCCCTTCTAACCAATTTGGTGTGCAATGGGGACACCTTCACCCTGCTGTGCCCTTTGGGCTGTGACACTTTCAGGCAGGGCATCAGCAAGGAACCTCTTCTGGCAAATGATCCCCATAGTTCATGTCTGGGAGCCCTGCAGGAGGAGGCTGTGACCCCACACACCCTCCAGCCTGCAGATGTTTCCCAAGGTGAACACTGGGGCTGCAAATCAATCTCTGGTAAGGCCTTTATGCAGCTAAAATAGAAAGAGCACAAACCATCAGGAAATGCCCTATTAATACACTGGAGATAGAATCAGGCTGGAAAACTCCAGGCTGGACTGTAACAGCACACAGCCTGTGATTTAAAACCCATGTGTTCAGCAGGCCAGAAGCCAGGAGCCCCAGGCACTAATCCCAGTGCTGAGCTCCACAACAGAACTTCAGGAAGTGGAGGAGAGGCTTTGTTTGGATTTCCCCAAGTTTTCCTGGGCAGGATCCTTTTACATAGTCATTAAAAGTTTAAGAACGTCTTGGTTTCTTGGGGCTTCCAGTTGGTGGAAGGTGCAAGGGCCCCAAAAGCCATCAGCAGCATGCAACAAAAAAAAGGGGCTGGGTTATTTTTGGTGTTTGGTTTGGTTTTTTCTGATTTTTTTTCCCTGCTGTGATTAAGAAAAGCTCTTGCTCACCAAGAAGGCATTCTTTAGAGGCGTGCCTGTCCCTCATTACAGCATGAAAGCAGTTCATAGGTCTTTTGGGGCTGGCAATATTAAGACCTTTGAACATATGAAGTAAGCTGATCTCTAATAGAACTAAGGATTAGGTTTGAAACTGCCATACATTTCTGATAGGATGCAGATTCAGCAGCTGGGCTATTTTTGGCTCGTGAACCCCTCTAATGGCTGTTTATTTTTAAGGTCATTTTCTGTTTGCATAGCATGTACACCCTTCTGGTGGGTGGGAGGCATTGTAAAAACAGTCACTGCTGTGCAGAGTTAGGAACTAAGCCTGGAGAGGGATTGAAAAAACAGAACTCAGTGTACTTATTGCTTTAAAGCCCAAAAACATCTGCTTAGGTCAGAAGGTTTGCTGGCCCACTCTGAGCTGTGTCCCCACCGGAAAAACACCGTTCCAATTAATACAGACTACTGCAGGGGACTGCAGAAGACTTGGGAAAAGTCTGTCAGATGGAATAAATAGAAAGGAAGCATCAGATTTGATGCCCTTACCTTTGAGCAATAAATAGAATCCAGAGCAGTCTCCCCACAGCTGAGGAGCCACAACTTGTGCTGGGCTGGTCAGCCTGGATCCCAGCTCTTGTTAAGACTCTTGTTCAATAACAACATGCTTTATTGTCCTGTTTTCCTGGCTCCTTCCTGTTGTCCATATCTTTATTCACACACAGTCAAGTGATACAAATTCACTGGAACAGTAGCAGTTTATAAAAGACAGTAAGAATAATTATCTTGAACTGAAATTTAAAAAAAACACATGGCCATCTGTCAAGCAATGCGCTGCTTGTAACAGGTCAGGGTAAGGAAACATTTTAGAACATTGGCAGTGTATTCCCAGTGATGCTGCTTTTCCAGACCACAAAATACACAATACAAAAATATACTAAAAGTAATAACGGAGTTTGTAGAAATGTCTGCTGCAAAACAATTGCTGTTGTCTGATTTCCTCTATATTTACTCCCACGCTACATTATGATAGAATACTTGAATAAACACAGTTTATTTCTAACTGAATTTGAACTTTAAAGCTGATCTCAAATAAAGTCTTTGGCTCCCATCCTTGAAGTACTAAAGGACCTTAACTTTGGACTCATGAGACTGATCAGGCAGGAGGTGAGCCCACAAGTGAGAATTTGATGCCTTGGGCACCAGCCCAGGAGGGAAACTGAGGTGCTGTCCTTCACAGGATCTCAATTTGGGGCTTTTTCTTGGATTTTTAAAGAGTTCTAACAAATGTTCCCTGGGCTCTCCTTTTACCTGATAGGCTCGAGTTTTTCAAGTTTCCAGAAATCTGGTATAACTGCCTGTGCTTGAGATCTGGGCTCTGCACTTAATTAAACTGCAGTACCTCTCTCCCTCCCTCTGTATTTCACTGCTCAGTGTAATTTTCCCTGTCCCTTTTTCCCCATCCTTTCCCCTCCTGACCCCGTACCACTGCCATGGCCTCTTTCCATGTGAGAGAGCTGGATGTTCCAGTGCTTTGCTAGGCTGCCTCACACTGAGCCTCCCACAAGCTCCCTGCATTCCAAGTACCATTCTCTTAGTGTTTCCAGCCTTGAGAGATGCAGGTGAAGACAGGAGCCAGTGCTGGCCCTACTGTGCAGGGACAAGCAGCTGGCATGCCTGCAGTGAGAGTCTCAGAATGCTCGTGGAAAGTGGCATCCAGAGTGGCCCTTGCCCTGACAGAGGAACACACTGTGAGCAGGCAAATGTGTTCAGCTCTGGGATTTCTTTCTCCTTTTTCTCCCAAGAGCCAATCTTAAAGCATTTCAAACAAGAAGTTCACACTGCTGTGCTTTAGCAGAGAGGGAGAACAAGGCACTGAAGGTGAGCTCATTTGGCCAAGGCTGATCTACAGGGTGCTGTCCCAGTCCTCAGTGCTCTTCACTGAGCTGTTCTCTCTGTGCTCACGTTGTATGAGATGTTCTCAGAGGGGTAACCTCACCTCTGCTCTGACACCACACACAGGGGCCAAGATGCACCTTCCTAGGCATGGCCTTCAGAGAAAGCATCGAGAAGGACACGCATTGGAGGCCAGAGGCTGGCTGCCCAGTGTGTAAACACCACCAGCTCCCAGGCAGGTCAGCTGTGGAAAGATGACCAGGATACTTCTGAGATATAAAACTCTGTGTCTGCTGGCCACTGCTCAGCTTTGTCATCGTCAGACTTGTCGCTGTCATCGCCGCTGGAGGGCTCGTAGCCCTGGGTGGGGGAGCAGATCGGCTCCTGCCTCTGATCCACCTCTGCCCCCTTCTTCTCCTCGGCCAGCAGCTGCCTGTAGCACAGGTTGCAGACCCTCAGGGGCTTGGGGGACAGCCGGGGCATCAGGAACCTCTGCCTGGAGCAGTCTGCGCACACGACGAAGCCGCACTTGCGGCAGTGGTGCCTGCGGGTGAGCGTGGAGAACTTGGTGTGCGTGCAACGCATGCAGATGTCCGTGGCCTTGTCGGGGATCCAGGGAGCCGCGTGCTCCCTGCAGGGCTGCCGGCCCGTCTTGGTCAGCAGGTGCTTGATGCACTCCTCCAGATGGCTGATCCACTCCTTCCTCTCCGTGAGGGAGGCTGCAGAAACCACAAAGGACTTCTTGGAGGTTTTGATCATCCAACGGTTCTTCATCTGCAAGGTGTCTGGCAGCGTCTCCAAAGTGACATCTTCAAGGGGGATGATGTGCTGGGAATTGTACTTCCTTTTGTTGATGATTATGCTGCCGTAGACGAGGATGTCGTTGAAAAGGAAAAATATGCGAGGCTTTGGTTTCTTGCGACATTCTTTGGTTAAAATCCCTTCTCCCAGAAGAACCCTGCCCGGCAAGGCCAGGGGCTGTCCAGAAGCCCCAAAGCAGTTTTCCACAGCAGCAATGCGCTGGCTGTTGATCTCGGTGTTTGCAAGATGGTCCACCATCGCCAGCTCACTCTGAAGAGAGGAAAACAAAGAGGGAAGTGGTGAAACTGCAGGGCTGAAGGTGAGTAGCCAGTGTACGCACAGGTGAGATGCTCCTAATGCAGTCTGAGGGTACAGGTAATCTCATGAGCTTTAGTTTGTTACCTTTCTAAATAGAATCTGCAAACTTTCTGACCTCATTTCGCAACAGCTCAGGCTACACTGGGTGGGCTCAATTTGCAGCAACAGAAGCCCCTGAAGGCAGAGCCAGGTCTTCCTGGTTGAGCTTTTTACCAGACCCCCAGTGTGCCCTCTGAAAAGAAAACTGCTTGGTCTGAACCTGATTTTATGCAGATCCATAGATCTGCATAAAAGGGTCTTGAGAGCAAGCCTCCCGTTTCTGACTGCACACCTGCTTTCTCAAGGACTGGTTATAGACACACACCCCCCAACAGCTCAATTTTGGGCCAGAGCTGAGGCAGGAACAAAAGAAAATTCTGTGGTTTCATTTGTTCCTGCTGGTCTTCCATGCATGACAATATGGGCAAAAAAAGGAAAATAAAAAAGCCCTCATGGTGTGAATAAACCCACAAAAGCCAAGCCTTTCCTCCATTATCCCAGGACTGATGGTGCTTCCAAACGCAAGACACATCATTCTGAAAACAGTGTGAGCTGTGCTGAAGGGGAAGTGGAATGCAGCACACTCATCTCTCCCACACCTCTGCACCCTCCTTCTCACACAGTCTGGGGTTTGATAGTGTGCTCTATTTCTGTTCCAACAGGAAACCCAGGTAAGGGTAACTCTGCAGCAAAAGCAGCTGCCTGCTCTGACAGTCTGCAGTAAGGAAGGCGCTCCCTGTAAGTGGATTTCTTTGGTGCCCCTTGCAGGCTGGAGGGTGCTGCCCCAAGGCCAGCTGGCCATGGGAATGTGAGTCATTTCCTCCTGCAGCGAGGTAGCTCAGCCATCACGAGGCACTCCGAGATCACAGGGGCATGTGTCCTTACCCTGCTATTGCTAATGTTTCATCAAACCACTCATGCTGAGCTGCTCTCCACTGCTACCCCTGTGCTCCCTGCCCAGCGTCCCTGCTGCCAAGGAGCTGGAGGGAAGGGGCAGAGGAGGATGACAATATGCCTGATCCTGTGCATGTGGGACATTCTACCCTTTCTCCTCACCCCCAATCACCCCTTGGCTGTGCTGGAAGGAAAACCACAGAGCTACTGCTGAAGGCTGTGCACAGCATGTACCCCTCACCTGACCCATGTGGCAAACAGACCAGGCAATTCCTCTGAGTTCCCAGGACCTCCTTCTCTGGGGGGAAGAGGCACAAGACCAAGACACGGGTTTAGCCATGGGGGACCTAAATGAAGTGACCTACCCTGCAGAAACAGCTTTCACTGAGAGGCACAGAGTGGTGAGCGCTCCTGAAGAGCTGCCTTGCTCAGGGTCGCCCTGGAGCTGGAGGGAAGGATGTGCATCCTCAGGGCCCCAAAGCACTGCAAGGCACTGCATGGAGCTGGGCACTGTTGGGCACATCATGTGTGGCGCAGTTTGCATTTACTGACTGCTCTGGCCAGGCTGCAGCCACAGGGGAACCCAGGGGCTGAAATCACACCCCAGCCAACCTGCCATGGCACAGACATGCAGCAACCAGGCAGATCTGTTACTTGTCACTGGAGAGGAGAGAGCTCCATTCCCCACATGGATCTGTGCATGGAGAGATCCCTGCTGCAATAAGCACCATGTGTTTTCACCCTCTCCCTCTTAAATACACACATTAGGCTCAAGAACAAACAGGCAGGGAAAACTGCTGTCCACAACTGTGCACCAAACTCCCTGAGCAGGGTTACCTGGACTCTAACCTATCCTGGGATGTGGTCTCTCCACAAATCCCTGGATGAGGAGTTCCTGTGTGAAAGAGCAAGATGAACACACAAATAATAAGGGAAAAACTCAAATTACAGCTTGAAATCCTTGGTGTGCAAAGACTGTGAATGCAATAATATACTGTCAAGAACTTTTGGCACCAGCAACACCAAATGGGATAAATTAAAGCAGTCCCACCAGTTTCCTTCCCTCATGCTTCTGGGTTATGGAGCTCTTTGCCTACCTCTTTTATTTTAAATACTTTAGAAGCGTGGCCCAACCTCTCCAAAACTTAGGGTACTTGACCAGACTCTATTTCTAGAGATCTCTGCACACCAGATTCCAGTGGAAACTAAAATATTTTGCCAGATATAAAGACCTTGCCTGCACAGAGCCAGGAAACCCAAGCTCATTTCCAGAGGAGTGTAAGCTCTGCTGCTGTGAAAGCTTTAGTTGCTGCATTGACCTGGGTCTGTGCACAGGCCACAAAGTTCTTGGACTTACTGCATGGAGGAAAAGGAGAAAGGGATGGACACAATCCTGTAGTGTGAAAAACCCTGAAGGTGAGCTCTCATCACACATCAGACTTCTACCTGCAGGTATGTCCTTACTCCTCCACCCTCTCGTTTGCTACCTAGTTAAAATACCACGAATTAACCTAAGGAAAGCCAACTCTGTCGTGGGAAAATCTTCTCTGCTAAGACTGAAATTGTTAGTCTTAGCAGAGACTGCTAAATTACTGCTCTAGCCCAGGGTATTTCTTGAAGGAACTTTCGTGGGATGCAAAAGCAGAATGTTTCCCTTCCATCTCTCCCCGCCCTCAGGCATAAGGGACTAGAGAATAGCACCTACATATTAAAAAAAAAAAAAAAAAAAGTAGGAGTGGGACTCACAGCGCCTACCTTCAGGCTTGGACAACCCACTATCCCTCTGTGTGCTCCCTGTTCAGGTAGAAGGGGCAGAAACTGCCATCTGAGGGGCTGACTCATCCCACCACAGGCCAGATCCATCCTGCCCCAGTTCCACACAGCACTTGGCTTGACTGACCACATAAAACCCAATTTCATGTTAATACAGTGACTCACTGCAAATAATCCGCAGTTTGGCTTTGGAACTCAAGCACTTCATGAATCTGGTAAATA
This sequence comes from Sialia sialis, assembly GCA_009812075.1. NCBI lineage: Eukaryota > Metazoa > Chordata > Aves > Passeriformes > Turdidae > Sialia > Sialia sialis. The sequence goes on along the minus strand of VRYO01001792.1, from coordinate 3,361,238 downwards.
AAGATAGCTGCTGAGCGTCACTACAGTCTCCTTTCCTGGGAGATGAGAGCCTCTCCATTTGGAACAAAGTGAGGATATGAAGTGTAATCTATTTTATTCATTTTAGTAAATGATTTTTTCCTGTTTGCTCAAGTTTGCTGTGTCAGGTTAGCAGGGTTACAGTGCTTATTACCAAGTATTACACATGCCCATGGACTACATGCAGCAGCTTACCCAGGTGAAATTAGGGTGGCAGGATGTATTTTTCTGGCATGCTGCTTTTCACAAAGTTTTTGGCATGATGAATTCTGGGATTGGTTTTTTCATCAAGATCTGCTGGTTCTGCATGTGATCAAATACTATGCAGTCAATATGACTGATGTTCAAAGGAAAAAAAATACAGCTTGGCACTCCACTCCAGAAGTAAGCATGCCACAACACTTAACAATGAGCGCTTGTTCACTTGTGATTATAAACAGCCATGTTGATGCCTGCCAGGCACAGCATTTCAACTTAAGCTCACGGGTCAGCAAGCCTGGGGTATGTTTTCCAAGTCTGTATGTATCTAAGGCTTAGGTGTACTGATGTAGTGAGCTGTTCTACCTGATCCTTTCCGTGCCTGCCATCAGGCAGAACTGACAGCCTTGGTATCCAGTGCATGCCTCATGCATACCACGCATGGGATGGTCCATGACACCCAGATCTGACTGCAGAAAATGCCCCGAGCCTCATCTCTCTGCAGCTTTCCCTCACTCCTTCTTTCTGCTTTGCTCTGAGAAATCTCTCATGGAGTTAGGGCTGGCATAAGCTCTTGCTCACCAAGGACAGCAAGTAGGACGCAGCTGCCTGAGCAGGCATTTGGAGCAAGAAGAATTGAGCTCCTTTCCTTTTCCTGCCTGGGGGCATTTTAGCTTGCTTCCCTCTTTCCCTGCACGCTGTAACCCAGGGTAAGGAGGGCAGGCTCTGCTAACCCCCTTCCTGCCATGCTTATGAGGAACCCAATTCAGCACGTGTACATTTTGGGGCTGGCTGTCACATTAGGCCTTTAAGAATGTCACCAGTCCCAGTGGGACATGGACTAACCAAGCTTCCCGGCACCCTGCTCGGCGTAGGGCAGAGCCAGGGGATGGCCGGGCAGCGGCAGCCTGAGCTCAGCTGCGGCTCCTGCCACAAGTGCCAGCCAGGCTCAGAGCCGCCCAAGCAGCAGAGGAAGGGAAGGAAGGGAGGGGGAAAAACATGAAAGTCAGGGCAGAGCCTTACTCCTCGGTCCCCCCGCTCCCTGTCCCTGCATCTTCCGAGGCTCTCCGCCCGCACCTCCCGCTCCGCTGCTCTCCAGACCCGCGACCAAGGACACACACGGGCCGGCTGCCGAGGGGGAAGCACCGAGGGAAGCGACAATTCCCTGTCCCCCCAGCCTGGGAGCTCACGCACCCCTCTGGACCAGGCGCACGAACCACGCGGGTCCCGCTTACAGCGCCGCGGGGAGAGCAACAACCAGGGTTTGCTACACGGGCAAAGTCGGTAACTTCAAGAGTCCCCAAACCCCGGCACAGCCGCACTTCTAAAAACACCCCGGCACAGCCGGTCCCTCTGGAGCGGCGCTGGGGCCGCGCACAGACCCCGCGGGGCCGCAGGGTCCCGTGGAGAGGATGGGACCCCGGGGCCAGCAGCACACCCACCGGGCCAGCAGCACAGCCCCGGGACCGCCGGGCCAGCAGCACACCCCCGGGCCAGCAGCACACCCACCGGGCCAGCAGCACACCCACCGGGCCAGCAGCACAGCCCCCGGGACCCCCGGGCCAGCAGCACACCCCCGGGCCAGCAGCACAGCCCCGGGACCCCGGGCCCAGCCCCGGCGGGGCACACGGCCTCCCCACGCCGCCGCTCCGTCCCACGGCGGGCAGAGCGGAGCCGCCAGACCGCTCCCGTCCCCGCGCCCAGCCCGGAGCTGGAAAATCCCGTCTCTCCCCTCCGGCCCCAGCGAAGCCCCGCTCGCCCCGTACCTCCCGGCCAGCGCTCCCGGGGCCGAGCCGAGCGGCTCCGATCCGATCCGACCCGATCCGATCCGCTCCGCTCCGCTCCTGGGCCGGGCCCGCTGCCGCTCCCCGCCCATCGCCACCGCCGCCAATGGGCGCCCCGGGGCCGGGCGGCGCTGCCGGGGCTGCGGGGGAGCGAGCGGGGCTGCCCGTGCTCGGGGGGTGCCCGATGGCTGCGTGTGTCCCTCGGCTGCTGTGTGTCCCCGAGCAGTGACTGTGTGTGTCCCATGGCTGCGTGTCCCTGCTGCCATCCACCACCCTCCTGCACGCTCTCCGCTTGGCCCCACAAGCATAACTTCGTGTGTTTGCTCGCAGCTTGAAGTTTCAAGTTTCATCATCTCCTAATCGCAGTATCAAGCAGAGTGGTACACATGGATGACACTGTATAAAGATTGTTTCAGTGATAAAATACCCCCAGTATTTTACACTTAAGAAGAGGGACATAAATAGGGCTACACACTGCACTGGTCCAAAAACGGAAACCAGACCTCTTCCCAAGCTTTGGATCACACCTTCTAACCCCTCTGTGATTAATTATAGATGCTTGTGTAGAGAACAAGCTATTAACACCAAAACTGGCATTGCAGGGAGATCTTTTGCGTTCCTCTCTCCCACCCACTCATCCATCCCACATGACACGGCAGGAGGGTGGTGGGATTTGGAGATGCTGAGTGTCCCTCAGCACTGCTGAAGATGCTGCAGGGGAGCTGAGCTCTGGCCCTTGCCAGGTGCATCGCACAACCCCAGGCCTGTGCTGATCTATAATTCAGGTGCTTGCTCACTTTCTGTAATAGCTTTTCTATTTTTAATGGGAAGCGATGGACCTGTCAAGGTATTAGAAACATTTTTTTTTCCAGCTTTTCATTTTCTTTGGTAATAATAATGTGAGCTGGGAAGCTCATGGTGCACTTTAGAACGAAAGTGCTTGGCAATCATGGGAGTTTCCACAAGACCTTATTTCTTTACACTCTGTGTTTGTGTCAGACAAGCACATAAATGAGGACCAAATTCAGTGCAGTACGTGGCTGCCTAGCAGTGTAGGAGGGAGTGTTACAGAGAGCGCCATCAAGTCACTGACAAACCCCTGAAAACCTGGGAGAAAGCTCAGTCCAGAGGGGAGGCTGCTGGGCTGAACAATTCAGGTTATCACTAGGGCTTTAGTGTGGGGTCTTTTCAGTCCTCCTGCCTTTTCTGTGGGACTGAGTGGTGTGTTGGTGGGAGGAGCATGGTCTGCCTTTGCACACTGGATCTCACCCCTGGGAACGGGTTTGTGTTGAGCTGGAGCACCAGCTCTCTCTGTCCTGGCTGCCTCGAGAGCAGCCTGCTAACTCTGGGGAGATCTGCCCAGCTTAGAAATTAATTCTCTACAGAATGCTGCGTTTCTTTTAACAAGATCCAACTGTAAATATCTGTAAACTATAAATAGACAAAGCACTGAACTAAATATGCCAGAGTTTGTCTTAGCTTACTCCTGTATGCTAAAATTATTCTGAATTTACTCTCATGTTATCTTAATCATAGTCTTTATTACTGAGGTGTAATACTTTAGTGTATTTTCCTTGTTATTTCTCAGTAAGCTCACCTGGACAACACATCAGCCAAACACAGCATTGGGTTGGCCCAACCACCTGGGATTTGAAGGTTTTTTCCTTTGTCCCTCTTCAGTCAGAAGTGGAGGTGTGTTCAGGCAACTATTGCATAAGGCAAGGGAAGCCCAAGATACACTTTGGGCTTACAGTCAGTATTGTATCTCGGTTGCAACAGAGAGCTGACTTTCTGTTGGTATTTTGTTTGTTTTGGAAGCTCTTACACACTTGTTTGAATTCCTTGCTGAGATACAAACTGGGAATTTCACCAGTAATCTTAAGAGTTATTTGATAGGCAGACTCAGGAGCTCTGTTTTTCCTGGCTGTAAAACCAAACATTTGTGGGACCACTTGAAAAAGCTGCAGTTCAAATTACCAGCTTTTAATGCAACTAGAGCAAGGTGAAGAGACTTTATCTGATTGCCTCTGGCATTTTCTCCAAAGCCACTTGTTTCTCAGTAGCAGAAATATCTTGCCCAATTGGGATGCAATAATTTCCAAGCAAGTAAAGGAAACTGCAGCTGCTCAGCTGAGTCAGCCAAAGGTAAGCTCTGCAGGGGAGAAAATGTTTTTTTATTATCTTCTAGTAGCAAAATTACAACAACAGCCTGCAGGAAAAGATTAGATTATAATAGTAACAAAAACATCTGTTAAATTCTCAGCTCAGTGTATGTTTAGTGCATGTTTGAAAAAGAAGGAAAAACAACCCAGGAATTTGATAAAATTCTTTTGACTAAAACTTAATATTTAGATTCAGTTTGGGATGTTAAGAGCCCACTGTGATCGTAGGATAGACAGTGCTTTTAACTAATTGACTACATGGGGCATTTAATCAGTGAACAAGACAGCTTTTAGCAATGGAGATTTTATTGAATAGAGCTTGGCATACTGTGACCTAATGAAGGAATAAGACAACTTGTGTTCATCATACAGGTTACTTGTAGGGATGAGTGACCTCTGCTCTGAGTGAGAGTGTGGTGTATGGGGAGGAAGCATGTCTCTGGCTCCCAGGGGATTCAGCTAATCAGCCTCTTCTAGAAATGTGTGACTTGCCATGATTGATCTGTGTCTCTGAAGCCCTACCAGCTTCATCTGCCTGCTTTAGAAATGAGTTGTTCCAAGTCTGACAGTGCAGATGTCACATCCATGCTCAGCTCTGTCAGTACAGGCTGGAACTTCAGAGTGATGGTTTTCAAATTCTCACTGGTCCATGTGCCTTGAAACTGCTGGCCAGCAAACCTGTCTCAGCATTCTTGTGCCTTTAGGGCATCTCTCAACCCTTATGCAGGAATTTACCTGCTTCTTGAGTGCCTCTGGGAGCCTGGCTGCAAAATGATTGTCCAAGTGGTGAAAGCATTCCTGAAAGCACCCTTTGCTTGCTCCTCTGCCCTTTGACACAAAGCAATACTCAAGCAACGTGCTTTTGTATTTACAGAGGCATTGCTGTGCTTTGTGTGTGTGCAACACTTTATTCTCAGGATCTTGAAGTGCAGCATAAATTCCAATAACTGTGAGGGTTTGTACCCTTCTCACAGGGAGTTCCACTCTTGGAGAGTTTTGTTCTGTCACACGGTGCTTGGTCACCGACACAGAACAGTGGGTTATTTGCTATTTTCTTCAGTAGACACGGGCTCTGGCTCAGAGTGAATCACTTGGGAGCTGAGGAACATGCCCCAGAGCTCCTGACTCACAGCCCCGTGTGCCTCAGCACAGGACCATGGCCCAGCTCACAAATCTCAGTGATCATTGCAAGAGCTGTTGTGTGCAAGATTTGCAGTTTGTCTTGGTGTTTGCTGCACCCTTCCCTGCCCAGACCTCAGTCCTGCTCCCTGGTCACACGAGTACAGTGCTGTAGAGTTGGAACTTCAGTCTTGAATAACCAGTAATGATCAGTAATTTCTGCGTGGATCCAGTGGGTTGGTTGTGATGAGTCTCCAGGTTGCACCCAAGAACTGCCCAGAGCAGGGACTCACAACAGGGGAAGCTCAGAAGTTTGAGCTCTCCTGAGGAGCAGCAAGGGTGAGCACACACTGATAAATAAGCAGGAGCTCTGACATGCTGCCAGCCCTGTTTTTGTGGAATGTTTCCCAGCAGTGGGAACAGGCTTGAGCTGAAATACAAAAGGTGAAGGTGAGAAAAAGCTGAGGTAAGAGAATATAAAATTCCAGAGCTGTGAGGAGGTGCGGGTGTTTGGTGCAGAGAGGGATGTAATATTAGAACAAAATGTATGAAATTAATGTAGGAAAAAAGAGGCGTGTCTAGGAAAGTTACTGAATGCATTTTTCAGCATGCTGTGAGAGAGTGCTGCACCTTCTGAGCTCAGCCTTCCTTCCAGAAGGCACCATTCTGTGCACGTCCTTCTGAACTCTTTACTACTGTTGCTATGAACAGTGATCTCGTATTCAGTGTGCTTTTATTGCATATAAATCACGGTGAACAAATAAGTGGTGAGCAAGTGTTTCAAAGACTAAACTGAGGTAGATTAGCCATTTCAAATATTGAAATAGGGAAAAGCATGGGGAACAGAGTGTGATAATCACTGGTTAATGCAAAAAAGATGTAAATGACTGATTGACTGATTAGTTGAAGACAAATAAGAGAGTGTCATTCCTGAACCCTGCTTTGCCTATGGATATAGCTTCTATTTATGTGAAGAACATGCTTTGGTCTCTTTCCTTTGTAACTGCTGCCAGGCTGAATGTGTGTGTTGCTCAGAAAGGAAAAACCTTCTCTTTGTAAGGGATCTTGCCCCACATCAGTGCCTTTTGTCCAGGAAGGCATCTGCTGCCATTGCCTGGGGAAGTTTCATGCATTAAGTGCAGGTGTAGAGAGCTCTGTGAAAGGGGAACAAAAATGGAAATCATTGTTTCCTTTTGTTATCTTCAAATACAAGGCACCACAGTCAGGTGGTGTGGTTTTTTCCCAAGGTGTTTTGCTGACATCCTGGAAAGCAAGAGAGCAAACCCCAGCTTGGCTGAGATCCCCAACCATTGACATACTGGATCTTTAAGTGGAAGGTGCTGATCTGAACAAGGAATTGGGGATTTCTTGTGAGGCAGAAGAGGTTTGTTGGCTTCTAGAGTTTGTGTTGCTGCCTGGGCTGGGCAGGATGTATGAGATGTGACACAGAGGATGTATGAGGGATCACGCCTTAATTTGTGAAGTGTGAAAATTGTTGTCTGGTTGAGAAACCAGTGGGATGTTATGTAATAGGAGGTGTGTGAGTGCTGTTGGGGGGCATCTGAAGGAGGAGGTGAGGATTCTGCTCTGTACTTCAGCTCAAGCTCTGCAAGAATTGTCCATATCCAGGTAGTACCATTCTGTCTTTTGGGGAGAGTTTTGCAAGAGTTAACATTTTCCTGAGGTTTCTCTCTTACTGGTGTACTGAAATGCAGGGTTTTGTTTTCTTTTTTTTTATTTTTGTTGTTTTGTTTGGTTTTGTTTTGGTTTGGTTTTTTGTTTTATCTGTTCTCAGAATGAAATATTTCTTCTCTAACTGGAGAGCAGCTGGGGGAGGCAGTTGAAGGCACTCTGTACCATTTGGGTTGTTTGATTTCATTAGCTTGGGAGCCCTCACAAACACCTCAGGCCGTGCACCTCCTCATAGACCCAACTTGGGAGAACCTCTTGCCGCTCTTGCATTCATTAGCCTTCATTAATACAATTAGCATAATAGCGATTAGGATTCATTATTCCCAGCAAAAAGATAAAACCGGTAATACATATCTCTGAATCGAATTCCTCAGTGCCTTGTCTTGGGATTGCTTTATTTTGGAGTTGTTTGCTGTTTATATCCTTCCATCTTCCAGAAGAAAAAAAAAAAAGAAAGCCACTTAATTGTAAAACTGTTTGGGTCAAAGAAATGCCCGAGATGGTCTTTCACGCATGCTAAGTAGGTGAAGTGATCTATGAGACCCTCACAGCTCACACAGCCACTCAACAGTCAAAACTGCAAACTTCATCTGCTTCAAGCACAAAAGCTACTTAGTTTCCCCATGTTGAGGACTTTTTATAATAGCAATAAGACAACTCTAGAGAGAGTCATCTAATATTAACTCCAGGGAGCAATCATCTAATCACAATCTGGGGGTGATTTGAAGCACTCATCTGGACCAAATGCCTCACAACACCCCAGGAGTGGTTTTATAGCATGATAGCAGTACCCCATTGAGCCTTATTGCTTAATTAAAAACAAATTCCCAAGTAATTTTTTTGCCTTTCCATAAAAACACAGTAGTACATAGCATGTATAAAACATCCATTAAATGATGGTAGATGCAAATTTACGTTGTGAGATACAATCCGTTTCTTTACCACTTGGGGTTGAAGTTAAATGTAAAACCATTTCCTATAATCTGTGCACTGCTGTGTTTAGAGAGGAATAAATATGGGAAAGAGAGGTTCATTGCAGGATGCCTTGTTTTTATTAAGTGATATGTTTGGTCCCTTACAAAGGAATTCAAATTCTCATCCATCTTGCAGACACAGGAGTCAGTCATCACTGGGGCCTTTTCTGCTTCTTGCTGGAGATTTCCTCTGCTTGCACCATTTCAGGGAGAGCTTCCCAGGAGTGCTGTGCTTGTGTCTGTGCCTGCCATGGCTCTGAGCAGAGCACAGCAGTGCTGCTGCTGTCTTCACACGGAGCAGGTGCTGCCCACGGGTCCTGTGTGGGTTCTGCAGTCCAGCAGGGATTACACCTGGGGGGTGCCTGGTTTATCCACTTTTGCTGCTGCTGCCCACAGCTGAGCTCAGGCTGCACTGGCTGTGCCTGAGATGTCCCCAAGTCCTGCAGTTTGGCTGGGAAAACTGCCACGGCTATGCAAAGGAGCCTGCTCTGCTAGGGACCCAGACTGCACATGGGAACTGTGTGAAAGCCCTTCCAGCTTCTGTAGAGGAATCTGGGCTCCCTCACACCTCTGCAGAGTCCCAAGGACTCTGGGTGTTGTTTATATGTGAAAAGGATAAGATGAATGTGTCCTTACAAACAGAGTATGAGAATCGGGTTGTCCATAGGGCCAGGGAGTTACAGATAGGGAAGCAGGGGAAGAAACCATCAGTTCTAGAAAATGTTACTAATTGACAGGGACTGCTACTCAGCCAAGGCCGTGTTAAATTCCTGAACTAACAGAAAGAGAACAAAGGCTTTAATACAGTTATGAATAGTGCTTTGTTACACAAGAAAAAATAAAGAGGGGGTGTGTATTACAGGGAGCATGGAGTAGGCAGTTCTGGGAGTCTGTAACTTCAGAGTACCTCTGCCAGTGGGGAAAGGGAAAGGGTGAGGTGACTAGGAACTTAGGATAAAGAGGGGGCTGCATCTCCCAAGAATTTGAGAGATCCCACGGGAAATGCCCCGTGGCCTCTCCCTTTACTCAAATAAAGTTACAGGACTCTTCTGTCTCCTTTTTGGGCACAACCCTCTGGAGTTGTTTTTCCACACACGTTAAAGGCGGTGGAAGCAAATCCAAGTTTTTACATGTTTGTCTGAAAATCATACAGGGATTGATGGAGCCACTGCTCAGAAGTCCTGGCAGCCAAAGCTGTAATTGGGCTTTCAGACACAGCACTGAAATAAATGAGGACGAAAAGGGTTGATAGGATATCTTCCTCAGATTTCTTGCTCAGGTTGCCTGATGGAGATAATCTTGCAAGAATGATTTTTAAAATAAAAGGTCAGAGTTAATAGTAACTATTACTCTGGTTGTTCCAGGTGCTGGAGCCTTCTCATGGTATCTACAAGCTCAGGATAGAGGATGACACTTGGGTCAGTCTCTCCCATTGTGGCCCCACTCAGTGTTGGCACATCTTTCTGGTTTTCCCTATCAAAAGGTGGTTCCCCAAGGAAGCAATGTGTGAATATCTACTGCAGCATTTGGGGTTACAGAGGCAGCTTGCTTTCTCCTGTACTTAGATTTTGTAAAAGATAATGTGGAGGGTTCTTTTTTGTGAACATTTTGATAGAATGCTTTGCTGACTTCATTTTTAATGTGCCATTAGAGAGATGTTAAATGTTGTTTGGAGGATTTGTTCTAAAGAGGTTACAGCATTGTAGAGAGAAAATGGATGAGAGTAAACTGTTATCTGCTTCTGCTGCCTGAGAGCAGTCACCTGGAGCAGCTAAAAGAATAATTAAACCTGTGTATTTAAAACAGTTCTGTACGAACCTGGGACATTGCCAGGTCAGAAAAGGACGTGAAAGGATCTGACAGTGTTTTTGAACAATAAACACTTTTACCTGAAAGATCTCTGCTGGCATTATTAGGAGTGCCATTATCTTGCTTTGATCTGACTCTCTAGGACTGGCTGCTCATACAGCTGACACAGAGCAAGCAGCCAACAAAGGAAAGCCCTAATGGACTTTAATACCTTTAGTGAAGGGTTTCTCTTCCCATCAGATGTGTGTCATTTTACAAAGGCCCCTTTCATCTTTATGTGCCTGAGGATATGGCTGCCAGCAGCGGGACCAGCACAGCCCTGGGCTAAAGCAGGGTTTGGCAGTGCTTCTCACTCACCCAGCCCTGTCCCTGCTGTCCAGCCCAGGATGGAGCTGCCAGGGCTCAGCAGAGCTCCCTGCCTGTGGAGCAGCAGCCATGGCACTGCTACAGCCTGGATGCTGGGCAGGGAATGGTTCTGCTGCAAAACCTACTGCAAAAAACCCCAAACAGACAGTGGGAAATGCCCTACCATGGCTGGTTTGTAGCTGTTTTTGGTTTTTCATTTGGTTTAGTTTGGTTTGCTTTGGGTTTTTGTTCGTTTTTTTTGTTTTTTTTTTTTTTCAAGTAAGTTTTGAACCAGGGTTTATTGGCCTGTTGGGGTGGGCAAAGGCACACCTTAGTCATGTGAAATTCCTGCCTTACTCTGCTACAGAGCTGAAGAGTTAGCAGAGCACAGACCTAGCCTGCTCTGTCATCTGAGCACACATAGCTCAGCTTTAGGACACAGAATAAAAACGATATCTGCCTTTATTTGGCCTTTTAAGATGAGGAGTCAGGAGTTTTATGTTGATGGTTCTGGGATATTTATGACTCCCTTTAAGAGTATATACTTCCACTGAGGAAATGAAGAGTACAATATTTTAGCCGTTGGAAATGCCTAGCTTAGTTTGGTTCTGTTTCCTGATTTCATTTTGACATGGTAGGCATTCAGAAAACACATTTGCAGCAAGGAAAATGGAGTTGTTATGGAAACATTTGAGCGAGGCAGCTGACACGGCTAAGGCAGGCACCAGATTCGCTGTACACACAGACACACTAAAACAGCAAGTTCATGTAAGGTAAGGGAGCAGTTTCCAGGCACTGTCTGCTTCATGGGTGGGTTTTCTGGCACGAGAAGAGGAAGGAAAAAAACACTTTGAAACTGTGAGCATGTGGCTCCATCTTCTGGTACCAAAACAAAATGTGTTGCTCTGGATATCAACAGAGGTGAGATTTCTGTACCATTTTTGTTAGCTTCTACTAGAGCAACAACAAACCCAGCAGCAACAACAATAATAATAAATGAAAATACCTGTGCCCTAGAATCAAGCTATGAGTTGTTAATGTAGATTTCCTGAAGCCACAAACCATTCTGCTGGAAGAAAACTGCCTTTGAAACATTCTCTTTGAGGTTTAGCCCCTGAGTGGCTTGTCTTTTAGAGCACGGCACTGCTCCCCTACGTGAAGATGGTGTTTGCTCGGCGTGGGCTCTCCCAGTGAAGCCTCATGCCTGTGTAGGTACCACTCTCCTGCTCATGGCTGTAGGATGGATTCCTTTGCTTCCTCTGCAGCAACGTCTTTGGCAAAACTAAAATTCCTGATGTATCCTCATGGAAATGGTAGCTGGGTAGAAGCAGAAATACAGTAATTTCACACCTATAAGGCACATCCTTTTGACTAAAATTTTGATTGAAACCTGGAAGTGCACCTTATAGTCCAGTGCACCTTATATATGGACAAAGTTTGGAAATTTGCCAGTCTGGAAGTGCGAGCCATGAGAGTGCACCAGCCGGTGCTGGGAGTGCCGGGGCCCAGGGCATGGGGAGGGCGCCTGGGGCTGCGTTTAAAGGCTGTGCTGATCCGTGAAAAATGTTTGCAAATTGAGCACCTGCCAGTAAACCCTGTGATCCATTACTAATTCATTACTTTGTTGCACACAGATCCTCTCTGCAAAAAAAAAAGTGTGCCTTATACTCAGGTGCACCTTATAGTTGTGAAATTACTATAAATGGCTCTTGGAGGTAGACTGCCAGAAGTCAAAAGAAAATAAAGTTGCTTTGACTTCACCAAACAGTGAATGTTGTTACAGCGTGTATTGCGCATGCTTAATTGAGCTTGATTACTCAATCTGTTCAGTTTAGTAACTCACTTTGGTTTAATCAGAAGTCATTGTTCAAGACCAGGAGGTGTTATCATTTGCTGGGTAAACCTTGGGTTTTCTAAATAATCCTAAAGAATTGCCCCAGCTTTGCTGCTTTAGAGCAACACCCAGCACAAGGAATCAGAACAAAAAGTGATGATCTTGTTGAGGTGCTGTCCTAAAGCTGTTGTTTGCAGTTCATTGCAAATAGGAGGCACTGCTCTGTAAATGCAAAATTAAAACTATGGACCATGTGTTTTATTTGGTTTACTTCTGTGTACATATTCAAGTATGTTCTTTTTTTTCTCCCGGATAGTGAGCCTAGGATAAAAGGATCCCAAATTCTTTGTATAAAGCACTAGTTTTCAGTCCAAACTACTTCATGGCTAACCTGTGACAGTGAAGGTGAGGGAATATAAATTTAATGGCCCCAGTGCTTGCCACTCTAAGATCACTAACATGAGTGGTAAGTTCCTTGCATGCAGCATTTATTTATGGAGAGGGTTGTGTGGAGACCTGCTTGGAAAGGCTGCATTCCTGTTTGGCAGGGAAACATGCCACAAAAATAATTCCTAAAGTAAGCACTAGCCAAGGCTTCCATCACAGTCCCAGCAGCAAGGTGAAGGATCAAAACTATAGGTGAAACCAGCCTTTACTCTTCACTGTGGTGCTTTTAAGGCCCCACACAGAGGGAAGCACTTTAAATGGCCACAGGCTGTGCTGATAAAATACCATTGTAACCTCCATAGCTGGTATTTAGTGTTTCTAACCTGTTCTTGAGGGATTTCCCCTTGGCACTAGCTGAAGTCTTCTCCTGAGGCTGCCTCCAGTTCCTACAATCTTTTTTCCCCCTCTCCCTATATTTAACCTTCAGTTTCATCCTCTTTCATTGGTGAAACCAAGCTCTAATTTCTAGGGTCTGTGTCTCTCTCCATATTCTGTGGATTATTCAAAAGGGATCTACTCAGCTTTCTGAAAGATGTCACAAGGATAGCACCTTTCACTGACACTACCACTAAATAAATACTACAGACTTCTCATTTTAGGAAGTACAAATCCTACCCAGAGTGTGTTTGATAAATCAGACCTTTTGCAGACATCTGGAGATTGTGTTTGCAAATCCCCAGCTAGCTTGTTTTGTAGTCATTGTTACCATAATTCAGGTTAATGTTGTTGCCACTTTTTACTTGCTAAAACACATGTGGTGCTTTATTGCTTAAGCAAAAAAAAAAAAAAACGTGGCTGCCTTGGAACAGAAGTTCTTTTAAAACCCTTCCTGAAAGTTTTCTGTTTGGAGAAACAAATGTCAAATCAATTGTCCTGTCTTTGAATTGCCCTACTGAAAACGCAAGCTGTGAAAAGAAATTACTTGGGTACTGCAATGGAGAGAGTGTAAGGGTCTAGACTGAGAATGATGTACCAATGGAGACCTAAAATAACAAGTGGAACAAGTAAACTTTTAGCTTTTCCTGTAAAGATTTGCTTAAAAAATATTAGATCCCAAGCGAGAATGCTCCTGCCAAGTTTTAAATCTCATTTGAATTTTTATAGCTGTTATAATCTCTGATATATAACCTTGGAAATAGGGTCTCGTAACAGAAATGCCAAGTCCCTTGACTATTGCCTCGCAAAGAAGAGTTGCTGTAATAGGCTGCAATTCTGAGACAAGTTTGTAAGGCTGGCTTATGTCTGCATATCATCATTCAAATGGGTCTAAGCTGGGCTCTTCACATTATCTGAGGTTATTTGTGTACGTGATCAGCCATGTGCAGCTGTTCCAGTAATGTCAGCCTCCAAGCAGAACAGCACAGTCCAGCGTATCCTTATCCACGGAAATGTTGCCGCAGGGAGAGACTTGGAGCTTGGACATGCTGCTAGGAAAAGTAAAGAACAGCTTATTTTCTGTTTTGCTGTCCTTATTCTTCTGCATTTCTGCACAGAAGAAATGGAAGTTCCCAAGGAGCCAAAGGGATTCCACATGCCAGTGCTATTTTCCCTCTCATTATCATATGCTTGCAATCAAACTCTAATTTTTGAAATAAAAAACCTGCAGGATTCTTTATTGGGACTATTAAACCTTCAATCTTCATTATTTAGGATGGCTACTTACCTTTTACTCAATGAAGCCATAATGCAACTGCTCCTATAAAAACTATTGAAATGGCTACTGTGGCAGTGAGTAGATTTTCCTCCGTGTAAAATAATCTTCTGTGAGTAAGACATAACTATCACTCACATTAATTAGGCAGCCATATAATGGGGTGTTCAATAGCTATTACATCATTTAAATTCTTCAGTGAGCACCTCAGCCACCCAAGAACTATCCAGCTGAACATTTCTCAGTCCATAATTTTTAAATAAACCTGTAGAGGAACAATATGCATGGCAGAGTGTTGCAGACAATTTCACCAAGAAAAAAAATAATTTTATTCAGATTTATGGAATTATTTTAACATTTACAAGAAGTGCATAATACTATTCTTCCCTCCCTCCCTCCCTCCCAGAATAATGGTGCTATAAAGTGGAGTCAATTTGGGGATGTACTGTGTATACACCAGAGAATGTCCAAGGAGCTGATGGTCAGAGGCCAGTGATGGCAGCAGGACACACAAACACACAACAAGCACATTTCCCTGCACAGTCTGTTACAAACCTGGAGCCATGGAGCCAGGAAGCTCAGCTGAAAAGCCCCAACCCACAGAAAAGTGAGTGCAGTTGTGCTTGAGGTTTTGGTTTTGAAGTGTTTTGCCCTTAACAATCATATGAGACCTTAAGCATTTATATTCAGTTTTGGTTATTGATGTAAAATTTTGAGGTGAAGCCAAAGTCCTTTGATCTGAATATTGTCATTAATGTTCTATGTTATTATTTTTGTACCTTTTAAGATTAGTTCTTCAGTCAAAAGTATGTATGTATGCCATGAGAGTAGGAGCTTATCCTGAGACTTGAAAGAAATAAGGCTGAATTTATTAACTAATATAGCAGGAAGAGGTTTCTATTAACAGGCCTGTATGCAAATATTTAACATTCTGTTCATGACTTTAGAAAGGAATGTTTGTTAGAAGATTGGTCAGTGCCTGAAAGTATATGAAAATAATATGTTTTCAATCAGTGTGGTTTGGCAATATAGGAATAGTTCTTAGCAGAATGGAAATAAGGAATAGTCTAAGAATAGGCTGGGGAGCACGGCAGGATAGAATGTAAAGTTTAGATTGTGCCTTTTCCTATCAATTATGTTATTTTAACTAATTCTATACTCTTTTTTTTTTCCTCATCTCAATGGTTATAATGTACTGTAACTTATTGTACCTTATCTGACTAATAGTAGAAAGCAGCAAAGAGCTCTCTTCAGAGGCAGAGCTCTTAATTCAGTATTAAATGTTGCTGGGTTCTCAGTAGTTTTCCGTAATCCCTATCCAGCAGGCAGAGGCTGCAGAGGTAGGTGTCAAAACCCATCTGCAGGTACTGTTTGTTCTGCAGCCCAGGAGGTTCATGTTTGCCAGATGTAGCTGCTCCTCTCAGCAGCAGATCCTCTGTTTTATAGATCCTCTATTTTTCATGTTTGCTCATTAATTTAATTAAACCAGTACACTGAGGGAAATTTCTGCCTTACCAAAATAATATATTTTCATCACACACTGTTAGGAACTTAGAATTGGAATTACCATAGGAATGACAGAGTTATGGATGGGGAGCATAAGGAAATTCTGGGAAATTCCATGGAATCAGCTGTTGCTGTATAATTGGACTTGGTATGTGGGACCATGGGCTGGTGAATGCTGTAGCATGACAGGCCTGATCAGGTTTTGGGTTGCCTAAGAGCAGGAACAAAATGAGCATTTGTTATGGGGAATGGGCACCTGGGACTGTTCTGGTAAGGGGCTGAGGGATTGCCCTGATTTTGTCTGAACAGGCAAAACCACTCTGGTTTTGAGGAAATACTGCTGCCGTTTCCTAAAAACGTTCTGGATCAGAATTTTGTGCTCTCTCTCACACTTATTAAAACACTGGGTGAATTGAATATATAGAGTTAACACCAGCTACTTGTTGCTGTTATTTCAGTGATTTAATATGAGTTTGTCGGAGTCACAGATGGTTTTGGGCACTTTCTGCTCTATTGCTGTCTAACCCATTTTTAAGGAAGTCCCCCTCAAAGAGAATTTTCTGTGTGTTTTCTGGATGTGAATTGGCTTCAATTTCAAACTTTTCCTACAATGAATTATGTTGAGGTTTCTAACAGAAATGATGGGATTTTTGTTTTTCTATTCTTGCTTAAGTGTTCAGAATTCAGTAACTGAATTGCTTACAATTGTTTTAGTTTACATTAGTTATAGATATACATACACAGTAATAGGGAAGCAGAAATGTGTGTAAGGTAGTAAGACATTGCTCACTGGTTTTCATTATTCCCTGGTTAGTGAGATTTGAGGTGTAAAAATAACTACAAAAGAGTCTCTGCTGAGTGCAATCCAGAGTTGAACATATGAAGGATGAAGAGTGAATTAGAGACAGCTGTGATTAGCTCTCCAATTTCCCAACATTAAATCCAGTAGGTATTTACTGTCTCAGCTAGTGGAGAGGTGGGGAATGGCCATGAATGGCAGGGGAGAGCTGGTGAGCTGTCGTTGTCACTTTTCCCAGTTCCTCAGGAAGCTCCTCGACCAGCACTGGGGAGTTTAATGTGCTCCAGGGAAGGTGAGCACAGATCCCATGGCGGGTGGGGTTTGGTTGATGTGCTGGGGGGTGGGCAGTGATCCCAGCTCTGCTGGCTGGCTCAGCTGCAGTGAGTGATGGGGCTGTTTGGAACACCTGCAGGCATTGCAGGAAGACCTCTCAGCTGCACCAAAGGATCTCGAATCCCTGGGCTGCTCAGCTCTTGTTATTCTTCATTTGTCACCTGTCTCTCTGTGCCACTAGCCTGGGATTATTCTGGGGAGCCCTTTGACATCTCTGTCACTCTTCACTGTAAATATTGAAAGCCTTGCTCTTACCAGGGCACTGTCAGGCAGTTTGTTTTTGTGATTGCAGAAATAGTTTAAAAAATGCAAGTGCCAGTAGCCATGGGAAGTTGTATTGTGCTCATCCATGTGTCCATATGGTAGAACATGTTCTGTCTTCACAGCACAATGAGACATGATTGTGCCTAATTCCAATTTGTATGGCATCCCCATTAATGTCTCTTTCAGCCCTCCATTAAAGGCCGTAATGTTAATTAACAGGACTATGCCAATAAAGTTCTATTAGCTTCCCCCTATTAATTTAATATTATAGGCATTTAACAGATGTCTTAATTAGCTGTTACACTGAAGGCTATGAGCAAAATTAAAACTAGGTCATTGTCCTGAAAGGAAAGTTTCTGCTATGATTAATGGCTTCTACAGCTTTGTTTGTTTTTCCTTCTGATGTCTTACAGGAAACCAAGAGTTTTAATTTTAGAGAACATTGAAAGGAGTAATGGGTGCAAGGTAGAAGAGTAACTTATGTCTAACAACTTGAACACATATTGTTCTCACTTCACAGATAAAAAATTCTTCTTGGTGTGGAAGAACTCTTTCCCCACATATAAAATATCTGTCCCTGGTAAGAACACGGTTTTCCCCATCTCAAGGGCAATACTTCATGGAATTGCAACAAAGATTTTTATTTCATATTTTATACCAACAGCTTTTATTTCCTGATTCCAAAGGATCTGTTCTTGAACACCAGTATTGCCCACTCTATGGGCTCATCCATTTAGTGATGGAGAAGGTGGTTTGTGCCTGAGGGCTGGTGCCAGGGAGATGCAGCTCACCTGTGACCTCTCCCAGCGACAGCTCTGGAAAGGAAGTGGGAGCTTTGGAGGCCTGGAAAGTGTCTGTGTAGCACTGGGGCTGGAGCTGGTGATGAGCTCTAGCTCTCTCCTGCCTTCTGTGCCCTCCAGTGCAGGAAAATGCTCTGCCTGCCTTCCCCGCCCCAGTTACTCAGCTTTGGGGTGTGATTGTGTGAGGAACAGCTGTTCTCTCTTTAAAGAAATGACCCTCGTTGTTTACAAATGCTTGAATGGTGACAGGGAAAAAATTTTCCTAGGTACAAGTCTTTCATTTGATAGTGAAATGGATAAAAAGCTCCTGAAAATTACACTTAAAGCCACCATAACACTTAAAGCCACTTTTATAACACAAAAATGTTAAGCAATCTGAATCCAGGGGTCACTTCCACCGCCCAAGCACATCAAACCTGCCCAGTCAGTAAGGGATTGCAATGTGGGCAATCAAAAATGAAGTGTACAGTAAAAAATAAAAAAGGGGCTGAGGACAGACAAAGCAGAATAGCTCTGTGGACAGAGGTTAAATATTCATAAGGCAATTCTGTGGGTAATTGAAATACAAGATTGAATGGGGGTCAGTTCCATCTGTGACTTTCTAGCTTCAAGTGCTTCCCTCTTCTGGGCTGTGCTGTGCTCCCTGCACTGCATGCCAATGTGTATTTATTGATACAGATACCTGATTTACCCTGAAAGTAGCAGGGTGTTAGAGAGCTGGGGGCAGCAGGGCTTGCAGGGCCGCATGGCAGGCTTGGTGTGGTTACATTCTACATGAATGCACATTTACATTAACAGCTGGTTACATGGTACACACCAGTACCTGTAACAATATCAACCCCAGCCAGGGAGATACTCTTGCAAAACCTGCCAGCTGAAACAATTTATTTGCACCCGCCTGCAGCAGGCCAAGATGCTGACACTGACTCAGGCACAGTGATAATAAAGAGCACTTGTCAGCACCTGCAGTCTCACTGCAAGCACATAAAAGGCAGCTGAAGTCCAATTTATACAGAAGGCAACAATAACATTTATTTCAGAGTTACAAAATATAGATTTCACTGTACAAATTTACAATTTATAAACTGAAACAGAAGTTTTATGTAGTTGATATTAGTAACTTTAATAAAAGCCAGAATATTATATACAAATAAAAAAACAAACAGACACAACCAATTCCAAAAGTCAGTGAGACTGCCTAAAGACAGCAGATACTGCTCACTCTTCAGTAAGAAGAAATGCTTTGTAAGTATCTCACATGGCTGTTGATTTTCCATCTGCCAGAAAACCTGCTCTTTGAACTGCAGGAACACAGCAGACATTTCTGTGACTGCTTCTGACTTTCCATGAAATCACAGGTCAATAGTTCCTTTCAACTTGAATTTTTTTGCAGATCGCTCACTTGCTCTGAGCAGAAACTTGCTTCCGTAGATGTAGGAAATGAATCCATCAAGCTCCAAGCTAAACACGTTGTTGAGTTTGGGAACAACTGAAATGCAAGCAGACACAAAATGAACAAAGTGTGCCCATGTAAGTCTCTCTTATGGAAACACACTGACATACTCTAGGGGATGTTATTCACCTGTAGATCTGAGCCTTGACATTTCAAGGTTTTTATTCTTTATCAAGACAAGGAAAATAACCCAAGCCTCTACATTTAACTGGAATTACTAAAGTCAGTCCTTGTGCAGGAGCAGACAGTTAAGTGTTGCACTTTTTAGAAATTGCCCATCTCTAATGAGATGTGTATTTGGTAAGATATTGGGCTGTTGGGTGGTGACTTCTGCCACTCTACACAAACAGACAAAAGCACTGATATAAATCAATGTACTCACAGGCATAAAATGAAGAGTGTGCTCAATAATTTTTTTATGATTCAAGTCATGAAAAGAATGGAAAAGAATGCCTTATATACCTTTTAATTTGTCCTCTTTAGTGATAATTTTGAAGACGTGTTTAAATTCCTGTAGAATGATTCCTGTTATCCCAACATAAGAGGGGCACTTTGATTTTGTAACTGGAAGAATTGAAGTATGTATTAGAAAATTTCAGATGCACTTTATTTGCTCTTCTCCTGTTGCCTCATGATTTAGAACATTTTCAAACATAAACATTTAAATATTCTGAAATAACATAGTTACAGTAATCACTGGTAAAATGTGCAGTTAACCTTTGCAATCAACATTATTTTTAGGAGTAGTTGTAATTAGCATTTTTAAGGAGAGAAATACGATCTCAACTCTGTGATTTTAGAGTTAATGATACTGAAAGGAATTAAAAAATAAATAATAGAAGTTATAATAAAATAACTTAAAAAATAAGTTCCTGAACTACAGGAGCACCTACTGAATTCAGATGATGTTCTGCAAACAAACAGAATACCTGTAACAATGGCTCCATGGAGATCAGCTTTGAGCAGCTTGGCCTGAATCATATGGGGTTGCCTTGAAGAAAAGGATCAAAGAGGAGGAAAAAAAAAAATCACATGAATTGTCAGATTTACAAAATGTGACCACCACAATAATTCTGTGATTCTGTGAAATAGTACCAATAGGCTTATCAGTTAACCACAGTGTTGTAAGCAGTAACTCAATCAAACTGGAAATATCTACTGTATAAAACCCAGACTAAAATGAAAATATGTCAACGCACGCATCGGGTTTGAGTCCATGGCACAGGTCTCTGATGTACTGTTTCCAGAGCTCGTGGAGTGGCAGGAAGATGGAATATCTGTGGTAAAAAAAAAAAAAAAGAGACAAATTAGAAGTATTATTAAATCAGAAGTATTTCCACAGAGTTAAGACTCACATTTTTAAGTCACACAACCTTAAGTTACTCTGCAAGGTTACCCACTCCAAACAGCTGGTTATTACTTTATAAAACAAGCACAAAGCATGCTGCTCTCTACCAACCCAGGAGTGATGTGATTTAGTGCATCAGGCTAAGACTAAAAAGATTTCAGCTTTTTTTCCCACTCCTTTTTCTCCCTGCTTACTCTGTTAGCAAAACAGGGGCTTTATGCAGCTTTATAATTTCAAGGAATGTTACGCAGAATTTTGATTCTCTGGTCACAGACAGTCCAACTTTACAAACTGAAACCAGAGGGAATTGTGTCTGGGTTTGATTTCTTGTCATATTTAGGTACACAAAATGAACTCTGTAGAAATTAATCTTTCACCTATGCAGACAAGAGAACTCTTTTCTCATGCTGAAATGCCAAAAGCAGTGGTTCAAATTGATTTATACACAGGCACATGCCGCTGCTTTCACATACTTCTGATGCAGTTTCACTTTACAACACGAAGAAGACATTTAAAGTCTTACTTTTGCTGTTCAGGTTCAATTTCAAACAGACGCAGCTCTCGCCTCTCCTTGGCAGTAAAACCTTTTGTCTTCTTCCTCTTTTGCTTGGTCTTTTTTTTGGGATAATGCTCCAGTACAACAGCTTTCCGAGTTAACATATCCTGGATAGCTTCATCTTTCATTTTGGGCATGCTACGCTTCAGGAAGGCATGTACAAATGTCTTGGCTTTTTCTGAGCTCTGGGGCTAAAGACATGTGAAAGGACACTTTAAAATAGCAGGTGTTAATTAAATTAGAACTTGCTGCCGGCCAGTGGTTCCATCAGGTCAGTAAGATCTCCGTGGGAATAGGAGATCTTCCCGTCAGTGCCAGTGAAGGGAGATGTTCCCACGCCGAAGCCCCAGTGTGCAGTGCCGAGCGTGGGCACACCCCGGCCCTCGCGTCCCGCCCGCTCTCGGACTCACGTTTTGAGCGAAAAGTCCTTTTTGTGCGTTTCGTTTAAAACAGCAAGTTCCGAGTGGGATATACAGGGGAAAGTGGGGACCCAAGCCACCCGCAGCCCGTCGGTGCCTAATGGGGTTTAAATAGCCGTGTGGGAGTGGGAATGGCCAGGTAGCCCCGGCATGGCGTTCCGGGGCCCTGCGGGCTGCTCGGTACCTGCAGGCGCAGCTCCCCGCTCTCCTCGGGCGGCAGCCGGCGGTACAGCTGCTCTGCAAGGCAGGAGGCGCGGGGGTCAGCCCATCCCTCCTCCTCTATCGTTCAGCTTCCACCGCCCACCCTGCATCCCTCACCCTTCACCCATCCCTCTTCCTCCATCACCCACCGGCGCCCGCCCTCCATCCTTCATCTTTCACCCTCTAACCCTCACCCTCCACCGCTCTCTCCGTCCCCGCTATCCCCTCACCCTCCATGCTGTAGCGGCGCAGATGGCGCGGGACGATGACGTCACTGATGACGTACCGAGCACGCATGCGCAGGGCGGCGCTGCCCGGGCTGGCCACAAGGCGGCGCCGCCGCCCGCGGGAGCCGGCGGGCTCCGTGAGGGACGCTGTTGTAGTGATTGGCTGTGATTTACTGCTCTTGTGCTAATAAATTCTCTGGGGTGGGAGACGCTGAGAAGCAGATCTCTCGTTTACTGTAATGGGGAAGTTTATTTTTAAAAAGCGTTGTCAATCATACCTTCAGTAACACAGGCCGCCTCCTTCTGTGGTCATCCACCACTTGAGTATGGCCAGGGACGCGCGGGGTACACAAGGCCGGTGTTGGAGCATGGATATGTCAGTGTCCTTCCCACAGTGACAGCCGAGTCTGGACACTAGTCAGGGCAGCCTGGCCGTGCCAGTCCTCACTTCTCTCTCAACCTGAAGTCACTCCTACCACGGATGCTGGGATACACATTTCCACCTTTCCATCCTGCAGTTTCCTCACCCCCCACTTTTGTTGCCTCATTTGTTCTGGAGATCTCCTCTCCCCGAGATTTCCCAGTGTGGTGTTGGAGCCAGCCACTGCCAGGGCTCCGGGGGCCATGGCAGGCACAGGTGCTCTCTGCCCCGACTGAAGTTCCTGCCATCCCACTTCTCCTGGTACGACAGAGTTCTTTCCTGGCCCCATCCTGCCCTACGGGGCCTCTCCAGCCACAGCCCTGAGCAGGCAGCGCCTGGCTCTGTTCTCAGTGGTTAGCAGTGTCACATCTGTTCCTAGAACTGCACACCCAGCAACATGAGATCTTTGGTTAAAATCAGCCCTTGTGTTTCTGGAGTTCAGGGTCAAAACATAGGAAGATGCCACTTGCCATGACATTTACATGCTCTGACACATCAAGGCCTCTTTCCTCCAGGACAAAGTTCTGCTCACTTAAAAAACAGAGGTGTCTTGAAACCACAGTGGCCAATTCCTTTTCCTGCCAGCCCAGTCCCAATTCCTGCAGTCCTCTACTCAGTCATGATTTTTCTCTGAATACAGAAAAGATTTATATTCTTGTCACACGGTGATATTGGTTTAGCAGATATTAAGCACTGCTTGGTAAAGGATATTTGGGGAGGGAGTTAGGGAGGCAGGGTATAGGAAACACAATGATTTTGTGGAGTGCTGCTGTGGGGCACAAAAGTACTAAAGTGATCCCTAACAGGGAATGAAATAGTAGATCTCTCGATGTGTGTAAGGAGAAAGGGCCAGTCCCTGCAGAGTATTAAGCATGAACAGCAGCTGGTTTGTATCACAGACCTCTGGATAGTTGAGTATGTTACCACAGCAAGTGGATCTCTTGGTTTTACAAATCATGGACTCCTTGAGTTGTCATTGCTATGATGAGAAGATCAATTTTCATGAATGGAGTACCAGCATAAGCGCTATGGGTCTTTAGGGCCATATGAGTGCTCCTTCACTGGATTTATGCTGCAATTCTTAGGGCACTTCAGGGATTAATAGTCAAATCAGTGTTGGCGGTGCTGGTGTTGTAAATCCAATGATCCAGGCTAAACTGGTGCCTGGGGAAACCAGTCTCTTCCAACAGCTCTACATCTTCATTTCCCAATTTATCTTCAGATATAATGTCTGAGGGAGCGAGATCAGTGCATTAGTGTGTGTCCCAGCAAGAAGGCTCTGCCTTAGGAGTTGAAACTGACATCAAATAAACGTGAAAAAGAATAGGTGAAGAATCTGAGAAACCACAGAATAGGCAAAGGCAGTTTGTAGAGAAGAAAAACAAGGCTCAGACAAATGACGGGTAAGATGTGAATGTACGGTGATGTGGAAATATGCCAGCAAATAACTGTAATGCACGTCTTGGGATGTGCAGCACCCTTAGTGTCTTAGAGTTCTGAAGCTTTTTACTTCAAGTAAATCACCCTGGAATAGGTTTGTAGTGATAAAATTCCTGGATATATATTATTAATACCATGTTATAGCTGCCAACATTGGTCTTTCTTATCCAATTAAATCTGTATGGCTTTATTTATTGCTCTCCAAAAATAATAACACCCCACTCACACCTATGCAAACCCCTTTCATGGACCCAATCTAGCTGTGTGCCCTAGGGGAGGATATTGCTGTACCTCTTGGGGCTGCTGAACTGCAGGGATGGGTAGGAATTTGTGTGCAGGCCAGGCTGGGGAACAGCAGTGTCCTGGAAGAGCTGAGTGGCTGTGGAGCAATTACAGAATGAGAATTACATTTATTGTGACAGTCACAGAAAGCTAAAACTTCAGGTGTGATGTGACCAAAGACAGTATAATTAAAGATGTTTGTGTGACACATGAATAGCCGATCAGGCATTTTTTAAAAAAGAGTAATTATGAACTGAAGCGAGAGATGAGCATGAAGTTAACTGGTGTGTGCAAAAAGTCACTGGGCTGTAATCACTGTTATACTTTTGCTGACAGTGATGCAGGAAATAAATACTGTAATTCGCTAGAAGGAATGTCTCAGCAAGCATTTGAGCTCTCAAGATCAATACAGTTTATTCCTCTTGGCCAAATTGTATTAGCAGCTGAATTTGGTCCCTAGGGACATCTGTACTGGTGAAAATAATTTCCATTTAAAGCCCTCTGATCTGATTTCCTTTATCTAGATAATATGATTCCCACACCTTTCCCATGGCTGTGCTGAAGCAGAATCCATCCAGTCCATGTCAGCCCTGCCATCATCACACCATCTCCTCCTGCACCAAGCTGCGGCATCCTGCTCCTGACATCTCCGTTGGGCCTGGGGGAAGCCCAGGCCAGCAGTTTTAGGGCCAGTGGCTGACCATACCCAACAAAGCTGTTCCCTCCCAGCACTAGCTGTGCAGCCAGGACCCATCCAGGACTTGGGGTTCCCTGGAAAAAAACATCTAGGAAAGGGTCATGTGCATGGTGGGTGGGTGGGCAGGGTGAAATCTGTTGCCCAGCCCAGCAGGTACATGGAGTGATTGGCATCTCGTGTCAATGTAGGTATGCCAGGGAAAGGTTTGTGTACGTAAGTCCAAACTTTTGCATTAGGGGCTTGGTTGATTGATTTTAGATTGCTGTGGCTGACTGATGAGCAGCATGTTTTGAAGTACACGTATCCCTCAAATGTTTCTTTTCTGTATATTTTTCTATTAATTTTTCTGCTTTATCAGCTCGCCTTAACCCATGGCTTGTCATTGTGTTCTGCCCCCGCCCCAAGCTGATAAGCTGTCCTTCCCAGCTGAAGGGTTATTATTATTTCCTTGCAGTCCCGGCTCCTCATTCTGAATTGCAGCTGCTGCTCCAGGGCACAGACAAAAGACTGGCTTGTCGTGCCTGACAGAAACAAGAAAACACTGGGAAGCATAGTCCAAATAGATCTCTGTGACACAGAAATCAGAAGCAGATAATAATCCAGAAACATTTCCAGAAAAACCCAATGATTTAATAGCTGAGTTTTAAAAAACAAACTGATACAAGGCGAGTTTTTGGCAGGCTGTGCTCTGTCCCCACAGCTGCTCACACTAGAGGGCAGCCTGAGACTGTCTGTACAGTGCTGTTGGAATTCAGCTCACTGTCTTAAAGTAAAAAATAAATTTTAAAAGTTTACAAATTGTGTCCTCTTATGGAAGAAATGTGCCTGTTTGAAGCTTCATTTAGCACACAGAACTCCAGTTCCTCCATACACTAACCTTTTCTGCATCATATTGTCAATGAAAAGAGGATTGTGAAAGAATTCAATTTCAGCACTACTTCTTAAACACCAATAAATTCTTATATAAAAATAAAAAGCAATATCCATCTTAAAATATTTAAAATATGGACAACCCTAGAATATCTGGAGATTACTACTGCAAACTACAAGTACCCAGCCTTGGTGCACAGAGCAGCACTAAGAGAGCAGAACTTGCTTCTCAGAACAGTAAGGAGCAGTCAGGAAAGCTGAAGCTTTGGCAGCTGACGTTTGGTTCCCCTGCGTGCTGGGATCACGTATGATCCAAACACACATCAGTATGACAGGCACCACTTCTGCTCCTGAACAGCTTGTATTTACTAATTAATACCAGCATTCAGCATTCATGTATTATTCCATGACAGTCTGTCTCACAGTCATTACTTTTGTTCTGCTTTGAGTCTCATTTAGAACTTGTTGAATATTCTATTTTAAAACTTAATTAACATTGGCTCATGTGTAGTAGGGAGGTATGATGCAAAAAAGAGTATTAAGAATAGCAAATTAGGAAGTAGCAATAGTCATTAGAGTTACAGCAGGTTGACTAGTTTAATGTATTCCATTTGGTTTTGGTTAAACTACATAAAATTAAAATAATTCATTAAAATTTGAAAACAATACAGGTGTATTGAAAACAAAAGGTGCACGTTAAGGGATTTTGTGTTTCTTTGAAGGATCTTTTGCTGTGTTTGCCAGCAGGTGCTTGGGCCAGAGGCAGGGGGAGGGCACCCTGCAGCTCAGGGGGCTTTGGCTGGGACTGTGGGCACTGCCCCTGACACCCTGACCAGGAGGGAGCAGGAGCCACAGCCATGCTGGGCAGTGTCTGCAGCACAGCTGCCTCCTGCACAGCTTCCAGCCAGCAGCTGCTTCCTGCCAAACAGCCACCATGCCTGCAGTTACAGCTGCTGTGAAATCCCAGGGAACTTGAGAAGGTTCATTAATTGAACAGATACCAATTTCTCGTTTTTCCTCTATAATGAGGCATCCTTCTCAAAAGCATCACTCTCAGCAAAGCCCTGTTCCTGCCAGACTCTTTGGAAGCAGTGTGCTGAGGCTGTCAGGAGCGAGCCATTCCTTTTAACACAGCAAGTCTGCTTGTGCACCTCCAAAGGATGCAATTGCTGAATGCACACTGAAAGGGCTCCTCTGCAGCACTCAGCTTCAGGTCCCACTGGTTTGAATGTGAGCAGCACGCCAGCTCAAGAGAGTCCTGCCCAGGGGACCTGTGTGTCTCAGGTAGAGTGACCCAGAGAAAAACAAGTGGGAGCTGTTTTTCTGTTGCTACCGTGCTGAATGAGCACAGCTGGCACAGTCAGCACCTGAGCTAGCAGTGTCCTGAGCTGCTGCCTGAGGCAATCTGAGGGGAGAGCTGCCATTCCCAGCTGATATGGAGAGGTGTATACTCACATGGTGCTACTAACCCATAAATCTGCTTGGGACCATGTTGGTAATGCATGGCGGCAGCATTACTTTTATAATGTTCCTGGTTATCCACACTGGTGTTTTATCAACAAATTATGGAAGTGTCAGTGACTATATAAAGTGTGGCCCAAGCCATCAAGGGAAATTCAGCTAAATCCCCCACACTGAAGTGCAGTGGAGGGCACTGAGCTGTGCTCAGGACTCTTGAAGTTTTCATCCATGGGAGTGTGAAAAGCAGTCATAGCATCTGAGGGCTTGGACTCCTGCTGCAGGCAGGGTCCTTATGAGCAGAGGTTAGCTCCTTGCATAGAGCTGGCGATGAGGCTTTCAGCTCCCTATCTGTAATCCCATTTCTTCAGGACTGCTGGAGTGTGATGGGGCAGTGAGGGGGTTAACACTGCAGCAGCCTTTTGATAATTGAAAAAGAAAAAAGCCCATCCAAAGCTAACCAAAGCAACCCCCTGTTTGAGGTCAGTGCTCTAGTAAGTACCTTTTAAAGAAACAATAACCTGGTGCAATAGAAAATATGCTGTCCCTCTCTTCAGTAGAAATCTGATAAACCACGGAGAGAGGCAGGTGTCCAAGGAGATAAAAGTAATAAATGTGGTTGCAGTTTGGGAGTGAGTTAGGCTGTCAAGCTGGTAATTAAATGAAAGCCCTCTCAGGAAATGCTGGAAGCTAATAGATACACATGGAGATGCCAATTCATTTGCCTCAGCAATATATGTTAATTTTAGCATGGGATTAATTTATACATTTTGCAGTGGGATGAAATGGCAAGGATGGGAGGGGGAGAGCTTTCATCCTGCCAGTGGTAGAGATTATTAAGCACCTTATACTTGTTAAAACCAGGACAGTGTGCAAAAATGAGAGAGAGAAAATGTTGAATTTAAGTACATTCTCTAAACAGAATTAACTAATCACAGGCTTATACCTGACCCAAAGCACTCTTGCAGACAGCTGCCAGGGGCTCCTTGGCTTTGCCACAGCTCAGTAAGTACAGAGCCCTAGTTAGCAGGTAGCTCAGGTCGCTCGGTGTTGCTGTGGTTTAAAGGATTTCTGAGTTACGAGAGTGTGAAATGAGGAGTGCTGCAGGGGTGGATCCTGCTACAGTAAGAACAGTGGTTATTTAGGACTACAGCAAGCTCAGGATGGATGCTCTGACAAGTGTGCAGAGGAGCTGCAGGAAAGGACACATTTGTATGTATGATTACCATTTGTATGGCAATCACCAAGAGCTGGTAATCTTCAGCAGAGCTGGTAGTCACCAGAGAGCTGTGTGTGCCATGCAGCTTGGGCAGTGAGCAAGTCACTGCTCAGGACCCTGTCAGCTTTAGCTGTGTGACACACACTGATCACAGAGCTGCCCAGCTCCTGGTTTGTGCTTGTTCTGTTCTGGAAGAAAGCTAACTCTGAGGCCAGGCAGATACTGAAGCAGGGGACATGTTCTCCTGTGGCCAAGGGCTGTGACCCTGCTGTGCCCTCAGGGGGTGGTGCTTGTGTGTTAATGTCCCTCTCTGAGGTAATTTTTGAACCTTGCATCACTTGAGTGCTGTTTGTCACAGGCACTGACTCTCATGTAGCATTCCTGCAGCTCTCAGGTGCACAGCTGAGGACAGACGTGCTGCTCCCAGTGCACGCTCAGGCTGTGTTGAGTCTGGAGCTGCTGTGCCTGTGGTGGTGTCTGCCAGGGCTCTCCGCTGTGAGCTGCACCAGGTGCTGCTGAGGACACAAAATGAGGCCCTGATTTACACATCCAAGTGTGGCATCAAGGGCTCCTCTACGGGTATCTCAGCACTGAAACACACACTGCAGCACAGCAGGCTTCTTTCTAAAAAAAGCCCTCTGATCTGTAAAATTATCAGCATTGAGGCAGCAGAAGCAAAGCAGATTTTCCTTTATTTTCTTCTGCCTTAGAGGAGGAATACTCACTTGCCCTTCAGTATGATTACAGCCCATTCACCAACACCTCTTTTTTTTTGAATTTCAGACCTATGTTTTGGAACAGTCACAAGGAAGAAGTGTTTCTTTTCAGAGCCTGGAGCAGTTAGCACAAGGATAAAGTTTATTTAACAGAAAGAATACTTCCAGCTGAATACATACTGTGAAATTACAGTATCATTTAAAGCAAAATGGAAGTGGCTGTGGGTCATGGTCAGGGAAGGAGGATAATGACATCTGCTGCAAATTGCCTCCAACAACTGTCTTCAAATTGTAAAGTTTTTTATATAGGAATTTTTTTATTTTCTTTGTGTAATTATGCAAAATAATAAGACTAAAAAAAATGTACTAGATGCAGAAAGCAAGGTCGAGGCTTGCTCAGGGATTGCATTGTAAGTGGTGTCTCAGATGCTGATTTCAGAGTTACGGGCTGTCTCTTTCCAGGATGAAAGTCTGTCCTTCCTGTCCTTCCCTAAGGGATGTCCTTCCTGCATGGCTGGCCAGGACAGGACCCTGAGGGGCCCCACGAGGGCTGGCCCTGGCTGCACACTCCTTGCTTAACAGCCATTGCCCTGATGGCACAGAGGTCACTTCATTCTTTTTTGTCCCAGACTGCAGCTGTCAAAATCCACACTGTTCATGAGAAGGAGAGTTGTTACCCACTTTTGGCAATGGTACTTTTAGTTGGCTCTTGCCACTCTTGCTACACACTCTGGCTGCTGTTCTCCTCCCAGTACTGCTGTAGTGTCCTTCTGCCCGTGCTCCAAGGGCTCTCAGTGTTTCCATAACACTGGGAGGTGAGCTGGGAACAAACCCAGGAACATCCTGGAGGTCCTTCCAAGATCATCAGCCCTGTGTGAGCTGTGGGCGACATGGAGGAGTCAGGAGAGCTCAGATCATTACAGGAGGGGCTCCTGTGCCCAAGAGATCATGTTAATGAAACCCTCCCTATCCCCTGAGGACTGGCTTACAGGGATTTTAAGGGACTTGGGGCATGCTTTAATGTGTCTTTGTCCTGCACTACTGAATCATACCAAGCCCTTCCATAACCCTGGCATTTAAACACAGATGTTGTGTGTTGTTCTCTTCTTATGAATTGAAACAAACAAACAAAAGGTGAAATAATAATTTCCCTCATTGTCATGCATGTAAGAATACCAGACTCCAGAGCTGAGACATTTTTGGTCACACAGATATATACAGATATACAGAGTTAGTTCTGGGGGTAGAAGATGGGGATGTTCCAGTTGCCAGTGTAGATACATTCCCTGCAACTCACATTCTGCTCTCGCTGGGAAGCACCAGGACATTGCCCATCTTTGGCCAGAGGTGATGACTGAGTAAAGCAGCTGTAGCTTGTGCTCCCTGAGGGTCAGAGGAGGCATTTCCAGAGCCCAGCTCCTCTCCAGGTGTGGCACAGCAGCTCTGCTCCCAGGTCCTGCTGCTGCCACGAGCTGTGCTTTAAAACCAGCTGAGCCTCCCACATGGCAGTGTGATTTACTAAACCACTAAGATATTGGGTCAGCCTTGTAAATCATTTTAATTATTTCACTAAACAGGTTGTGGAAATAGATCAATTGAAAATATGGCATTTAGGCTTACAGTGCTGTGCATTCATTATGGGAAAGGAATTATATTAACTGATTTAGGAGCTAATAATAACTGAAAATAACAATTTAATGGAAGCCTTCCAATCCTGCACTTTCAAAGCAGGAAACAGCTATACACAGTCTACTCATTTTAATCTCAGTCAAGTATACAGAGCAATCTTTTGACTCTCAGAGAAATGTCAGTCAAGTACAAGTACTTGCAGACTTTCAGCATCCCATAAATTACATTATAATAAAACCAAAACAAAGAAACTGTCAACAACAATTTTTACATACTGGCAGGGTCACACGAACCTGACACATGAAAAACAAGAAAATATATTGCAATCTAACAAAGTGAAAGAGTTGCACCGTAGGGGCTATTTTCCTCTTGCAGTTTGTATTTCTGTGAGACCATAGTTTGTGCTGCAGAGCTTGAAGAATACTTCTCTCTGTAAGATATTGGAGTTTTATCTCAAACATCTGAATTGTAAATATATGCTATATTTCTGGGAATATACACTATATATGTGATTTATATATGCGAGGAGACAGGGAAGAAAACAAACCAGGAAAACCTAATCTCACCTGTGCAGCAAAAGCCAGGTCTCACCATTTAGTAGTTGGGGTCAGCATTGCTCTGTTACAATTATTTTACTGTAGCTGAACTTAATTTGGTATGCCGTGTCCTGGTTTCCTTAATGCATGCATGGCAGTCACCTGTGCTGTTAAAATATTTCCCCCTGAAATAAGCTGTACATTGTGACTCTTTAATGCTTATTGGCCATCGAGTAACTGCTGAACCCAGCAGCAGGACTGTGGGCAGAATTCGAGCTGCCATCAGATAGAGCCCCTGTGTCAGGCTGGTTCCAAAGCCTGCAGCCTCCTGATAGGCACTTGTCACACCAGCTATCTCCACTCTGCTTTGCAGGCACAGTTAAGCTTTTCTTTAAGCCCTCAGGCTAGATAGCTTTGGAATTATGCACTTCATCACACCCCAATTAGCTAGGGATGCATGACAAAACCCGTTATCAGTTCGTTTAGGTGGGAAAACACCTTATTTTGCTTTTTGGTTCAGCACATGAAGAAAAAAATCACACTCCTTTTTATCATTATTTTTTTTAATTTTTATTTTTTTTTCCACCGAGAAAAGCTTCTTTTAGAGCAGAGTGAAACTTCGAGCTGTGTCAAATCATGCTGTCCGTGGTTATTTACCTGTGTCCTTGAGCTGCATCCGGCTGTTTTGAGAATGCTAAGTGTTGCTAAAATAGAAACGGCTTCGGCGTGCCCGCAGAACTTGCTGGGTGCAGTCCCGGTGCAGCCTGTGCAGCAGGTGTGTCTCTGCTCCTGAGCCCCCTGCGCAGGTGAGGCTGTTTCCCCGGGAAATGTCCCCAGGGTCCCCACACCGCCTAGCCCCCTCACCATTTTGCATCTGCACTCCCGGCTGCAAACAACAAACGGGATCATGTTTGTCCCAAGCCCACGAAATGCCAGCAGCAACAGATGAGCACTAGATGAAGGGAAGCGTGCTGGGTGAACACATGGCATTTTCATGGTCCTGAACATGAGCAGGGCTTTCTCTGGTGCTGCTGTGCTCCAAAAATCCTGCTGTGGCAAGGTTGGAATTACCTGGGGTAATGAGCCTAAACTGGTTGACTTTTCAATACACATTTGCAAGCAGGTTGATAAACACTTTCTGAGCCCAGCAAAGCTCCTCACATTTCCTTCTGAGATGGTTTTCTTTAGTGAAATGCTTTAGTCTAGCATAAGTAGTATAAGACCTCTCTGGTCATTAAATAATTAACTCAGGTTCATAACAGGAGTTTATGTTCTTAAAAAATATTGCAAAAAGTTCAACCAATTGCATTTGACACTGGCAAGCTGGATTGAGTTCCTTTTATTTGGTCTTGTTCTGAAGTCATGTTCCAGCTCCCATTCTGACAGGAGCCTGGTGTGGTTGCTGACTGCTCTGAGCTGGGGCTGGAGCCCCCAGCCTGAGGGCAGAGCCCACCTTCTGTCTCGCCCTAGTGCTGGGGAGCTGCAAGGTGGCCACATCCACATATTCCTCCAGGACTGAAGCACTAACATGTACTCAGTTTTGGTCTTCCTGTCTTGTCAAACCCTGCTTGCTTCTCTGGAGACTGAAATGCCAGGGCTATTAATTATTAAAGGATGTCCTAAGGAGTCTGTCTTCTGGTTCTTGGCTAGCTTGGGTACAAAGTCATTATCAGCGACTTTAACCATAAACGGAGGTTCATTCTAACCAGGATTGCAATTAGCACCTTGCTGTGCATTTAACTAACTTGAGACTTTCATACCACTATACTATAAAAGTTGAAATTATATCCAGGCACTCTGTAAACGGATTGCACTATTATCATTATTTGTAGCACGGAATGATTGTACTTATACTGTCTTGCACTGAATTAGCATAAATTAATAACAAACACAAGTGTATTTGGTAAAGACCATAAAATAACTGATGTTTCCATAATCCAACTGTAAATTTTCACCGTCTCATTTGATTTTGTTGCCTTTAGCTTCTCTTGTGCACTTTGTCTTGTGCATTCCCCTCAGGGTACCAGGTATCACTGACAGACATGGTTCAGCCTTGGTCATCACTCAGTACGGTTATTCCTTGGCCTGACTTGGATTGAGATGTGCACACTGTGTCTTTGTCTGAAGGTTTATCAACATTCCCAAGCAAGTGCAGCTCCAGAGCTCACACACTGCTTGGCTTGGTCAGAGTGAGACACACTGGGTAGGGATTGCTGGCTTCCCAGGGCACTGGAAATTCAGTATAGCAGTGAGGGGTGTTTCAGCAGCATCCTAATTCCTGCCACACACACAGGATGGCTTTCTCTAGGGAAAACAGGCTTTTAAATCTTGAGGCACTTGAGGTCCCTTCAGGAAGTGATGGGTGGCTTTTCCTCCTGATCCCACTGTCCCTGCCTGCTCAGAGCAGGGGAAGTAGCAGTGGCTGTCCTGCCAGAGCAGAGAGTGTGAGGCTGAGCTGTGCCTGGGAAGCTGAGCAGGAGCTGTCCTGCCAGAGCAGAGAGTGTGAGGCTGAGCTGTGCCTGGGACACTGGGCAGGAGCTGTCCTGCCAGAGCAGAGAGTGTGAGGCTGAGCTGTGCCCTGAGACTCTGGGCAGAGCTGTCCTGAACTGCCCTGGCTGTGGCTCTGGAAGCCTGGTAATACAGTCCCTGCTTTCAGTGCTTTTCAGGGGACCCTACAAAATAAGGACAACTTAAGAGTCATCACCAGCATGCTGGTGATGCTCCACAGGCTCCAGAGAACTGACTCTCTGATTCTCAGAGCACAGACTAACCCAGCCCAGGGCTGCCTGATGCCAGGAGAGGGCACATTAATTCCCAGGGGGGATTTAGTTCTCAGATCCTTGGCTAAGATCTGGCCAAGCTGCTCCTCTCTGGGTCACAGCCACCAGCACATTGCTCTCCTGAGGGAAGGATGAGGCAAAGCCAAGAGGGTGTCAGAGTCCTGG
This sequence comes from Sialia sialis, assembly GCA_009812075.1. Taxonomy (NCBI): domain Eukaryota; kingdom Metazoa; phylum Chordata; class Aves; order Passeriformes; family Turdidae; genus Sialia; species Sialia sialis. Next base: position 3,327,086 of record VRYO01001792.1, on the reverse strand, counting down.
CACTGACCTTCCTCACACCCAGCCTAAGAGCACAGACACTGTCCCTGTGGGGCTGGTGACACATCTGTAAAACTGCAAAGACAGTTAGTTAATGACATACTGACAGGTATCCATCACTTGGATCAACTCTGACAACTCTGGAAGCACTGAAATATAACAGTCCAGAACAGTAAGTAAATAAATTACAGCATAGGCATTAAAAAGAGGCTCTGCCATGGGAATTTAGAGCTAAAACTCATGTTTAGTGTAGACTGTAAGAAAAGAAAAATTACAACCTATTATGAAAACACAACACTTGGAAATCAGAAATATGCTACTAATTTTTGCCAAACAGCTGACTTTGACTGCCAGCCTAAATATCAACACCCATCTAGGTACTATGTCAATCACCCTAAAACGTAATTCTCACTGGATTGTCAGAGCAACTTCAAAGACTGAAAAATATTTTAGTAATGAAGAATTCCTATTTTAGTTTATTAAAATAAATCAATTACTTCAGATTTCTAGTCAAAATTACCAGAAAATCAAAAAATAAGAGCCCATTTCTGTGGTTATCTATTTTTTTTTGATCTTGTATAATACTCCCAAAGACTGTTGCTTCCTATTTCAAGGATAATACTAACACAGAGATGAATGAAAGTTTTTGAAAAATGTGGTCATGGAATCAAATAAAAAGTAACACCCCCTTTCCCATCTTCCCCAGAGTAAATCCCAAAAATTTCCTGTTAAAAAATATAATCTTCTATTGAACTGTAACATTTTTTAATTATTTATGAAGGTCTTGGTAATTTAGTTTGTATTACACTACAGATGATTTTCCATATGAGATTTAAGAAACAGTTCAATAATAACAGGAAAGGAAATCTATATGCAACAAATAAAGAAATCCATTAACTGACTCTACATCAGAGTGCTCTTCGATTCAACTCTTAATGTAACTGTGTTTTGCTTGGAATGTCCATAGTTGCTATAACTGGAAGGCAGGCAGTCACCAGAGGAGAAACAGGAGATTTCAGCCCACTCACTGGCATTAGCACAGATATGTAAAAAACGCCACCTTGTTCAGTGCTAAATTTTGGATTGTCATTGTTACAGATCTAAAGCACATATTTTCCCTGACTGGCTTAATTTATAATATTATCCATCTCTACTAAGCAGAGGTTGCTGGGTTTTATAAATGTGGTCTAAACTCAGTAACAACCCTCGCTCGCCCTCCCTCCTCCCCATCCCTGTCACATCCAACTGCTGCTGCTGGGGTTCCTTATGGTCTGCCTTGCTGGGATTCTTCAAGCCTTCCTCTCGTTCCTGTTGTTTCAAGGCCTGTTAATTTTCCTGTGGAATAATTGTAGCTGCCTCTGCACGAACAAATCCCAAACCTGGTACCTGTGTGCCCACAACAAAGCCCCTGTTGCAGCACAGGATCTGCAGCACTGCACAGAAACACCACAAAAGCCCAGAAACAACAGAAAAGAAAGAATCCCCCATCTTTACTCTGCTGTGAGTGATTTTTTATCATTCAAACCCATTGGCACCAGTAAGTCAGAGCCCTCCCCCTGCCCAGTGACACCAGCCAGACATGTTTGCTGTGCATTAATATTCTCACAACAACCCCCCTCCAATCAGTCTTTGCTAAAAGCATTAATTAAGACTTTAACATTTCTGATCCCATCAATTTTCTGTTCTCTTCTTATTAAATAGATGTACTAGGGGAGTTTGAATAATAACTGCCCAAAGTTTGGGGATAATGAATAAATGAACTTTGCCAGCCTCTGGCTAAGCATGAAATTTGCTGTGGAGTAACAAATGCAACAAAGGCAGCTCATACATTAACCAACCTAGTTTTGACACATAAGTTTGGGAGCACATTATTTACTTACTTAGTAATTCTAAGCAAGACTAGGCTCCAAAATATTTTATGCAGGAAATGACAAATGACATGTTCAGACAGTCTTTAGCATTCTCCACAAGAGCGTGAAGCTGCTCACTCACCCATCCTCCCTTCAGTGGGTCTGGCCCTCTTGCCACGCACAGCGAGGCTCTCAGCACTGCAGGCTCCATTTTCCTCAGGAGCTCTGCCACAAAAGAAGCACACCACAAACTAAGTAATTTTGTTTTTTACTCGCTAGGTCTTGGCACTTTGGAGGTCACCTGTACGCTATCAAACTACTTTTTGTTCCATGTATTTTTACATGTGCATGGCTCTAGCAGCAGCTCCATTACACTGCTGTAAATCCACTCGTTTTTGTGGAAATCCATTAACTCACAGTGAATTTATGGCAGTATAACTGTGAGCGAGCTGCAGCTGATGGCGCAGACTGGAAATATTACAAGGAAAAGTGCAAAGTTCTATTGATTTTCTCTCAGAAAAAATGTGTGTTTCCTTATGATTATATTACAGATGACTCAGCTCTGGCCCCCAGCAGCCATCCCTCATGTTTCCCTGCTCACTGGCTGTGGAGGAGCCGGTGCTGTCCCAGTGCTCCCCCAGGCACCACCCGCCCCATCTGCAGTGCTGGGGGACTCTGTGCCCAGCTCCCTGGGGCACTGCAGGACCCACACCAGCCTCCCACCCCTCTGCTGCACAGGCACTTACTCCTAATCGATTCTGACAGCAGACACCACGAGGAATGCTGAAATTTATGAACGAGCAAGATTTGCCACTAGCCTCTGTCCATTAAGGGTACGGCGCAACCTCGCTTTGCCCTTTGTAAATACAATCAGCACAAGTGAGGCAGTTGCCCTTTTCAGAAGAAAGAGCACTCTCAAAGGAGAGATGTTTTAGCAAAAGTTCTCAACACACTCACAAGCAATAAGGCTCCAAATTCTTTACAATTTTCCTTCAAAATGTTTCTCATTCCTTTAAGTGCTTTTTAAAGACTAAATACTGTACTGAAAGCTGCAGTCTCCTCTTTAGCCACTTATTTTCCCTGCATTACAGGAATACGGGGCCAATTATAGGCTGTGTATTTTGCGAGAAAAAAGCTAGCCTGAATGTGGAAACCATGGCCCCAAAACCTGAAGGATTCATTCTGCACATTTTTAAAGGCAGATAATGTAGTGAAGGGGAAGGTAAAGGTAAAGCAAGGAAATCTCACTAGCTGAAGTTATTTTGTGTGCTGGGAATGAGCTCTCTCTGTCTGTGTACAGGTCTTCCATTGAAAGAAAAGATGCCTGTTGCTCTTGCTAGAAGAGATTTTTCAACAAATCCTCAGGTTATTATTTAGTATTTCTGAGGTTTTATGGTGAATTAGAATATAAGAATTGTTATTCCTACTGTGGCACACTTAATTCTGACCTCAGAAAGAATAAAAAGTTACTTTTAGTTGTAGATTTAATATATTTTCACCTTTAATGTGATTAAAGTCTAAAAGACCTTGGTAATTCTAATCCTGTCATTGCACGCAAAACTTGCTGCCACATCGCTTTGCAGGTAACAGGCTACAAAAGGAAGGGAAGGACAAACTCAAGATGATTGATATGTTTCCCCCAAACCACACAGTCTGTAGTTCAAGAGACAATGTACTCTAAGTGATGGAACAAAAGTATCAGAGCAAAGCAGATACCTGTTTACTTGCAGACAGCTGGGGTAGGGCTGAAGTTGAAACAGAAGCCCAACTACTCTTCGATAGACATGCTTCACTGCTTCAAGCCTCTGCTATTTATTTAGATTGATTTAGGCAGATTTTCTTCTTCCTCTTGTGGAAAAATTTTGGTTCTCTCCCTTAGAAGGAAGTTGAGGCTCTGAGAAATATTCTCTGCCCTTGAGAAAACAGCAGCAGCAATGAAGAGCTGGCCAGAGGACCTCCAGTCCAAACATAGGGACGTTTCACTTGTGTGACCAGCCCTTGCTGGAAGAGTTAGAACTCTCCTGACACTGCAGACTCCATGCACACCTCTGCTGGAGTGACTGTCCTTGAGCAAATTCCCGGATAGGAGTGCTGGTATTTGTTTATACATGGTCCAACATGCAAATCTTTTTTCCACCTGTCTTTTCCTTCCAGGTTTAGAAGCGCTCCCTTGTGCCCATGGAAGCCAAGGAGCATGTTCTTCAGTGTCTCATGCTCTGATGCATTTCCAGGCTCACAATGAACACGTCCTCCTCTCTTCCAAAGAGCACTTTGCTCCCCAATCCTACATCTGGCAGTAATGGGATGAACATCACTGTGAAGACTTTGGATCCCCATGGTGAGTTTTCCCCAGTGCAAGAGGCTTTTACTGCCACAGTGTAGTACACACACCAAACACAGATCTGCTTGGTCTCAAACCCAGTGAGTGCAAGTGGCACAAATCCCTGACTGCTTCTGGCAGCCCTGGAAAAAGGAAATCCTGGCCAGCTGAGAAAACAACAATCCCTTGCTGCTCTCCCTCTAGAACAGGGCTGGGGTACGAGGTGAGGCAGTACCGTGTCCTGTGTTTGCCCTGCAGCTCCTGCAGGCACAGTCCTGCTGCCACTGCAGCTGTCACTCTGCTCCTTTCGAAAATGTCACACAAATGACAGGATAAGAGTCATAGTCAGGCATAGGAAATTTCAAGGTACTTCACTAAATTCAGCTAACGAAGGTCATGTTTCTTTACCAAGTCATCTTATTGGCTCACTTGAAAAACAAGCATTTTGCAAGAGAAAAATAACTACTCTATTTACTGTAACAAAACTCCTTTAGAGAAAGCTCACCTGGAAAAGTGGCACAATTATGCATTTTTAAAAATCTGAATATATTTTAAACAAATCTTGAAAGTAGAGAACACAACATTCCAGGATAATTTATTTTGATTTTCCACTGCTTGATTCGCTTTTTTCAGAGAGGTCTCAGGCAAACCAAAGCAATTTACACTGAATGCCACACACTGTCCCACTGTTAGATCTTGCTCAGATCTCTGGCAGATCTCTAACTGCTCAGAGGTAACTGGTGGCACCAAGGAAAAGGCAGCTGCAAGCTGGGACTGGTTGCCTGCACATTCTGCTCTGGGCTTTGGATAAGGTGAAGGTGTCTGAAAAATAACTGATTTCAATTTTATGTTGTTTGTGCTGCATCTTTCCTCAAGTCTCTGTGTTGTGACAAGGTAGGGAAGGTGCGCAGCCATCAAGCCATCTCAGGGACATTCAGGACACAGGGAAAGGCACACACATCTGTAAAAACTTTATTTCAAAATCTTTTTATTCAACTGTTATTCAGCAATATACAATACAGTTTATAAACAAATGTCTTACCTTGTTTCCAATCTTCATTTAAAAATAAATATTATTGACAGTGAATATTAATTATGGTAAGATGTACCTTTTTAATGTCTCCAAAAGAAATAATTTAATTAAAAAAGAAAAAAGAAATCCAAAAAAATCTAAACACAATAATCTACTAAAAATATTTCCTTTCTTAGGAAGGGTTTGACCCAACATCTTTACATATTGTCATAAAGATAACTGCTCAACAGTTCGTGCAAAATGAAGAGTCAGAGGAGAGGTTTAGAAAAGAAAAAATATTACATTAAAATAGAGAAATCATAAGTGCCATGCACAGAGCAGGGCTTTACACCATAGAGTCTGGAAACTAGATGCATTATTCTATGTGGTTTACTTTTCTGTGGCATCCCCAAAAATATGTTTTTCCCCCCATGTAGAATTTATCATGCTTCTTTCAGTCTCTTTCTGTCCATCTTTAAAATGGTAGGGATGTCTTTGTTGGGGTTTTGTTTGTTATTAAATAGGTTCCTTTCTGTTTGGCTGAGGAGGAGTGGAGGGAGCAGTCCGTCAGTGGTTTACTAATAAATGTACAAGCTTATGCAGTATTAACAGGGACATGTATAGGAGTGGGTCTGTAGCATAAATAGGTCCTGTACCTAGAAAAGAAAGAGACAAGGGAGAGAAGGAAATTTGATTTTTTTATCTTTTCCAATATAGAAGATTAAATGCAGAAGAGAAATATAGGAAGATTCATTTTTATCACTTCAGTGCCAGGGGTCAGAAGCTTAATTTTAATAGTAAAACAGCATCCTCAAGCCATCCAACTCAAATAGCTTTTTCCTCCCGCTCCCAAATCTGACTCCACTTAGGTCATTTCATTATGTGTTACTAATGGTATGCCTAAACTTGGCTTCAGCCAAGTTACCAGCAATTGAGATTTCTATAAATACACCATAATCTGGTATATAGTTTCTTGAGAAATGACAGGTATCAACCACCCATTACTTTAAAGGGAAATGACAAATGCTGCGTCTGTACTTCTTGATTAACAGGACATGAACCCATTTCATTTGGAATGGGAACAGCAAGCCCTTGACATCTTCTTTACCTTTTATAGGAAAGAGCAGAATTTTAAATTAAAAATGTGCTCAGGAGCTATAGAAAAGCTGAGGTCAGGTGTGGAACACATCTGTTCCCGTCAGTGTGTCCCAAGGAGAGCGATGAGCTAACTCACGGGGCAGGACATGGCTCTCCCAGGGCAGGACACACTGAGGCAAGTGCTCCCAGCAACCAGTGGCAGCCACGTCCATGCTGCCCCTGCCTCACATCCAGTCACACCCAGATACCCCCTCAGCCTTTTCATTTTCTACAGACGTGTGCTGAAAAGATACAGAAAGGTTTTTGCTGTGTAACTGTGGTGTGGCCCCTCTCCTTGGCATGGGAGGGCCGAGGTCTCTTGGCCGCACTCAGCCAAGAGAGCAGGACACAGGCACGAGGCTCTGGCTGTGCCACCTCTGCAGTGTCACTGCTGTGCTGCCAGCAAAGGCAAGGCAGAGGCAAGGCAGAGACAAATGCAGAGGCAAGACAGAGACAAATGCAGAGACAGAGGAGAACCAGCCCCATTCCCTGGAGCCTGGAGCCCTGGACAGCCACACTGCTGCAGGGCAGGACACGGGTGCCTGGTGCTCCTGAGCCCAGCTCAGCCCATGCAGACAAGCCAGGCTGGGCCACTGCAGCTGCCTGGCCCAAATGCCCCCAGGGCCACCTTCCTGAGCCATGAGAGGACCAGCGTGTGCAGCTGGGTGTGATGGATGTGGGACACTGCCAACAAAAGCAGGAGCCCGGGGGGAATTTGCCCTGCAGCTGAAGGGCAGAGGGGCACCTGGGGCGAGACCTCCTCTCTGCTGAACACACAACCTACAGGAGCAATCTATGCCCATAACACTGACTGCCACCCAGACCAGGAGAGACACTTTGCAAAACACGAACACTTTAGAAATAAGTTTTCTGTGTTCAGTATCTCTGGAAAAGTAATCAGGGCATTTCTGTTGAGGAAACATTTCAAGCACTGTAATGTGAACACTTTGGTCTTGGTCTCTAGGACATGTCTCCCAGCTGTGGCATGATCAAAGGAAATGCCTCAAACAGTGCCTGAGCAATGCACTGCTCTTGGGCTCGCTGCTGCAGCTGCCTCGTAATCTCAGCACACCTCACCAGCAGTGCTGGAGTGTGATTACCCAGCATCAAAAGTAGTACATATCAATGTGGTGTGCAATTGAGGAACTCAAGAAATGTCCCTACAGTGCTATCTCACAGACGCCCAGACTGTGTGGTGATTACTTAGTTATTAAGGTTTTAATTAAATCCCTGCATGTACAAACATGTGCTAAGGACTGCTAAGCAACAGCAAGGTATTAAGATGAATACAGGATTTTTGTTTTGAAAGTTGAAAAATCATTAACAAACACCATTTGCTCCAGCAGCTAAAGGAGTTAGTTGCAACTCATTGCAAAAAGACACTAAAAGGAGAGGGAAGTCCTCACTTGGGGCACATGGCACAGCTGCAGGAAGGCCAGCCCAGGACAATCCCCACGTGCTGTCACTGTCCCCTGAGCCTGGGGGTGGCAGGGGCAGCCCAGCAGCAGCCGACACTCCTGGCAGCTGCACACAGCTCAGTGGTGCCAAATTTGTGCCAATTCCACACCTGCCCAGCACTGCAGGGAAGAGCTGGCCTGGGATATTTATTATACTCTAATCTGAGGCTGCTGAGAACCCATTCTTCCCCTGCTAGGGCTGAACTTGTTCTTTCCATGAGCAGGACTCTGAGATGCTGCCAGTTACTCAGGCAGCAAGATGTGCTTTTGTGAGGGGGAATTCCCCTGGAAACACTGAGAAACTCAACCTGGAGAGATGGGCTCTTGAAGCTCAAGTGCTCTTACAACCATAGTGCTGAAGGGCTGCCACGAACACCAGCTTAGGATCAGTTCTGCTTTGAAGGGAAAGCAATATTAGTCACAACTCCTTGCAGCACCCTCATGCCTGCTGACCAAAATCATTCCTATGCTGGTTTTCTCTTTATGTACTAGTTTTCATTTAAATTTCAATGCAAAAGTGTGAACTCAACAGTCCAAATTTTGACTTTTCCTTCTGTAGAAACTACTTTTGTTTGTTTTTAACCGATACTCTCCATCTTCTCTGACAGCAGAATGTGAGTTCAGACTTTGTTAACAGAATCTCAGCAGTTAAATAAAACATTTTTTTTTAAAATTACTTGAAACTAATTACTCTTACCGAACACCACATACAAGCTTCTTTTTTCATACTGATTCAATGTCACTCTGCTCTAAGACTTCAGGCAGTATTGGACATACAGAGCTTCAGAATTTTCCTCCCTCTAAATATGAGCAGACCAGAAAAATAATTTCCACTATTTTCTCCCTCGTAAGTTAACCTGAATCATTGATTACAAGCAAACTGAACTTAGTGTCCTCAATTCTGCTGTTACTGCACTAGTGGAAGTCTTGACTTTTAATTAACAAATTGCTACATCTGTAGATGTAAACAAAGAAAATGGGCTTGAGCATGAGGATCTCGACAAATTATTGACCCAGGTGTGAGAATAGAGGGTTCTTATCCAGACACCCTAAATCAGGATTACACAGTTACTTGCAAACTACAGACACTTGCAAGAAAACATTTCACTGATATTTTGAATATTCATTTGATGTTCTGTTATTGTAGGCTTATTTATCACTACACAGACAACTTTGCTTTTAAAATATTTATATGCTCATGGCCAAAAGGGGAAGTCTACCACCATGCAGAACAAGAACAAATTGTTCTCTTTGTGTATGGTGAATTGCTCTCTGGCATCATTCATCCTTCTTTGCGATTTGTGACATAATAGTGTTTTACTGCAATTTTCTATTTAATAATTTTTTTAATGCCAGAATTAATCACAGTTTGACTTAAAGCAGTTCAATTGAAAACAAACATTAATTAACAAAGTGACTTGTGACACCCAGAAAAAAATGGGATGATTCTTTTATAAGCTATATTTAACCAATGGTCAAAACCCACAGTTTCCAGCAGTCACCTATTTTTCTTACTAGAAAGAATCTGTAAAGTCCTTTGATGTCTCTTTCTGAGATGGTGGTAAAATGCAATGGCCCATATAATAAAAAGCTGAAAGACATCAGTAGCCTATTTTCCTTGAAAGATGAGATAACACCTAAAATCTGAGTGCCTATTGATGATGGAGCTGGGGGTCTGGTTGGCAGTGCCATGAGACATTTCTCTGTAATGCCTTTTATGCAGTGACCTGTTAGCCTTGGCCTATTTCCTTACAGAACAATGCCCAATTAAAGCCCTCAAACCTTGCATTTCATTAAGAGGCGAGGGACCAAACTGACCATTATAGATTGATTATTCTCTCAGTCCAGAAACTTTAGACTGTGCTTGATACATGTTCTTGTTCTGGTATCCATGGGAAAAAATGGAGTTTTACATGGGTTGCTGGTCAAGGATCATTACAAGCAATAACCTCCTAGATAAAACAGATTCTCACTCACTGACATACATTTGGAGCACTTGCACTGAATTGAAGGGAATTTACCCAACTTCAGACCTAAGAGCTTCTTAGAAGTTTTTAATTGAAATTACAAAAGTCACTATACACTTACTGAACCAAAGAGATAATAAGATACACCCCATTAGAACTATTCCACACTTTGAGACAAGATCTTATGAGCTGTCTATACCCTTCACTCCTAAGTACTTCCAGAATAATCCACATGCCGAATTTTTGCTTTTTATGATCTTTTTGTTTTGTACCCAATGCCTTACAGTTCTCACTCCTCCCCAAGAGCATCCCAGGATGCTGTGCAGAAGTGCCTGCAGAGCCTGTGCTGACTTTAGCAGACCCTCCCAGCTCAACCCTAGAGCGCTGCGTGGAACAGGAGGTGGTGTTGTTCAAAGTATTGGCACCACAGAAAAAACACTGGGCTATGGTGTCCCCATTGCTGCTGGCTTTTGGCTGCCTGTGGATCATCCTGCCCAGGCACAACCAGAAACAGCTCCTCAGCTGCCTGTTGGCGTAGATAATTTCAGCAGTGCTGACTTCACACACACTTATGAGCAACTGCATGGGATCTGCTCACCGCTGAACCTGCCTAGAAGGCATGATGACAAAATTGGTTTTCTGTCCACTACGGTTTTTATTTATGATTCGCTGAGTTTTGGAACAGCTTTCCATAACTCATCTCAAGAAAATGCTTCACATAAGTCAGCATATGTTTTTATTTCTACACAACCATTCAGGTAGAAGCTTGTCATTCTGCTTTGTTTCTTCATCCATGACATCAAGGTTTTTAAGATCAGGAGTAAATCTAACACAGCCAGGTGAAACTATCAGCATATTGCCCTCCACACCCTTCATGATCATGCCCACATTTCACTTTCCTTATCCACACCAGAGCCTCAAACTCTCCAGGAAGCTGAAAGCAATTTTACTGGCCAGGAGGCATCAACCAGAGTTTTGTGAAACTCTGTCATCATTCTAGGTCTTCTCAAATACACCCAAGTTTCACTGTTTCTCTACCTTCTCTCTCAAGATATCCACTGCAATATTCAGGCCAATATTTAGAGGTGAATTGCCAAAACCCCACATTACAAGAGTAACCAAAAGCCTCTCCTGTCCTCATTTTGGAAACTCAACATATTTAAATATTTCAAATAAGATTCCATTTGTATTTGGAGTATTTAGCAGTTCTGAAATGAAGTGTTTTACTTGCCCACACCTGTATCTATTTACATGCTGGGCTAAACTCACCTGAAAACAATGAGGTGAGGCAGAATTTAAGGCTTGATAACTCTGCAGAAGCTGCATACAAGGCAGCACAGTGCAATCTTCCTGAATATGTAGAGCAATAAATATGTGCATTTGAGAAAAAGCCAATTCCTTGTAGCAGTCTGGTCCTTAATTTTGACTGTTCTTGATATTCTCAAAAAACTCACCTAAGACAGAAAACTCTGGTGTTTTAATGGTTTGGTGTTTTAGACTTTGGAGTTTTAGTATAGTAGCAGGAAGGCTACAGATTAGAAAGCAAATAAATTGGATGGTAATGAAAGAAGGGTGTAGTCATGCAAGGAAATGATGCAGAAATAAAAGTTTGGTTCTGATAAGAAGCTAAGAGAAGAAAAATATTCCTTCTGCAGTATTGATTTTCTGAAGCACTGCAGTGCTCTGCTGGAAGTCAATGTGGGAGTGCCTGTGGGACAGGACAGACACAGGCACTGGAAGAGGAGTTTAGGATGGGTTGTTAAGGCACTTGCAACTCCTGAGGTGGATTTTGATCTCAATAGAGCTCATTTTAACTGAGACTCATTAAGGCCAAATTTTCCTTAAAAAGTTAGTGCTGACTACCCCTGCCAAACATGCTCACAGTGCACAGACCAGCCAAGTGCTCAGTTACCCTCTACAGAGGCTCTTCCCTCTCCTGGATCATGAGAACATCATCAGACATGAGGTACAGGATTAAATGGACAATTGATCTGAGCCATTCCACAGCTGCTGCAGGTCTGCAAGGCACAACACTTTTGTATTAACCACAGCTACCACAAACAGAGGAGCTGTTGAAATTATGGATTTAATGAATGTAGGGAAATGCATATCTGCTATGGAGCAAGAAATACTTCTACATTTATAAAGAAATACTTCTGTTTGTTAGGTTCCCAGAGAAATATGCAGTTTCATTGCCAAAAGACTGGCAAAAAACCCATTAAAGTTACATGAAATAGGGGTAACACAGTATGGGAATATTTTCCCTCAATATCCCCATGTCCCTTCTGAGGAAGGCAAAAGTGTGCAGAGCAATCAGCACTCTTACCAAAGCCTCCCTCTGCTTCTTCAAACACTACATGTGCCTGTGAACACCTCTGTGCTGAGGAGTGCCCAGCAGAGCAGCAGCTGAGATGAGGGAGCCAGGCCCTTCAGGGGCTGCTCTTCTGCACTGGAGAGACCAAACAAACCACTCAACTGCCCCAAAAATCCAGGATAAATTGAAGAATAACTTCAAGAAAACACCAGGAGTAATTTATTACGAGTGCCAAAAGGAAACACTGCTCTAGATGTTGTCAATGGAGAGTCGAAATGCATCCTGGATGCTTAAAATGGGTAATTCATTCTATATAGATTATATAGTTTAAACACTTTCTATTGGTCTGCATTTAAATAAGCCAGGAACTTTCCTTTGTATTACACTCACATAAACAGATTTCTGCTTTGATATTGGTAAGATGATGTCTCCTCAACAAACATCTTATTAAGACACTCAAACCATGCAACTATGAATTTGTTTTAATTTCCAGAATTTTCTGCAGTTCCAAGATCTAAAATTAACAAAACCAAGAACCATCAATTCATTCCTTGAAAGTTGAATAATGATACACAACTATTTGAAATGAAATTTGGTGGAAAATGAATTCTAAACTAAAATACAGAGGAAAAAAAGCATTAGTGGTACTTCAGGTGGTAAATCAGCAGCCAGTCCTACAATTCCTTCTTCTGTACTATTATGTGGGCAATTGCAGAGCATTTCCATCACAAGTAACAAAAGCACAACTCAAACTGCCCAGATCACGAGGCAATGAAGAATACTGGGAACTGCTTTTAGCTACTGAGCTTTGAAGCAAGTTTGGGCCATATTCTCAGGTTTTTCATTGTAAGTAGGAGGACAAAAAGGTCATATTGCAGAAAAGCAGGCAAGCTAGATATGGTCACATAATTCCGTAGGCTGGAACTTCATGAAAAGACTGACCATAAAAGTCCCCCTGGACTGAACCACAGGTTTCACATTTTGTAATTGACACAAATTGTAAATATTTGCAATCCCGAAATACAGATGATGACCCTGTGGTCCTCACTTCACTGTTTTTAGAGTATTTTTCACTTGATCAGGATTAGGAGCAAGCTGCCAATGTAGTTGTAATTATCATTCCAATCCGAATTACTAAACTTAAGCAGATGCAAGTGCAGATTAAGGATTTTTTGGAAAAATAACCCTATCCTGTCCATGCTTAAATAACAGAGGTAAGTACATTAGCAGAATGCATGATGACACACGAAAAATGGCTGTATTGAGAGTGTGTGCCTGAAAAAAAAGCAGAGCCTGTGATTTCCATAAAGAAGGGATCACTGTTTTGCTGTAAACAAACAGCGGTGTTTTGGGACTGACCCACAAATACACAGACCCTCCAAACATTTGCAATGACTGATATTTGCTGGATGTTAGTTAACTAAAGACTCTGCTATGCCCTAAATGTAAGGGAGGCCAAGCTTTGAAGAACGAAGTAGAAAGGTTTATTTGACAAAACTGTGGACATGGGATATTCCTCGATACCCTCTGTACATCTGAAATCTCCAGCTTCTCAGCATGAGAGGGATTCAGATTAAAAAGCCAATTTTAAAAATTACAAAGTGGCAAACTATTTCTGATTTTGTCACGTTGATGAATTCCAGCCTTAGAATCACAGAATTGGTGAGGCTGGAAAAAAGCTCTAAGATCACCAAGGCCAGCCATGAGCTCAGCACACCACACCACTAATGCACATCCTCAGGTGATGCATTCCCACATCTCTTGAACATCCCCAGCAGCATGGTAACAAAACATGGCAGAAGACCATGTCCATGAGAGAACTAACTGTGCTCTGCCTGCTTTGGAAGTCACAGCCTCTCCCTGCTCCAGCCAGGGCAGGGGAGAGCAGTGGGGAATGCTCAGGGTCCCTTTTTTGTGAGCACAGCTCCCTGCTGGCTCACACAGACCCCTCTGCTGGGCACGGCTGCTGCTCTGCCAAGCTGCTCTTCTTTCCAGCTAATAAAATTGCCTCCCAGCTGATAACAGCCTAGCAATATAAAGTGCTTGGTTGTTAGCTGCTGTTGTGACAAATAATACCATTCTGCTGACAACCCCATTTTTTCCAATACAAACCTACTTGAACTGTTTATTATTGACATATGGGACTGCTCTACCATTATCTAATTTTAAAAAACACATAGTAAACAGCAATAGTGAGCCTGACAGCGTTCTTACTGCTTTAGCAAAGTTAAATCAAAATCCAAAGCAACCTCCTTTTATTGTCAGCACAGTCCTGACAGGCTCTCTTAAGTAAAAAAGAAACACCTACACAGGACTACTGTAAGATTCATTTCCTGGCAGAGACTACTTTGTGTTTACTGTCCAACTACAGCTCACACTACTAAAAGCCTTCTCAAAACCAGTACCAGTAAGGCTGGCTGGGCATTTCTTTGTGCCACGACTGCTGAGTTTTAAACTGTTAGGGATTTATAAATCGACAGCACAGTTCAAGCATTGGTTTATACATCAGTAAAGCTGTAACAGTATAGCAGCGGTGGGGAGTGCGTTACAATTACTGCCTCTCGTAAAAGATACAAAGTTAGCTGGTTCTGTAAACTAAGACTTCCTTTAGCAAATTATCTATTGAAATAATGTATAAAGAACTAGCACTATAACTATATTCCTGCCCCAAATGCTGTTTGCTCATGCAAAAACACATGTGGGTGCACTGAGCCTTTCTTTGTATAAATTGCTAATTTTCACTCGCTAATGAATCAATCTTATATAGGAATCTGGACCAGTGTTAGGTGCAGCTTCCACATTCATTAAAAAGACCTGGAATACCCCCTTCACTTGGTTTAGTAATATTTTTAGAAGGTTTTTTTTCATCTACAACTTAAAGATATCAAAGAAATTCAAATAATATTCAGATTTCTTCAAGGGCACTGAACAGGCTGGAGTAGAATAGGTTAGTACAGTTTTGTCTGTCCTCTGGGGAACAAGCCAGAACCGCTGAAAGGAGGTTACTCAAATAAATTGCATTTCCACAGTACAAAAACACCCAGGCACAGCTTGTTTCTGCCCTAGATAATGAGGTGACACAGTACAGCAGTTAGTGCTTTTGTCCAGTTCGAGAATTAATTCATATTACACAGACACAAAAGAAGATATTTGACCTCACTTGTCCCCAAAGCAGTCTAATTTGCCTAGATATTAAAGTGCTAGTGATGTGTATTTAATGAGAATTCTTTTTGCATGTTTATTATCCAGTGACATTTAGGAGGTCAGCCTGATAATTCAGCTATGGCCTCTGTCTTGCTACTTTATTTAATGTAAAGGAAAATGTGATGTGACCCAGGTTGCATTTAACTACACGTAACAACAGAATGGAGCTCATACATGGTCTCATCAAAAGCGCAGAGGAGTGGAGTAGACAGACATTAGTGAGTGGGAAAGGCAGGGAGCCTGAGCTGAGCAGCCTCATAGAATTTCCTTTCTTGCTATTTCATGTGACGTTCATCTATCACACATAAACGAGCTCCACAGGCTGTGTCTCACACTAGCAGAGAGTCATTCAGGCTCTGACAAAGCCAGGAGAGCCCTGAGCTCAAACCCTCACCCAAAGTTAGTCCAAACCCACCCACAGCCCCTGCACACAGAGTCCCTAACCAGCCACAGCTCTGCACACTCAGAGCACACTGAGCTCCTTCCTCTGCTGTCTCCAAGCTGCCAAGACAGGCCTGTTGCTTCCTAGGGCACAGCAGAGGTCTGAGATCTCCCCATCATCTCCAGGTGGGCTGGCTGTGCTTGCCCTGCTCTGCTGAGCACCACGGCCACAGGGGCTGCAGGAGTGGCCAAGCAGCCCAGGAGCAGAGCTCCTCCTGCCTCAGACAGAAAAGGCTTTGGGGAGGGGAGGGACAGGCATGGAGTGAAGATTTATGTTCTGCATTGCAATGACCACTTCATCTGTGCATAGCACACGAGCCGTGTTCCTGCAACAGCTCCTTGTTTCACACTCCCATCTTTGTTTATTTTATTTAAAGCTCTCACTTCTGAGCTTTGAGGCTGGAGATCAAACAAATAAAAGGGAATTTGGAAGCTGCAATGTCTGATCTACATTCTGCTCAGAAGTTAAGCTAAAAATTGCCCCCAAGCCAATACACAGACACTCATTTTGGAGACCATTTGGCAGGATATAATACAGTCAATTTCCCTCCCAGGAGGTCAGGATGAAGATCCTTGTTTATTACTTCACCATCAGATGACAAAGTTAGTCTCACGACTAAGGCACCGGGCTTAAATTTAGAGGATCTGAAATTAAGTTTTCATATTTAATTTCACAGCTGTCACACGACTCAACAAAGTCAGTTATTGTTCTTGTGTCATTTATCTGTCTCAAACACTTGGACTACAAACTTCCTGAGACAGAGATACCATGTGTTTCACTCAGTGATGCTCCTGCATCCCCCCTACTCTACCCAGTAAAAACCAGGAGCCCTTCCGAACAGAAACAACTCTGCACATGTTCACGTGCTCACCCCGATTTTTTTCTTACAGTGTAAGATTCCATTTGTGTACAAGCATTTAAACTAAAAGCTCAATATTATTTCATTTAGAACCACATGGGCAACTGCTTCTCTGATAGTGTTAAAAATTGTCTCCCAGCAGATCTCTGTCTCCTCACAGCCCAAATCCCATTTTCTAGGTTTCCACTTCAGTTCACCTTGCTGGCAGACAAGCAGTAACCTTTCTGACTAATGAGACCATAGCACCAAGTTTTTATATGTTTGTTCAAACATCACAGATAAAATTCTGTTTAAGTGGCTAATATTTGTGGCATATTGGTAAATTTTTCAGTTACGTGGATCTATTGCCTTATATACCATAATGCTGACACAAACTTCAGCCAAACACCATTTCTGATGATGTCCAAAACAATTGATTTTCTATTTATACCTGGTTTGTCACATGAGACTCTCTGCTCTTTAGATAATCTCAGTAATAGACATATTTATTGTAATAAATTCATATTTCAGCTCACTTAGAAGATGTGAAGAATCACACTTTTCCACGGTGCTTGACTGGCGCAGCGGCTGAAGTCAACAGGAGCACTGGAGGCACATCCCAATGTAGCATTTGATCTATAATCATGTTTATTGGAATTCAAGTACATAGAAGCCCTCTCTTACTACACTGAAAGTATTGGGAAGGTTTCTATTGCAAAGAAAATAGGATTAGAGGCCAATTCATGCAGGGCACTCTAGTGCCATGGTCTTAAGCAGAGCTCTCCAGTGTCTTAAAAGAGGGTGTTTCTTAATCCATTATTCGACCACATTTCTGCTTTTATACAGAGGAAATATCCCTGTGTACAATGAAAAGACTTAGCAATGCTAAATACTTTTAAATGTGTTAGACTATTCAATTATTACACACAGATTTGGTGCAAGTACTTATCTGTCTGTGTTATGGAGCTCAAAACAGGATAATGAAGCACATGCATTATGCTGCTGTGCAGATATAACTCATACAGCAACAAAAGGTTAGGTTCTGCAGTCCCAAACACCACGTGGACAAAGATTTAGTTGGATTTGTTGGCCCTACTGTGGGGAAAACAGTTACGACACTGCCTCGGGGGTGCACTGGAAACAGGGTTTCCACTTGCCAGAAGTAAATAAAAGGGAAAAAACCCATTTCCTATAAAGCAACTGCATTCTTTATGGAGAACAGTAATTATTGTACCTGATGTCGCTCTAAAGAACACCACTTTAACATACAAATGGGAACTCAGAAGGTCTAAGATGTCATTTTCTTTCAGGACATTTTGAAGAAAGTTTAGTGCTTATCCAACCTGTCTGGCAGCACTGGAGACCCCAGTCTTCCCTTTGCTCACAAAAGCAGGTGATCCTCCTGCAAGCCCTCATCACATTGACTGCCGTGTCAGTATTTTATCCAGGTCTCTATGCAACCTCCATGTCTAGGGGAGACTTCTTGCCTCTGCACCAAGCTGTGTCTCTGCTTCAGTCCAAACCCCTGGCCCAGACAGTCTTTCTAAAATACACAGCAGATGGGGACTGAGCTGCTTCACAGAAGCAACTAAAGAGACATCTCGTGGTAACAAGATTCAGACAGTTCTGGTCCAGAAACCACCCAAATCAGGAATTTTTGAGGGAGAAGTCCCTCAGCTGCCAATCTCCTAAGCCATGATGTGATTGATGTTCTATTGATTTGCAATTACAGGCAGCTCCAAACTACCACAGGTACAGACATTACAACAAACCAGGGACAGCCTTTTGTTCAGGGAGGTCTTGATTCAAGAAGGTAAAAAGGCACTATTTCTGGAAGAGGAACATACCAAAATACACGATGAATTAGCTCCCTCTTTGGGGGACAAAAGCAGATGCTGGTTACACCTGATTAAGGCAGTACAGGAACAGTCTGACTTGGCTTTCTCCAGCACTGGAGCTGCCACGGAGTGGCACTGTTCACAGAGACCAGTGTGCCCAGCAGGGAGCTCACAGCACCAAATTTTGGTTTAGCCAGTTTTGTAGCTCTCAGCATCAGTCTCCACCTGGAGACCCCCACTAGATGTGTTTTTCTGTATTCTGCTGCCTTTTTCACTGATTTAAAGCATTCTTATTACCTCCACTGCTGGCCAGTTTATTTTCAGAATTTAATGCAGCCTAGAAATGATGCAGAAGTGCCACATCCCAAAGCACAGACATGTAAAAAATTGGGACAGACAGCAGTTTAGCTGATCTGGGCAGGAGGTCTTGCCCTAACAGGCATATGTGACATGCTGTCTTGGCGGCACACGCTCACATCCATCTGTTGACGTGGAACTGAGCCCACTGCACTTCCACCGTCCTGGTTTTAGTTCATATGCACCACATAAGCTCTGGGTTCAGCAGGCAGGGTGCACAGTGCTGCAAGCCCTAAACCCAGCCTCTACTGTCAGCATGGAAAACACTGCAAGAATTCTCACAATCACAGAGTGGAGAGGAAACACCAGCCTGGCGGGTCCCAGGAGGAAAGCAGATCTTTCCGAACAAAAAATGACAGATCATGAGCATTACAGTGTCTGGTTTAATTTCTTGGGGTCAGTGGATTCAGACAAAGGCCAAATGAACTTCTTTAAATTCCCAGGAGCACCCATAGTTAGATCTCAGGAATTGTCACCTTATCTTGCACTAGACACCAATGAAAATCCAGCTTAGTCTTGGGAATGACAAGGAGTAAAATCTAACTTTCACATGTATTTCTACAGAAGAAAGAAACTAAATTATTCAGAAAGCAGGAAAAGGTAGTAGCCAGATAAAACACAGCACCTGTAAAGCACCAGCAGGTCACAGTGACCCAGATAGGAATGATTTCCATTACTGTGAGCCAAAACCTGCAACTGTTTGGCCAGAAAGTGTGAAGATGTATCAGGAAAAAGTGTGAACTTCCCTGCGTGAAGATTATGAATCTGCGTCAGAAGAGACTCAACAGAGAGGGGAGCTCAGGGCCTTCCCTGCACAGTCAGTGGCACAAAACTGTTTCCCTTCTTCCACAGATGACTTGGCAGGGACGTTTGTTCAACATTAGCTAAGTGACAGTGGCTGAAAGGGGTGCTGAAGCCCAGCCAGAGCAACACCACACCTCTAAATCTTGAAACACTTTTGCAATGCAGATTTAAGACTATATTCTTCGTCCCAGACATTCCTGTCATTGGATAAATAAAGGTTTGTAACTGCCTTCTCTGGCAAACCACAATATGGTAATGTGGCATTAATAACTTAATACAGTATTAACTGATAGGCAATCAGTATTAGCATGATGTTTACATTTGGAAAACATTATAGAGCACTGTATCTCCATTTCTTATCCTGCCATTAATTCAGATGTGGAGCTCATTACACAGCAATTGACATTTCCCTTCTGAATCTGCATCCTGCTCTGCACAAGCCTCGCATCTGCCTGGGACCACCAGCCCTGCAAGCCACTCGCTAATCTAAATTCTCTGCAAATCTAAATTCTCTGCAGAACATCTATGGTGTTTCGCTCACCTGAGGCTGCAGCTGCTATTTCAAACACTGCACCCGAAAAGCTGCGAGGGAGTTCTGAACGTGGGCCCTCTCACCACACCTACCAAAGGGATGCAGGTCCCAGCCCTGTACTCGGACCCATCTCCCCAGCCCCGTGCCTGTGCTCACTCCTGTCCAGGCTGGGGCAAGGCACCTCTCCCGGCCTTTGGGACAGCCTAAGCACACTCTGCCAGCAGACGGGCGCGATTACTGGGTTTCAGCGTGGCAGCGAGAGTCCCCCCGGCACAGGGGTCACAAGGAGCGGCAGTGCCGGGGCTCAAAGCCGTGCGGTGCCCTCCCCCCCGCCCTACCTGACCCGTGCTGCTGGCGGAGGATGGCGGCCTGTCCGGGCGGCGGCGAGGCCGAGGAGGCGGCGGCTGCGGCCGTCGAGGCTGCGGTGGCGGTGGCGGCGGTGGCGCTGGTGGCGCTGGCGGTGCCGCCCGGGGCGGGGGCCGGCGGCGGCGGCGGGCGCTTGGCGGGGCCGGGCGGCGGCGTGGGGCGGGCGGCGGGGCCGTGGCGGCGCGGGGCTGCCCCGCTCTGGATGTGCGACACCGCCTCGGCCGCCTGCACGTCGGGCGGGGCGAAGCGGGACAGGACGCGCAGCAGAGCCTGAGCCTTGTGCTCCTGCGTCTCGTCGTCGCTGTAGTCCGACACGCGGCACTGGTAGACGCCCTCGTCCTGCCGCCGCACGCCCGACAGGCGCAGCCGGTGCGAGATGTCATTGCCCTGGACTCGGACCGTCTGCAAGAGAGAGCGCGGCCGGCGCGGCCTCAGCGGCGGCAGCGACCCCGCCCCGCCCTGCGGCCCCTGCCCCTGGCCTTGCTGCCGAGAGCGCGGAGCCGGGGCTGATTCCCCCTAAGCGGCGGACACCGAGCCCAGCATCTCGCTGCTAAAGCCCCACCTCGCGGGGCTATCCAGAACCAGCTCCCTGGCCCCATCGTTCCCACGCCACCTCCCACTGTCACCACCAGCGCTCTGCCACCAGCCCCCGTGGGTATTCTCTAGTCCCCCGGCCGGTCCCAGGCGCGGGCAGCCCCTAGACCTCACGAACCGCCCCGAACCCCCCCTTCCCCCCTGGGGAAAGCGCAGCCCCCGGCTCGCCCCTCGGCGGCTGCAGCGAGCCGAGCCCGGCTGGGCGCAGTGCCCCTCTCCGCGCCCGGGAGCTGCCCTGAGCGCTCAGCACCGCGGAGAGAGACACCGGCCGCAGAAAAGCAAAAGGGGCGCGTTTCCTGCAGGACGGCCAGAGGAGGGGGTCGCCTCAGGCGACGGGGGGCTGCAGAAGGCTGGGGGAAAAAGCAGATTCTCTTCTGGTTTGACCCACAGTCCTTTTCCAACGGGGCTAAGGAAGGGCTGTAAGGCGAGCGTCACCTCCTCTGGATTTGCAAGGAATGAGACGTGACTGCAAAACCAGCAACAGATGGTAACAACGTCTTGAGCCACGGCACACTGAGAAGGGGAAACGTGCCACACTCCCGCCGTGCTGCAGGAGCGCGGCTGCCAGTGAGACCAGCTGCATTCGTGTGTCAGGAAATGAGGGGGGCATGCAGGAAATCCCACGAGCATGGGAGGAGGGGTGTGCACCCATCCCGAGCTGCACTTACGCTGATTTTGGTTGCATCCTTATTTGCTACCTAAAAGAACAGAAAAAAAGGGCAATTAGACTCAGCGCTGCCAGCACATCAACAGGAGGATGCTCATATTCCCACCCCAGTGGAAGGACAGGACATGGATAGATATAACTTTCTCTGCTTGCCATTCCACAGCTTGTGTGGCCCAGGGCAGTCCCCCAGCTGATGGGAAAGCCAGCAAACCAATGCTCAGCTGAGGGGACTGTTTTGGTGAAGTTCCCATGCTGCCCCACAGAAGCACTGCCTTCCCCAAGGCTGCGAACAGCAGCCAAAGAAACGCTTGTTGCATGCTCTGCTGCTCACAGTCACTAACAAACACTGGGGAAGATGCTTTACCAGCAGCACAGCTGTGAAGGGCTTGGGCAAGCAGGATCCTGCATGGCTCAGGGCAGAGTTCAGTCCTGAAACACCCTGGGAGCAGGTATCACACAGCAGGTTTCATATTTGGTTGTTTTTGTCTCCAGCCAACCACTGTAAACTTAAGTGATGCCTCAGACCTCACTGATACGCCTCTCAGGGAGATGGTCATCATTCTCCAGGCTTGCTCTGTCATCATTTATTGTAAAAGCAGCTCACAGTTTTTATATAAGGTTAAAGAAGACATTTAAATCCAAGCGATTTATTTCCCAGTCTGACAACTGACTTACACTTTCCCCAGCTAGGCGGCATCGCATTAGCTCAGTGTCTATATGCTTTGCATCTCTATTTGAGCTCTGCAGGAAAACAAGCGTGCCACAGAGAGGGGAGCTGGCACAGGCACAGAGGCTGCTGCGGGCCACCCTGCTGGCGCAGAGGACGGGGGCTGGAGAGGATGACATGTCCTGCACAGTAGGGCAACACAGCCTCAAAGTCCTGCTTTACCCCACTCTTTGTACAGCCCCGTTTGGCACCTGCAAGTTGTCTTTGCTCTGATGGGGGGGGCTGTAGAACTAGCTGGCTTATGCTGGGGAAATGCAGCCGAAAAATTTAGACTAAAGCCTACCCTTACACCAAGCGGCTTCCTAGGGGGAGGGGAAAAGGCACGCAAGATTTAACTCTGCCTCATGCATTTTAATTGCTACATCTGACTGAAAACATCTTGCTGAGCTTCAGATATGGACACAAGTGTGGACGTGTACAAGTAACTGTGCATTTGTAGATGGTGACTGATACCACGTTGATGTACCAACAGAGAGGTGTATCCCTCGAGCCTTTCTCTGCACTATCAGTGAGCAGAGGCTCTCCCACCTTTTACAGTGATTCCTAGCTCAGTCCACAGAAGCACTGGTTTTTGCTTGTCCACAATTCATGCTACAGCTTTTCTTGGGACCTCATTGCTGATTTTGCAGTGAACATTTATCATTTTCTGTTCATAGTCCTTAAAGCACTGATGTTTTTTTCTTGACATGAAGTGCATGCCCTGTACTCCTGCATTCCTCAGAGGGCCTGGGCACACTGATCTTTCCTACTGGTGGCTGGCACTGGGTAGAGGAAGCACTCTGGGAATGCTGAGTTTATTCTGATCGCTGCCTAAGCATGTTGCATTTGATGAAGATATATATCTCCATAGCAATGTATTACCTTGCTCCTGCTGCCGGGGACACTGATGGCTAATTCGTGTGCAAGTTCTCTGGCTGGTTCTTTAAGGTACCACCACTGGATTTCCAAGGAGTAAGAGGTGGATCCGCTGGCTCGGAAAGCACAAGGCATCTCAATATCATCTCCCTCCCTAACAGTCACATCTTTGGGAACTTCAGTAAAGGTAGCTGGCAGGGGAAGATAGAGTTACAAGGGGTGGTTAACAAGAGAGATTAAAAGACAAGATCAGTCCTTTTCAGTCTAACGTGAGCTGCTTCAGCTCAAGAGCTAAGCGCTGACCTCGACACAGGCTTCCTGGAGCCCGGGTACCACAGAGAATCCAGGACTGTGCAGGGCCGAGCTGGCCCCCGTCACGCTGCAGCCCCGGCTTCAGTGGAAAGTTTGCAGAGGACTTTAAAACCCCCTGGTCCTTCTAAGAAAGCCCTCGGCTTGATCCAGGGCCACCGGTGCCCCACTGTACCCTCCTGCCGAGCGGCGCGGGGACTGTCCCGGGCTGCCCGCTCCGTTCCGCTGCGCGCTGCCGGCAGCTGCGGCCCAACAGTGCCACCTTGTTCTTCCAGAGCCCGCCGGGCAGGGCAGCTCCCTGCCCCCAGCCCCGCCGGAACGCGCCGGGGAGGCCGGGCCTGGCGGCAGCGGGGCGGCTGCGGCTCGGTGCGGACGGGCGGCCCCCAGCCCCGACGGCCCCGCAGCCTCCCGCCCGCAAGTTGTGCCCGGAGCGGCGCATCGCCGAGGGAAGAGGCCGAAGTTTCCTACTCACCGGTGACAATGAACAGCAGAGGAGCGTTGAACATCAGGTAACAAAGGGTGCAGAACAGCCCCCGACTTTCCATCGCATCTATGTGGGCTGCGGGCGGAGACCTGGCTGGAAGCGCAGCCGGGCACTCCTCAATCCATCGCACACAGCGGGCCGGGGCAGGGCTCCTTCCCAAAAAGCCAAAGCCTCCCGGCTAACCTCGGTTTGCGGAGAAGCAAATATAAAATCCACAGCCGGCGGCTCAAACTCGCTCGCAGGTGGAAGCGACGTTTCTGGGAATGCAGCAATAAATCGCGTCCCGCTCCTTCGCTCCACCGCGGGCGGGATTCAGCTGCCCTGCGCTGCCTGGGGGCTCCCGCAGCCCGAGAGCGAGCAGGCGGCGCCGGGCGCCTCTCCGAGCCCCATCCCACGGAGCGCTCCGCGCCAGGAGCTCTCCGCGAGGTCCAGCGAGGCGGCGGCAGCGGGGACGAGCCTCCCCTTCCCTTCCCTCCCTCCCCTCCCTCCCCTCCTGCGCCCGGGCAGCGCCCGCCGTGCGCCCGTCGCGGGCTCTGCCCCTGCGCGGCGGAGGCGACGGCAGCCCGAGCTCGCCTCTCCCCGCCCGGCCGATGGCCCCGATGGATCCGATGGACCCTACGGACCCGATGGATCCGATGGACCCGACGGATGCGCGGCCCCGGCCGCCGCTGCCCCGCGGGCCCCGCCCGCGCCCCGCACCGCCCCCCGCGCCAGGCCCCGCCCGGCGCAGCCCCGGGGACCCGCGGAGCCGCTGGGGCTCGCTCGCCGCCCGTCCCGCTCCGCTCCAGCCCCCGGCGGCGCTGCGAGTACCTGTGCGGCACCTGAGCGCGCAGCAATAAACCCGCTGCTGTTTGCGGCATCCCCATCCACGCCCGGCGCTCCTCCTGGGCTGCGTGCCCGCGGCGGATTGCTCGGTTGCCGTCACGCTTCCCAACTCGCTGTGTTTGTTACTTGTTAAAATACATTAAGGAAAATAAAACCCCACTCCTATGGATGTAGAAAACAGTAGCATAACAACAAAACGTTTCCGTGGATCAGCCGTTTCTCAGGAAAATGTCCCAATTAAAAAACAGAAGCGTCAAAAGTCATTAGTAGTCATCACAGTGAGTATAAATGACAAGCAGAATTTGATTTTAGCAGTGAGCAATCCGAGGGAGCCGTATTTTAATAAATTTGAGGTGCATTTCTAAAACATTTGCCCTCCCCCCCGGCCCTCGGAAATTCCAATAAAAGTCACCATTTTGTTCAGCCACAACTTTATTTAGTCACTGTGATGGCCTGAGATGTGTGTTTTAAGAGCTGCAGTGAATTTCCTTTATTTTTTTTAATGGTTTCATTCTATACCACAAAAAAGATGCATGATGTGTTAGCTGGATACACGAAGATTTCTATGGAACAAAATATTTGGAAACATTCACTTTTTGAATAACTAAATCAGACCAGCTTTGATCCAGTCTCTAGCTCCCCAGCTACCTCCCTGTCCCATCAGAAAAATCTATGGTGGAGGCTGGACCCTGCCAGCTGCTGGCTCCCTGCTAGGAAAACCCACATTTGCAAGGTTTCCTTCAGGAAGTTCCAGTAAAATTCACACAGTCCTGAAGAATACCCAAACTGCATCAAATCAATATTTCTTGCTGGAAAATGTTTTCTTCAGAGGCATTTTCAGCCATTTCTACTGATCTTACCTTGACTTAAATCCTGTGACAGTTCTCTGGCAGGTCTATGACAATTTGCCAGTGGAGCAACTTGCCTTTCTCCAGATGGGTAACTGGGAGTTGAAATCCTGCCCCAGGCAGGGCCCAGTTCCCCAGGCAGGTGGAGTTAGCCCCCGCCAATCATAGAAATTTATTGTAGTAACTAGTGTACACCATTTAATTAAATCATCTAATAATTACTGACACTTAGCTTTTCTACCCAAAAGCTGTGTGCTTCATCCAGTATTATTCCTTTTTTCACACGTGGCCTCAGGCCACCTGTCACTGCAGGGGGTTTTACTGTCACTTTGCCAGTCCCCATGCAGTGCTCCACCTACCAGGACATGAGGAAGGCAGGGAAAAGCCATCAGGACAGACACTCCCAAGGAAGCAAATCCAGCAGCCACTCTGCTCAGCAGCACAGGTCTTTCAGTCAAATCCCAGGAATGGGTTAAGTTGTTCTTCTGCTAGAGAGGCAGTTCCACGACTTTGTCCTCTGCACAAGGATTGATTAGAAAGCTCCTACTGGATAAACAAAATCAAAACAAGTAATTTTTATATCAAATGACTAGGGACAAATCATGTTTTGAACACTTTTACTAAAGTTTTTATTAAAATTGATGTTTAAAAATTTCTTCTGAGATGGCAACATTGTGAAAATTTACAACAGCTGGGAAAGTGAAAATACCCAGTTTATGTTAAGTGAGTGTTGTTTCTCAGAGATAAAAAAATGTAATAAAAATAAAAAGGAAAGGCCAATGCATTTAAGCTTAGTTCTATTTTAATAAATTCAAGGTTGTTATTGTAGTAGTAGTGTTGGTTAAGACAATTCTATCTTGAATGGTTCTCTCCATATATAACACTAAACCTTCAGTTCTGCTGTATTTACTACCCTCCAAGTTTGATTTTATGTGTAGCAGCTGACACTGAAGTGCTGATATCTTTGTGCTCAATTAAAGTAAGGAATAAGAAGCACAAGAGCATGTTTTTCACAATCTTAAGTTAGAGTAATTCAAGACTTTTTATGTTCTCCTGTTCTACTAAAACTATAATGAGGGACTATGGTGCTCTACACTCACTAGCAAGTACTCTGTGCAAATCATCCTGCCTTTAGGATCATAACAACATTCGAAGTCATTTATTGCTTCAATCCTGCTAGCAAAAGGGACTTCTACAGCACAAGCTCTCGCCTGCCTGCACTCTTACCCCAAACAGGTGATGAATGGCAGGAATGTCACAGGGAGAAGCTCAGTTTGCAGTTGCTGATTCTGCAGCATCATCCAGCAATTCTCAGAAATCAGGGAAATTGTTCAGCTGCTAAAAGTAAAGGCCATGTTTAGTTGATGACCTTATTTTTTAGCTGCAGCTGTCTGTATGGCAGATAGGGAACAATATTTTACACTTGGCTAACTGAAGTTGGTTGTTTTTATGAAGAAATCCTATGGCATTTCCATAGCATTCCACTTCCAAATCAGATTTGACTAGAAAAATCCCTCCGATGTGTCTAATGCAGGATAAACCAAAACACAGGAGCATTTGTTCTGTAACAGGACTCTCCATCACTTTGCACAAGTGGCTTAATTCCGAGGCCATCCTTGAGGGGATGGTGGCAGGGAAAGCTCTGAAGTTCCCTTCCTGAGCACCTTTCCAGGAAAGCCTGGAGAGGTCTGAAGGGGCCATTGGATGAAAGCAGCAGAATTCCTGCTGAAGGGACAGCCATCTCTGTCACCTCTGAGTCCCATTCTCACACTCTGCTGTTAACCCAAACCCCCTGGTGTGCAATGCAGGAGCACCACTGACCCCAGGGGGGATGGATGAGTGCCTGGTGCTTTAGGCAGACACTGTCACTCTCAGGACTGGTAGTGGCAGACCTCTTTTGATGCTGCTCGACTGTGTTTTACAGGAACTCATGAAATCCCCTAAGTGGTTCCAGCACTGTGTAGCTGATTACATTTAAGAATATTCTGTATATTCTCCCTGTAATATTTTTAAAGGACTAGCAGCTCCTCTATTTGAATGATTAAAATACTTTCTAACGGCTGCTTGAGGAACCTTCACTCCTGTTTGGAGTTAATCCACCCAGAAATTAGGGCAGTGCAGATTACCTTTGGAAAGGAGAAAGCTGCAAAAACATCCAAATGTACACACACAAAGCATGTAGGATGAGACATACTTTGAGCTGGTGTAAAAGCACTGTAACATACTTGATGTGGCATCTTATTCCTACCATACTTAAATAATATTCATCTCCCCTCTAAATCCTCTGGCAGAAATAAGTCCTGTTCAACACTCTATTCTTAGATTTTTGCCAGTTTTTTTTCCTTCTCATTTTTCTCATTAGACTGACTTGTTTTTATAGTCACAGGGTCCAATTTTACTTCTAGTCTCAAAAAGGAAATGCTTTTGCACGTGACCCCTGTGGACATGGAGGGCTGGTGCAGCCAGTGCTGTCACTCACAGCTCACACGAGGGGATCCAGCACACTCTGGGGCTCAGGGTGCCTCCCTGGAGCCTGAGCATGCTGCTGGCATGCTGAGGGGCTTCTGCAAACTGCATTTACTGTAGAAAATAGGTGAGGGGAGGAAGAGAACACTGGATGTAAAGAGACCCAAAAAAGCAAAAGTAGAGAGATGCTAAAATGTTCATATCTCTGCTTCCAGCACAGTGACCTTCACTGTGGAACTTCTTTCTCAGAGCAGCTCATAAAAACAGCCTGGCAACTGCCATCCTGGTTGCCTTTAAAATGTCACTGGTTTAACATCAAATCAAGAGGCATAATTGCCTTGTTTCTGCCTTCTCCCCACCCCCCATAATTCCAGTCCTGTGTTTTGGGCCTGATCAAATATGAGCAACATATTTATGTTTCTGGAAGGAGTTTGCAAAAGGTCATAAAACCTGCAAGTTCAAAGGGCTGGATTAGTTTAAATATACACTATGAATTTCCTATTTCGCATCTCCAAGCAGGGACTGCATTGCCTTGAAATTATTCCAGGATCCAGGTGATAGTCAGAAGTCTAACACAATATCTGAGAAAGAACTGACTGGTGTCATATGAGGAAATTCAGGGTTAAAACTGACAGGCTGTGCTACCTCTTTGGTTTATTTATCCTTACTTGGACAAGTGACATTTCCACCACAAAACTCCATTTAACTTGCCATGAAGGTGATTAAGGTAGAAAGCATGTTTTTGCATTCTGGCCAGGCATGGTTCTCACTTTATGCAGCAAATGCATTTTTAATTAACTTTAGTTTCTACTTTTGCTTTCTTATCTGACATTCTTTGTTAAATGATCTAATAGGATGAGACACTCATGCAGAAACATGGAAATAGAAGACAACATACTCATAATAATGAAACAAAATCTCAAATTCTAGTATACCATGCTTACAACAAAATCAAAGACAATCAGAAAGCCAGGTTATTCCACACTGTAAAATGCATCTGAAATTTATAACATATAGCCTAGTTTAATAAAGGACATGATGCTGTCTGCCTAACAGGCAGGAATATAGGATGGCATGAGGAGAAAACGTGTAAAAATTGTCATCTGTCAGGTCCATCAGCACGTGGGGTCGGCATTTGGCAGCTCAACCTGCAGCAGATGGGAGCTGCTGCTCCTCCACTGCTCAGTGCAACCCCTGCATACGAAAGGGATTGAGCAAATGTACTGGGAAGAGCTTGAATGGGGTGGATCACCCAGAGGCAGAGTGGAGTAAAAGCCAACTCAGCTCCATCTTGGGAATTAGAAAAAATACTCTGCTTTGCAGAAGTATGCTAAATGCAGAGTAGCAGCCAAAATTCCACATTACCATGAGAAGCTCTGACTCCAAGATGTCCCAGCAGTGCCCAGCAGAAAGGAGGTGAATTTTTTTACTCTGAAGTGTCTCTACCTATGCACTATGGTTACTTCTTGTAAATAAAATGCTTAACTTTCTACAAGATCTTTAGAATTTACAGTAATCTCATGCGTATAAGGCGCACCAGACCATAAGGTGCACTTTTTTTTTTTTAGCGAGGATCCGCGCACAACAAAGTAACGAATTAGTATCGGGATTGCGCGATTGCGGGGTTTAGTGGCAGGTGCTCAATTTGCAAACGTTTTTTCACAGATCAGTGTAGCCTTTAAATGTGGGCTCGGCTCGGGGCTGCCGCGGGCTTGCACTTCCGGGTTGGCAAATTCCCGAACTTTGTCCATATACAAGGTGCACCGTATTATAATGCGCACTTCGGGGTTTTGATCAAAATTGTAGCCAAAATGGTGCGCCTTATAGGCGTGAAATTACTGTACATTAGATGACCATATCTAAGTCCAAGAGATAATGCCACTGAATTTGGCAATACCTTGTATTTCCCACTGTGCTCACAGATATTTATAATATCTCACACATAGAAAACCAACATATATTTGATCTCAAAGAACTCCCAGCACCTCATAAGGAAAAAAAATCTATGCAACAAACCAACAGATCAGACAAGATCTGCAGCAAACTCTGAAACACTTAGGCCTCTCAGTTCTGCCAGTGTTTCTGTGACCTGCAATATAAATGTCTCAACAATCTCCAAATGTAAAGGAGGAGGAGATGAACCTGCTATGTTGTATTATAAAGAAGAATATATGTTTTCCCATGTGTAAAACCAGGGAGTTTGCTTTACTTTAAAAAAAAGCTAAGATTCTTTCCTATATATTATTTGCATTGCCAGGATCACATCATGCTGGGCACTCCACTACTACAAAGCTAGAAAATTTAAAGGATTAGAAATTCAAGTCACATCTATCCAGTTCTTTGAGAGAGATTCAATGAATGACTGGAGAATTACTATAATTACTGCTACATCACAGATACTAAGCAAATAAAGCCTTATTAAGTAGAAGTGGGGAAGTGAGTTTTATTTACTTAGGATACATGATTTATTTTCCTTTTTCTTCTATTTTTAAAATTTTTAAAATTTTTAAATAATAAGTACTTGATAAACAATTGGAAGGAAAACAGTTGTCATTACAAAGTCATCGTATACACCCCTCTGGTCAAGCTGAAGCTAAAACTGGTAGAAAAGCTTTTAGTTTAAATGTGGTTGAATTAGGTTTCCTGATGTGGCTGCCAGGTAGCTCAGAAATGAGCCACTGTGGGTTAGAGGAATCAGCTCCTGCAGAGGGCAGGGAGCAAGCAGGATCAGCAGGACTTGCAGCATCCTCTGCAGCATGATGGCCTCTGGACTCACCCAGGTACAGGGGCAATCTTCCTGTGCTCACCTCTGGGCCTTTCTCCAGCATCAATTGTTTTCAAATCTGTTTATGACACAATACATTTTATTTTATGTAGATCTATATTTATATAGAGAGACATAGTGTCCCTATATAGATATGCTGTGTTCAGAATTATTGTGCTTTAAATGATTTATATGATTTTGTATATTGAATACCTTTACAAATGGCACTTAAGCTGTGAGAACATAATGGATGTGGGTTACTGCTGCTGGCACTTTGGGGTTTAAGTCCATAGCACATCAATGCACCACATGTTTGAATCATGGGTGAGTGAGACAGCAAGAAAAAAAGAAGTGTTGACAGTGTGAGATTGGTCACTTGGTAAAGCCAAAATCATGACCTTTGTTAAATCATTATAATCAGGAAATGTACAGAAATCCCATCTTTCCAATTAACAGAGCACAAAAGATCAGAGTGCAAGGAAAAGTTCAAGTAAAACAAGAATCTTATAGTACATATTGAACACATACAACATGGGTAATCATATTGGGTGCAAATATGTGGACTGATGCAGAGAAAGGCTTCTAGGTATTCAGTTAAATTTCCCTTGCAGATCAAGAATAGATTTATATTTTTAAAGAAACTGTCGGCAGCTGCTTTCTGCCTAAACCACAAAAACCTATCCACTTAATAAAAGAATGCAACACAACTCATTGCAGCCAACAGTCTCAAAAAGCATCTATTAATTTTAGATGCTTCTGGTTTCAGATGTCTCTCTTAATGAGCTTGAATGTAAACACGCTCTTAATAATTCTGCCAAAACTGAGCTAATAAGTCAAATTCTTCGTTTATCAAGAGAAACATCTGACCTCATGCTGTACAGATGAATCAGATTCTCTGACTTAATCATTTATACTACTTTTCTTTATATGAAAAAGAAAGAAAATTTGGCCCTGATTCCATATTCTGTTCTCATTCCTCTCAGGAGCTGTGGCTCTGTGAGAAAGCCTGGATGGAGCAGCCTGATGAGAGGGGCTCCCTCCACAGCCCTCCCATCACAGCACGCATTTGTGGACAGGAGAAGGGAATGTGACAGCACGAGTGTTCAGTTTGCAGATAACCCTTCCACTGACAATGTGGTGAATCCAGTCTGGTGAATCCACCTGTTGCCCACTGTTCCAGAAGGACTGTCAGAGACCATGGCTCCGAAATGAGAGCTGAGCAGGATCAATCACTTGCTGGTGCGTCCTCAGTGCCCACTGAGTTACAAAGCTGCGTGGCTGACAGATGTGTAGGAGTGAGTGCTGGACTGGGAGGTGACACTGGAGAAGTTTGGAATGGCCTGTTGACACGTCAATATTTAATGGTAGGAAGGACTCAAGAAAAATCCTCCCAGGAAATGGAAATTTATCCCCCGAAAGGAGAGGAACTGGTCAGTGGGGTTTATCAGCCAGATGCTGGCACTCAGCTGGGAGGGGCTGGCTTCAGAGCTTCAGCCACTGACCTGGGAAACTGAGATGTGAGGGATGCCTCTCAGCTTCTGGCTGGCAAAGTTGGAACCCACTCCCGGCCAGGATGAATTTTCTCCTGCAGCCCATGGCCTTAAAGGAATTTTTTCCAAAGAAAAAGAGTTGCATGGCCCCAAAGATCAACAATATCCAGGAAGAGGATACTTTTCCCATTCTCCAAAGAGTTTGTGGCACTGGAAGACTTGAGGAGATACTGCCAAAAGCAAAAGAATGAAGATGGAAAATAAAAGGCAGATTGGTCTTGGTTCCACATCCTTCATGTGCAGACTCTGATGTTTTTTCTCGGTGTTCTCAGGGAAATGAGATTAAAAATGGTTATTTCTCACCTCCCTTATCCCAAGATCTGAACTGGTTTATTTCTGACAGGCCATCCTTTTGTACAGATTCCAGTAAGAAACACCAAAACCTAATCTCAGCAGCTCATTTGGTAGGTGGATTAGAAGCTGTGCATTACAGAGTGGTAACGAATAATTTTCATCAGACAGGAGTTTGTTAGGTGCAAAAAGGGTGGGCAGAAAACACCAGCTGTAGACAAAGCCCTATACTCAGAAGAGGTGTTTAACATATGGGAAGATGGATTAGAGGAAATGCTCAGAAGATTTTGACTTTTACAAAATTTTAAATATAGTTTTGTTAGCTTAAAATAATAATGACCACTGCAGAAATACACAAGTCCCAGCAATTAATCTACAAAATCCTGGAAGAGTCTGAGACAAAATGTCTTCATTAAATGAATCTTTAGAGGTGAACAAGTTGTTCTAACAAAGATTTTCACAGACAAATAGTTCTGTTTGCACACTTTTAGAAAGAAACTGCAACACACTCTTGTTGACAGTGGCTGCTGTCAGGGATAAGCACGTGTCCATGAAAGCTCTCCTGTTGGGAGGCTCATTTAGGTGATAATACACAGACACCAAAACTTAAACACGTAAATATGTTTCTCTCTTCCTGATCTCTTATCTGTGTGAGTCTTGATGCTTGGATGTGACTTTGCTCTGTCTTAGACCTTCCACAGAGTGGCAAATGTTGAGCAGAACAAGCATTCTCAATTCCTAAGCTGCCCTTCAGCCACTGCAGGCATCCATTCAGAGTGGAGCAGGTATCCAGGTGAATTGGGAGGGACAGGTTCCACAACATGCTGGGAATTCGTTTGGTTTCTGGGGCTTGGGCTGTGTGGTGACACTTGTGAGGCTTTGCAGGTCTCAATGCAGGGGGTGTGCAGCTCCAGCCCAGCTGTGCCCAGGAATGTCCTGCCCAGCCCAGGGCCTCACCTGCCTTCAGTGCATTGCACAGGGGAAGAGACAGGGAAATGAGCAGAAAGGCACTTGAAGCAAACAGTTACAACTTTATAGAAATTCTACAATTCAGATGTTTACAAATGCTTAAATATTAAGGATTTCACTTCACTAATCTGAGATTAATCCACCATGTAAAAATAGACATTTGTTTAAATAAATTGACCCCACTGCTAGTTAGAGATTTCCATTGTTCATAAGGCCTGCCTTATTTTGATCTTTTTTAGGAGATAATCCTCATAATCCTGTATAAAGTTGGCCACAAAATTTGTTCTCTCTTAGAGCTCCTTGCATTCAGCTGTGATCCTGCCACCACTCACTAGTTTTAGCTACTGTGGAGTTCAGGTTTTCAGGAGGAAACTGGGAAGAAGTTATGAAGATGCTAACTGTGGTGACAACTAGAATGGATTCGACCATAATGTATCAGCAGATGAACACCGTGAGGACAAATCTAAGCAGTGATTGAGTTTTCTATCCCAGCAAACCCAGTGTTTTTCCTAGAGCTGGCTGTACATTTGCAGTCTGTTCCACTGCTCCCAACTTAAACCACTGTACGTGAATTCAGTCATTTCCCAGCATTATTATTCTGTGTATGAAAGCTTGACATGCGACGTTTTCTGCTTACCTATTTTTATTGCCACAAAGCCTCTCTGAGCCGTGCTTTACACCTCAGAACAAGTCCTTTGGCCAGATGGTGGCTGGAACCAGTGGGGAGAGATGTCAGAAGTGCTTCTGTGTACCTGGGCACCGAGGCACACACGCTGCCCCTTGCAGGGATGTGGGGCTGGCACACCTCACCCCCTGTGGGGACAAAGAACACTCCTCTGGGGATAATCCCCATGCTGGAGAGGGACTACTCTGCTTGAACTACCTGGCTGTGCCTCTGAGACCAGCTCCTGAAAGCCAAAATCTCACCAAAATGTATTCTAAAGCCAAAACCCCCATGAAAAGGTTTTCTGTGCTTTCTTCCTGTATGACACACATGGCATCTGCTATAAAAGCTGTCCCCAGTGTTTCAAAGCAAGCTTTGAATGGGAAATTCTAGTTGGGTTTCAAATCATAACCTCACCATGCTTCATCTTATCCTGATTGCCAGGATTACATTATCTGCTTCACAGAGTATCCTCTTATCTTATGGGTGATGATTCCTCACTGCTGCTTATGATTTTCTACAAAACGTTTCCTGAAAAGGAAAAGTATCTTTTCAAGTCCAACTTCATGGCCTTGTTTTGTGGATTAGAAAAGCCAAGTCAAACAGGCAGGACTGGCTGGCTGATGAGACTATGGTGAAGTTCATGGCAGGGAATCACATGCTTACTGAAAATTCTGATAAAAACAAGCAATATTTTTTTTGTATTAGGAAGCTCTTCTTTAGTCTGTCTCTCTGTCAACACAATACCATCAAGTCAAAAGCAGATCTGTGGAAAGCAGAGGCCTGAAATTGGTGACTGCAATTATGGCTAAAAGGACACAGGCAGTGAGGCCAGGGTGTCATGAAGCCTCCAAAATATCACACCTTTTCAGGATTAAATTAATAACCAGAGATGATAAAAAAGTAGGTGGACTTCTCCTTCTCCTCTGATGTAACTACTATAACAATTTACATTTTTAAAGATACTGTCATGGGTACTTAGTTTTTCTTCCAAGATCCTTTTTGTTGTTTTGCCTGTGGTTGGACCAACCTATAGATCCAGGCACAGCTGCTGGCAGTCATGGCAGTTATTTCTGACCTTTTCCTGAGAAACAGCTGACAGCTTTCCAGACTTTTTGGTTAATGGGAGACTTTAAGCTGAGACTAAAATGTTCATCTGGTTGCATTTGAACTTGAGGCTTACTCAGGTAGAAAAAACAAGTTGCACTTTTGACAGAGACCTGCTTCCAAAATATTGAGCAAATTCTTGGGCTACAACTTTCTATGCTATTGAGTTGTATTGCACAGAGAATTTGACACAATATGCCACACACACTGAAAGCCACTTCTGTAGTTTTTGAAATGTAAATACCATAGCATGAATTTCTATAGATTAGAAATTATATCCTGTAGAAAAGGTCTTATTTATAAAGTTAAATTTGTTGAAAAACCTCATCATGGACCTTTAAGCATACAAATATATTAGCCTATAATTTTTTTTAATTCTCCGAAGTTATTGAGAGGCTTTAGTATAGCCTTGGTAGTATATAGAGGGCATTTTACACAACTGAGTGTTTTGGATGTGGTGAATCCACTGTTAATTATAGAAATGTCTGATTACAAATCTAGCATAGCACCTGTCCTAAAACTATCCTTTATCTAGCTCCTGCCTACATTCTGTGCAACTGTACTTTGCCATTGCACTCAAAATAAATAGGAGTATGCTGCAGTACAAGCTAATGAATTAATGACGAATTACTAAAACTGTCTGACCAAATTATTCAATCTCTTCATCATGAGTCAGAAATTCTACTTATGTTTCTTCATTGTCTCCATTTGCTTGTGTATGCTCCCTCAAAGCATGCTTTTTAGTTATCACTGTTATTACACACTTTAATGGTTGGTTAGATTTGTCAGCTTTTTGCAAATTCAATGAAATGCCAGACAGAGAAAGCACATGAAACACAGTGTTGTTTCTACTGAAGAATTCTATTTTTCCACATTTGATTTGTGCTGCTGTTTAGAGACAGAGGAAAGGAAGAAGGTGCCCCTGATACCACATGCTCATGCTGCCAAACTGAAGGTCAAGAACCTTTCCTGACTTGGACTTAGCAATGGTTTTGGTTTTATCCCTGTCTTTGGACTGCAGGTTTTGTGAGTTGAGTTTAACAATCTCTGTGAAGAGACTTTACCTTATCTCCAGGACAAAGAGCCACATAAACCTTTGGTTTTGTTAAACAGTAGTGATGGGGATCCATTCTTTGATTATGGAAATATCAGTTTGGAGTGGCATGGAGAATGTTATTTTCCCCCAGCTGCTGATTGTCATTAGTCACCTCTCATGGCTAATTATCTGGAATTCTCTAGCAGGTGCTTGATGGGCACTGTAGCATTTGTGTTTGAAAAACTTACCTTGCTGGTGCCCATAATTAATTATTTCTAGAACTTTCATTGGTGCTTTTGTCCTCAACTCAAGAAATAATTTTTTCTTCCATTCCTGTATCAAACCCTGATTACAGCAATCTCACAACTATAAGGTGCACCGGAGTATAAGGTGCACTTCTGGTTGTCGGCAAATTTCCGTACTTTGTCCGTACATAAGATGCACTGGACTACAAGGCGCACCTTTTTTTTGCAGCCAGGATCTGTGCACAACAAAGTAACGAGTTAGTAACGGAATTGCGCGATTGCGGGGTTTACTGGCAGGTGCTCAATTTGCAAACATTTTTCATGGATCGGTGTAGCTTTTAAACACGGGCTCAGCTTGGCTTGGCTCAGGGCTGCCACAAGCTTGCACTTCTGGGCTGGCAAATTTCTGAACTTTGTCCATATATAAGGCACACTGGATTATAAGGCACACCTCCAGGTTTTAAACAAAATTTTAGTCAAAAGAATGCACCTTATAGTCGTGAAATTACTGTACATTTTCTATAAATGTTATTACTGACATCTCTTCTGATTGAGAGGTGCTGGAATTGCCTGCTCATGGAATCAAATGGCTCCTTTCCCCAACCATCTTAGCAGGAAATGGCTTTCAGGGCTCCAGATATTGGCTAACTTGCCCTAGGGCATTCTTCCAGTTGGGATGAGCCAGGAATTCACCCAGGTGCCCATGTGGAGCTGTAGCCCCTGCCTGCCCCAGTGAGAGCCAGCACACCCAGTATACTTGAGCAGGTGGGACACAGGAGGCAGGGTCAGAAAGGTTTAGGTCATTTCTTCCAAGCTGTAATATAAAATTGTGTCTTTTTAAGCAGTGGTTTTGATTCTTTGGAATCACTCACAGTAGACAGCTAACGACCCCCATGCTCAGGCAATGGAAAGGGAAAAGCCCGTGTGATGGAGAAGACCTCAAAGTCTTCATTTCAGCTCCTTCAGTTTATGCTCCTTTTCACAGTATCTAATCACAGCATATATGAACCAGTTCTGCCTCAGATTCATCATTTGCTCTGCTCTTTGGCCCTCTGCAGATGAGAGCCTTTGCCCCTTTCCTGGGGATGGACACTGGGTGGACACAGCAGCTGGTGCTGCTGAAGGCAAGAATGGACCTTGCTGATCTCATGCTGGCTCCCTTTCCCATGGCCATCAGCTGAGTGCATTTTTATACCTTATTGAAATGCACAAAAATCAACTGTCCAATTTGACAAAACTTCCAACTAATTACAAAGTACTTTGTGCAATTTCCTATGTAATATCCTTTTGAAAGTTGCCCTGCTTTCTCTCTCTTTGAATGCGTATTCAGAGCAGGCAGATTTGTAGGCACACAATAAGAAGTTGATTTTGAAAAGAGGTAAATAAATTGCACTGGCTGGAAAAGGGTTTCTTGCTGCCCTTTTATTATGAAGTGCACAGAACTTGCTACAAATTCTTTACTTTGCATTTCTATCACAAAGATAAATGAAATTGTCAATCCTGTTCACATTTCCTTTTGATGGCTATATACAAGCAATAGCCAGGATGCCAAAAAAAGCTTTCATTAATTCTTCTATTTATTAAGGTGAAAGGAGGACTATTTTGCAAACAAAGAAGAATAAACAAACTGTGGTGAATGTCTGCTCTTTTTCTAGAGAATACACCTTCTTTATTCGTAACTTTAGAATGACTTTGAGCAGTTTTAAAATAGATAAAAAACTTTTTGATTTCAGATTTCTGTGGCTTTATCTCAGTATTCACCACTGCAACACTACACAGGGTAAGTGAGATATTGTATGGTAATGTTGAAATTTAATCCAGGGAATAAGACCATACTTTAAAAACAGAAAAAAAAAAGAGAAATTCTGTACTTGTTCCACAGAGATATCTGATATTAAGGAAAAAAAAAATCAAACAAAAAGTAAACAAAAAAACCACCACACTCTGCTTTTTTTATATGTGATAGACATATAGATATCAACGTCATTTCTTCAAAACCATCTTGGGGAAAGAAGCCCTCATAAATCACTGTTATGAGGAGTAGTCTGGCGCAAAACGAGCCCTGTGTGCTGCCACGGAGCTGACACAGTCTGCCCAGGCTCCCTGTCCTTGGCAGCACACCAGGGCTCCAGCCCAGGCACAGCAGGACCAGCTCCAGGGCAGCAAGGTGGGACAGAGCCCAGCCTTGTCCCCACTGCACTGCCACACTCAGCACTGTGCAGGGCAATGGGGAGGGAAGAAAGCCCTGTGGGGAGGCAGCAGGAAGGGGAGAGCTGGACATCAGGGGAAGGTCATGAAGAAGTGAGACAGGCACTGCCCAGGCATGAGACACCCTCTGAGATGGGCACCAGGGGAAGGAGAGCTGGGGCCCTTGACAAGCAAGTGGAAGAACCAGATTATGGTTTCTCTGCAGATGGGGGTCCTGCAGAGAGGGTAGATTCTTGTCATCCCAGAAGTTTATGTGGACTTTGGTCCTTTACTTTTTTTACAGCATTATTTTTTGTGGGTTTTTTTCCCCTTTTTTGTCTATTCTATTCTATTCTATTCTATTCTATTCTATTCTATTCTATTCTATT
>VRYO01001792.1:3216428-3287386 GCA_009812075.1 Sialia sialis | reverse complement strand
ATTCTATTCTATTCTATTCTATTCTATTCTATTCTATTCTATTCTATTCTTCCCACTATAGTTTTGTCAATACTGGCAGAGAAATGGGATTTATTAGATTTTGAGAAAACAGCAAGCCCCAAGAGACAAATAAATCTTCAGAGACTCTGATAATTAAGATGGGGAGGTTTGAAAATCACACCAAGTTTGGCAGTATCATTGTAACTTCCTGTCCTGCCCGGAAAGTATTTGAGCAGAGAGTTTATAAATGTCCAGGTGAGGAAGAAATCTCTTCCTCTGAGGGACAAGATGAGGGCAATACTTACCTGAGCTCCATGAAACAGG
Source organism: Sialia sialis (assembly GCA_009812075.1). Taxonomy (NCBI): domain Eukaryota; kingdom Metazoa; phylum Chordata; class Aves; order Passeriformes; family Turdidae; genus Sialia; species Sialia sialis. Next base: position 3,287,062 of record VRYO01001792.1, on the reverse strand, counting down.
ATAAATTTCCACACCAAAGTTGTCTTTGTCCTTCCTATGAGCTGCAAAAGGTCTCAGGACAATTAGTCCTGTCTTTTTTATTGTTTCAATGAGGAGTTTAAACCCCCTGACCTTTTATCACATTTATTTAGCTCTATATCCATGGCTCAGGAAAAAATTAAAAATTAGATGGATATTCTGAGTTTGGCAGAGAAATGCAGTACTAATTCATTTTCTGGCTACAACAGTCCACCTATGTTTAGCTTTTCCTTCCTGCATTCACATCTGAATCTGCCTCCTCTCTTCCACTGCTCCTTATACACATTAGCATCTATATGTGTTTATTTGTCAGTGTAAGTCTTCAGAGCCATTTTTTACTACAGTTCTTATTAGTATAGAATATATAAGATGTTCTGCAAAGGTTTGAGTTTTCAGAATATTTTGCTCGTTCAGATGTGGTTCAGCCTGCTCTAAACGTGACCATAAAGCATTCATTCCCAGACGCTCAGAGGCCACAAAGCATGATATTGACTCTGCTCCTGGTGCAGCTGTGTGTGATGCTATTCACAGCCAAAGCCCCAAGCCATCTTTCTACTCCACTTTGAGGGAATCACTCTCTTTATCAGTGAAGGAAACATGCAGCTTGTCTGCTACAACATTCAGAAACCTCCCCTTCCATCTCCCTCCCTCCCTTAGCTACAATATGAGCATCAGATACGGGTGAAAAATAACACTGTGTTTCCCAATGCAATTAATTTTACAATAGTTCAACTTTTACACCTTTGGACATAAGCACAAATGGGAAGAAAAATTAAAGCTTAGGTTCATAAAGCCATGAAAACAGCAGTAAACATCCAGCAAAAAATGTTTCCTTATCATCTGCAAGCAAAGGATTTGGCCACTGGGAGATGTTTTAAAACCAATTATTTTAAAACCTACATAAACATTATTTCTTATTCCATGGAAAATCATATGCAGTTCCAAAGCCTTCAGGTAAACCAGGCTTGAGATCTTACTTGAAAACAAGAGATGCGAAAGTGCAGCCTTCCCTAAGGAAGCCACAATTTAAATATCAAGTTTTAGACAAAGACATAAAGCTCAGAACCAACCTCGTATCAAACCCAGCAGTTTTTAGGGATCAGCCCCTGGTTTTTATTACAGTGTGTTTTGACAGATGTGGTGCCACCAGTGCCGCCCATCTGCCATGCTGGGGACACTGCCCTTGCCAGCACCCTGTGCAAGTGCTCTGCTGGGGTGAGACAGGATGGGCTAGATCAGATCAGCCTCTAATTCTCTGAAGCAAAGACATCCCTCTGTTTGTTTGCACAGCCCAGCATTAAAAGAAGCTTTCACTGTGGTGAAAATGTCAGTATGCAAGAACTGAGTCCCTGGAGCTTTCCCAGATAGATTGCTTTTTCTCCCCACCACTATGCCCCTGATTTTTTTTCTTTTAATTTTGGATTTTTTCCCCCCATGACACTTAAAAATAATATAAATATTATGGGCTAGGTTCTGGTCTCCTGAAGTAATAATACTGAAGCAGCAAAGGTGTCTGTGTTTAAGAACACAGGACTGTCAGCAGCTGCTTGGCTGAATGTTCTTTGCTATGCAGAGCTCTGCAATATTTCCAGTAGTGCCTTATAATGTCAGCTTTTGGAGTATGATAAGGTATCTCTGTGGTTTCATATTGCATCAAGTGGAAATCCAGCATACAAATGACTTGCTTGGGAATATTCTGCACAAAATTATTGAAATTTTAAGCTGTTTCTGCTTTTACTGAGGGAGTGAAATAGATTATATAGTATTGAAGCATTTTTAGGAAAGTTTTTACTTTTTGAAAAGATCATTTAAGGAGTGTTATATTTATGGACTATCATATATTTGTGCTCCTGTACATTCCCCTCCATCACCCAAAAGAAAGGGCGGCACGTAAGGATGGTCAGCAAAAATCAGGTCTGCTAGGTAATAATGCTATTTCCAGACCATGCAACTACCAACCCATGTGAGATTTTACTGGAATATCACTCTCCTGCCTGCAAAATGGTTCTGTACCTGATGTTCAATCATTATGTTCATTAGCGGGGAAAAATCCTTCAGGAGTATCATTCTTTCTGAAAAGCCATATGCAATTGTGTGGCTAAAAAGCAGAAATGTCTTTAATTATATCAACCATGCTTGCAAATTAAAGGCATAATAACCCATCTGCATCTGTGTAAATCAGGTCTTAGGCCTGAAGTCAGGCTTCATTTGTGTACATCTATTTAAAAAATAAAGGAGTAAAACACATGCACAAGCATAATATTTAGAGTTTGTGATGGATTGGAATGATATCAAAGGGTGTCAGAATAGTAAATTAGTGATGTCACACAAAGAAAATCCTGGGAGATGCTAGATGATGGCAAGAGAAAGAGGGAAATTTACTTTCATATTTAGAGACTTTTCTCTACAAAAGCAATGTGAATATTCTCACTCAATACAATCCCTCACTTTACCAAATTTGCAGGACAAGGCTTAGGAATATCTTAAAACTGGAGTGCAAATCTGGAATCCCTCCCTGAGTGTCAAAATATCTCGGGAGAGTTTCCAGTAGCAGGCATCAATATGTTCATTTAACTTTCTCCTCCAGATCAGCTTCAGATTCTGGCAGGGAGCTATACTCCCTCATTTTAGATGTAAAAATAAAATTTACATTAAAAGAATTTAAACATCTATAAAGAACATCTGGAAGTCTTTTCCCAAACACTGAATAAGCAAAGGCTCCAGGACTGGCTCCTTTGTTCATGTGTATTTGGTTAAAATACACAACAGCATCAATGTCAAACAAATGGATGTACTTGAAAGAGCTACAAGGAATTACAAAAGACTCTTGCTCTCTTTACATCAGCTCTGTGATGCTTCCTGCTCCCACCTCTTGTTGAAGCTGCTGCTGTAAACAAATAAACAAATCCCAGAGCCGTGCAGAGGATGTTGGAAACATCACCAGGCACGGCTGGGGAATAAATCCAGGCATCCTGACACTGGAGAGAAACACACACGTGTTGAGTCTTTGTGGAAACCTGTTCCCTTCAGCCCTGTGACAGGGCAAGGCAGCAAGGACTGTGTGAGCAAAGCCAGCTGGTCTCAGGGTGCTTCTCAGGACTGTTGTGGAGCTGCTGCTGTGATTAGTAACAGGCAGTAAAATCCTTATAGTTTAACAGCGGAAGACACAAGAGTTTATAGGAGAAAATAAACTTCCCAACTCAAAATGCATTCTACAAATGCTGGGTCATTTCCTGCTGTCCTGATTTATCCAAGCACTCAGGCCTTGGCTAATCTGAGAGTAGCCCTGTCTGCAGCCAGGGCTGGTGCCAGTCACACACATTTCAGCTTTAGCTACTCCCCTTTAGGAATTCCACTAGGAAGCTCCATTAAGGGCTTATGGTCCCAGAGCAGAAAATGCACAGTGAGCAGAGAGTTTCCTCCAACACAGATTTAAACCCTGGCTCTGTGTGTGTCAGCAATCTCTAGCCTTGTAATCAGTCATGTTAGTGCAGTTTGTATTTTTTAGTGGTCATATGTCTAACAGTAAAGTACATTTGGTTAATGGATCTGTGCCAAAGAACACAGGAATATAAGTAATCCTTACAAAGAAAAGTTCTAAAAATAGTGCTACTTCTTCTAAGAGATGCAAAGGGATATTTCTGATTAAGGGTCATTGCTTCATCTCCCACTGGGACCATTCCTGTGCTTGGGGCTGGGCAGCCTGGGCTGGAGGAGACAGAGTTTGGGCTGATGACAGAAATTTGGGGAGCACATTCAGTAGTGACACGAGCTGATTCGGTGTCTCTGGGTTCTTAGGCCAAAAAAACCAAGGCGATTTTGTTCTTTTGTCCTCTACATATTTGTTCTCTCTCTCTTTTTTTTTTTAATTTAATGTCTGCCTGAAAGAAAATCTAGTTTCATCTGGTCTTAGACCAATTAGTACTCCTGCCTGTGGAACCTATTAGTAGCAACAACAACAGCAGATATGTTCAAAATATAAAGCTGGTCATTCCTGTGCTTTCATCTTAATTGGAACTTTAAATCTAACACTGTTTTAATCATTAAAATAATGCTGGAAAGAGAAGTGTGGGTTTGGGGGGTTAAAAAATCTTTTATTTCCTATGTTCTTTTCAGAAAGTTATGGCAATTATTTTTATAGTGACAAGATTATTTGACTCAATTTATTACAGAAGATTAAGTTCTTAGAAAAAAAAATTTACTGTGATGTACACAAGTGGAAAAACAATGCCAACATTTCCCTACATCATTACAAGAAATTCCTTATCCCTCTGTGGGACCTGGGATGTGTGGTAAAATTTAAGGTACAACTAAAATGTGAGGCACAACCAAGGGTCAGACATCTACATCCAAGTCACAGCTCTAGAAATTCCTTCCCTCATCTCCTCTCGAAAATAGTTCTACACTGGAAAGTCTCTAGTTTTTCTCCCTTATAATCAATTTTTAAGAAATTCTTTTAAATTAAGTTTAGCTGTGAACTAATGGAAATAAATTATCTATGAAGTATATCATGGTGGTCCTGGTCCTGCAGTCTGCAGTGCGATGATAAATGACCAGCGTCGTAAAAGAGCTGTTAATAGATTTTAAAGCCAGAGGGGAAAATTATGATCATCTAATTCTGACCTCCAGCATGGTGCTGGTGCCTGGACACCCCCCTGTAAATTCTGTACTGGGAAGTTACAGCAATTTCACAACTATAAGGCGCACTGCACTATAAGGTGCACTTTTTTTTGCAGTGAGGATCTGCGTGCAACAAAGTAATGAATTAGTAACAGAATCACGCAATTGCGGGGTTTAGTGGCAGGTGCTCAATTTGCAAACATTTTTCACGGATTGGAGTAGCCTTTAAACGCAGCCCCAGGCGTCCTCCTCATGCCATGGGCCCCGGCACTCCCGCCCGCCCCTGACGCCGGCTGGCGCGGCTCTCACGGCTGGTGCAGCTCGTGGCTCAGCTCGTGGCTCAGCTCGCGGCTCGGCTTGCGGCTCGCACTTCCAGGTTGGCAAATTATAAGGCGCACCTCCGGGTTTCGATCAAAATTTTAGTCAAAAGGGTGCGCCTTACAAACATGAAATTACTGTACTCACACACAGAGTGCCAGGACATTTTTCAGCCCGACAAGCCCAGCAGCTTGGAAAAGGTGAGATGGATTCTCACCTGGTGAAAGCCAGACTGGTCACAGAACCATGTTACACCACATGGAAATCTGGTCTACTCCTTGCTTTTTTTATGGTGCCATGAATCCTGTTCTCCTCCCTGACAGTGCCATTCTATTTCTCTCTTTGCCTGAGCTGTCCCTCTTAAGCTTTCCTATTGCTCTTGTATCTCCATCCCAAGTAGCTGTCTAAGCACCAGCTTTTCCTCTCCTCTCTGCAAACTGCCCTCAGGCCCTTCCCCTTTTGTGGTCACCTGTCCTCTATGTTGGCTCTACCAAATCCTCTTGTTGACACTGGCTTTTAAGAACTGACATCAATATCTTGCTCATGACAGCACAGTCTCTTTTCATCCACTTGAGGAATGCTTCACTGATCATAAGGAAACCATGAACAGAAAGAAGGGATAAATTACTTAACCAGTCCTCTACCAATCACTTTGTTATGTCTACTTTCAGAACTGTGAGCACCATAACTCTCTGATTTCAAGGTTTGTGCTCTAATCAATTGCTTTGAGATAGGAAACAAAGATTTTTGCTCAGGTTGCTGTATTTTCCTGCCAGTATTTCCACATCCAGGAGGAGCTCTGCAAAGTAGAGTTCATGGCTGGCAGTGCTGATCATTATTGTTCAGAATTGCTACACTGTTCTCCTCCTACTTTAAAAGTGTTAATGCCCTGTAGGTTTTAAAGCTAATTTTTTTATTAGAAAAAGTAAAAAATGGAGTTTGAGTCCTGAGAATTGCCAGTTTTGATTTGTTCAACACCATTTGTTACATTTGTGCAGGCACTTTTCACCCTGCCGGTGCAATATTTGCCAGCCCAGACTATCTACAATTCCTATTAAATAAATACACAAAAAACTAACTAACTAAAGCAGATGTACAGACAGAAGATTATCAGGTCTTGTTCAAAATCAGCCAGACTCATGAACTGGAGAAAGACCAGAGTCAGCTCCACTGGCTGTCTCTAAGAGCTCTTCCCAGACACCAGGGGATCACTGAAAGAGACACAATTGTTGAAAGCTCACCTGAAAGGCACTTGGAAATGCCTGCAGTATTTGCCTAGTGCCATGGGTTCCTGGGCAAGCACTAGTGCATGGAATAAAGGGAAGTCACTCTTCTGCTGCCTTACTCTGATCAAAAAGGATCAAAAGTGGGGTGATCTGAATTGATTCTTGAACGTGGCTTTTCTCATTAGCACTGTACAATGCCCATTTCAACCCTGTCAGGACTTGAGGATGTGAGGGCATAAAGCAGATTTCAAGCCTGAAGAGCAAAATAAATTACTTGGCTTGGGCAGATGGAAAAGGACACTTCTTTTCTCAGCTGTCTAGCATGCCAGGAGCAGAGTTTAGTCCAGTGAGAACAAAAATAGCCCAATAAAACCTACTGGCTGCAGCAGTACAGATGGCTTGTACCATCTCCTAAGCCATTTACTTTTAGAAGCTGAAAAATGGCAGCACTGAAATTTTAGGTGAACATTTCACTGCAGGTGATCATCGTAGTGAGAAGTGTTAACTCAGGCTCTTGTCTTGCATCCATTCTCTCAGTGTTTTAACACCTCACTCTCCTGCCTCCTTCTCTCTCCCAAAGACCTTAAGCCAAGCCAAGGCTTCAGCACCCAAGGAGGAGCACTAACTGTAGGGATTCATTTCAAAATCTTACAGTACATTGTTCCTGCCCTCAGAAACAGTTGCTGATTATCGCTTTCACAAATATTTACTGCTATCTGATTCTTGAATAGAATATATTATGAAAATCTCCATATGCCCAGGCACAGCTTGACTTAGCGGGTGAAAGACGACGACTCTATTTTGGATGCACACTGCTGAGAGAAGAACACTTACTGTATTGAATTCATACCTCATTTAAAATTGCCTTTACAGATAATAAATCCAAATGTTCCTTTGATAATTATTCTGTACTAAAATTAATGCCAAACAATGTGCAAGCAAGCAGGCAGGCCTTTATGGGCATGATTACAGCATTTACTTCTCTTTGGGAACTGCTGGAACTGTCTGCATAAATAATACCATGCCATTATCCTTAAAGCAGCACATTTGTTTTACAATGAGCCCTTGCTGGGGGAACTTTTCACATATATACTATTGAAGCTTTCTGGGCACCTTAATCATCTATCATATCCTTTAAGGAAAGATCCCTTAGAAGAGAGCTATTTCCCCCCCACTACTGCTTGACATAAAACCATAAAAGTTGCTAGGAATATTGGAAACCCTCCCTCCTTTCTAAAAGACAATTTATCTTCTTTCTTCATTCTGCTTGAATGCTTCTGTAGCAAAAGAAACTTTTACTGTGCTTTGCCTGAAATTCACGTAAGAGCATATGTTATAAGTGCATGGTGAGCTGCCAGAGTTTCAATGTCTCTCCCAGCCTGATGTGTTTTCCTCCTCCCCTGCTGTGCTGCAGCCCTTTCTTTAATTGAATTCAAGTTTTTGGGGCACTTGCACTAGCATTGAGAAGTGCCACCTGGCTGGGGCACTGCCTGTTGTGTATTTGGCTCCTGAACTTCATATGAAATCTATCAGTCAATTCCTGTGCCCAGTTGAACACAGCTGACAAATTCTAACCTCAGCCTGTTTGTTGCTATCAATGAATTCTAAGTCAACAGGCATATTGCATGCTGAAGCCAAATAAGCTCTAGGAATTGTGAGATAACAGCTTAATTACAAGCTGGAGGGACCTATGCAGCCCCGAGTCCATGAAATCACTGAACTGCTCTTGACTAACACTGGCATCAGAAAACCAAAAATACACGGATGAGGAAAAATGGCAGTTTTGTTGCAGACTGCTACTGAGCAGCCATTACACTCTAATCAGAAACTTTAAAAGGAAAAGCAGGGGTAACTCAATTCAGAGGCCTTTTACTGTCAATTACACCAGACCTTTTCTTATTCATTTTGCTGAGCAGCTCCTGAGTGATTCTGATGGAATGAAATCACAAGTACTGCTTGCCAATGCAGCTGCAGCTCTCCCAGTCTCACCACATGGACACTTCTTGCAAGTCAAAATGGGATCTGATACATTATGAAACAAGGATTCCAAAATTCAGATTGCATTATGAGTGGATTTATATATTGGGTCGTTCCTTCCCTAGAGAATCAAGTTGGAAATTGAGGTTGGATGATACACAGTCAGTGTATCTTCTCTTCCAGGGCTCCTCAGCAGGTGAGGTGTCACTGCCTTCCTCTGATAGGTTCCTGTGCACTGCTCTCTAAATTACCAGGCTCTTTTCTGCTCTGCAATGGGGAAAGAAGATACAAAACCTAGGAAAACTCATCATGGACAAGGGCTTTCCAGCCTGGCCCTGCCTCTGGCTCCCTCCTGCTTTAGGCAGTGTTGGGCCTGTTGATAACTCCATTCCATAAGGGAGTAGAGTTGATGCTTTGGGCAGGGTAGGAATACTAAAACACTGTGAACACTGAGCAGGATGGATAAGCCTCTTCCCCCTTGGAGTGCCCAGCCTCAAAGCTAATGAGGCCATTTTGCATTAGATGCTGAGAACAGCTTTTTTTCTCAGCTTAAGTTTTTTTTTTCAGGAACTTTTTTGATTGCCTCTCGCCCCTAATTTTCCTTGACAATATACATTTGAGTTCCTAGATTTTGAGAAGTCTTTTAAATGGGAATCTTCAGTTTTCTTGAAAGGTTGATTTAAACAGACATCTTTCTGCCCTTATTGTAACAAGTGGTCTCTGAAGACTTTTTCATATCCAGAGCGTGCTCATCCTGTAACAAAGACAGGGGACGAGGCAGCACATGCTCCTGAGACACACCATAGTATCTTGATTGGGAACTGGAAATTTTCTGACTGCTAAGGGTGGCTAATGATCTCATTAGAATTTCCAGGGGCATTTGCTGGGCTGGTGATGCCATTAGCAGTTGGTGTCTCACCCTTTCTTATCTCAGTTTCAGTAAACTTAGATTGCACCAATCACCTTTGGTAAGTGTGCAGGGGCTCTGAAGGACTGTACTGGGACTGGCAGCTCAGACTGGAGGCAGGTCAAGAGGATTCCCTGGGAAAGATGGACTGCTGAAAGAAAGCAAAAGAAGTTTTCAACTCCCTGAAAACAGTGAACCAGTAAAAGGACAAGAGGACACAGTCTTAATCTTTGCCAGGGGAGCTTAGGTGTGACATTGGGAAGAATTTCTTTAGAGAAAGGGTGATTAGACACTGGAATGGGCTGCCAGGGAGGTGCTGGAGTCACTGTCACTGGGGGTATTTGAGGAAAGGCTGGATGTGGCACTCGGTGCCATGGTCTGGGTGACATGGAGGTGTTTGCTCATAGGCTGGACTTGCTGGGCTCAGGGCTCTTTTCCCACCTCATTGATTCCATGATTCTGTGAGGTTGCACCTCCCCTGGTGCTTTTGCACTGCAGTAGCTGCTCTTGGATCATAGGACACTGCAGATTCCTTGTCCCCACTTCTGCCACACCTGAGTTGAGCCAGGTGCTGTGTTTGCCACAGAGGAACAGAACCAACCCTCCCCTCTGGAGGGAACAGCAGGGTGCGCAGCACAGCTGGGGCTGTGCCAAGGTAGGGATGGCAGGTGCCTCCCCCTGTGCTAGCTCTAGGGCTGGCTACAAACCACAACCCCCAGAGAAGTGTGAGACATGGCTGTGGTAACTAAAACTGGACCTGAAGAGGTTTTCCGAAGCTCTTATACAAAAGACAACACAGAGAGATCATCTCTTCTAGCTCTTTGATCAGAGCTAGAAATCTGGAGAATGCCATAGTTTAGAAAAAGCTACCAAGAACTACCAGAATGAGAAGGTGAAATACAGCTATTGGTGCTGTGACAGAAAATAGGAGACTTGAAATCCAAGGGGAAATAGTTTATTCTATGTTGAGATGTCTGAAGGAAATGGACAACAACTTCACAGACCCAGTCCAATTAGGAAAAAAGATTTAATTTAATTACTTTCCACAGATCTTGGTCTGTGAGAACCAGTCAAATGCAGAGCTAGAAAAGACAAAGGGCTGCCTTAGGGGTGAATATTTGCAGCAGAATTCATCTGAAGGAAGTTGAACAACATAGGAAACTCCATGCAGAAGATAAATTTCTCCTCCAAGTTTACTTACTCTTAAGTGAAGTATTTGCCAACTTTTTTCAATTAGTTTTCTCAGCTGAAAGAACTCTGGAATTGTGAAGCCTTGCAAAGACACATGATTAAATTGACTTCGACAGGTGAAGTTCAGAGCTCACTAAAAGGTTATACAATTTAAACTGACAGGTATCACAGAAGACAACCTGACTAGCCCAATATATTTCCCCTGCTAGAAAAGCGAAGGACTTTTAGGCAACAGATTATCATGGATGCTGCTACCAAAAGTTATTTAACCTAGAGAGTGAGTGAAAGATCTAGGTGCAGAGGCAAAGCTGTGTGCTGAGCCTGCCACTGCCTCTGTAATGGGAAACCATTGCATATTTTGTGCCCTGCTGTTCCCAGGCCCCTGCAGACACTGCAGTGCCAGGAACACTGTGTGCCTGCCACACTGATTCTGGATGCAGTGCAGTTACCTCAGTGAGAGTTAGAGGACAGCCCAGTCTGGCCCAGCTCCGGCTTCTCTCACCAGTGGTCATACCCTGATAAGGAGAACAATCTAATCAGCCTGTGCATTCCCTCCTACATGGAAGGTGACTAATTTAAAAGGTTTTCTATCTCTTGCTGAGGCTGAACTTCAGTAACTGCATGAAGACACATCATCAGGACACTTGAAGGTATTTTAAACAATTTTAGGCTGTTTTACTAGTCCTGCTTAGGCAGAGATGTACAGCCCCAGTTAGGCAGAAAGTTTAGTGCTCAGTGAGGATATGGGAAAGAGAACCAAAACCATCCAAGGTTTATTTAAAACCCTTTATTTAGTAACATAGCATCTGTTGTAAAGATGGAGAGACCTTCCTCACTTTATCTTAGCCCAGGGATACAGCTGTAACCCTGGCAAAGGGACCAAGGCAAGAATTATTCAACTTTACAAAGCCAGGGATCCATGGTGGAACAAAAGCCCAACATCTTCCAACAAAGTGATCTTCAACACCCTCCAGAGATGCTCCCAAAATGGAAATAATTGGCTTGAAATACTCATGGACCTGTATGGTACATTTCTCCTTTTCTCAACTGATTGAAGCAACTGCAAGAATTGGTGAATGGTAGACCTGGATAACTGAGAGCTGCTTCACAGTTCCTCAGTTTCTGTATTTTGTGAACCTAATAACTAGGTGGATCAAATATGCCTGCTTTCCTTCACTAGCATGCTATTTTCATTAGGTGTTTTTATTTATACACTTAGCTGCTCTGGACCCTGAGTGGCAAAGAAAGTGTTCTCTGAGAGATGAGTCAGGCTGCTCTCCTTGTAGCGCTAAATTACAGAGGGATTTTCACTGCACACTGATTCCAGCAATATGAAAGGTCAGTACACACGTATCTGCGGGTTCGAATGCGAGATGAGGAAATGCTTAAGCTTTTATCTTGTTTCCGAGTGCTTTGGGTTAAGCCTTACAAGTTTGCTGAAAGCTTTAGTGGCTTATATCTGCTAGATGATAGTGTTAAATCATGACTGTAGTGGTGTCCTGCACAGCACTGTTCGTGGCCAGCTCACTACCAGCGCCTGCTTTTTGTAAGAAATGCACGAGGAGGTAATAGGATTGGGAAGAGAGGCCCTATCATCTCTGCCTCCACTGGGGGAAACAGGAGCACCCATCCATGCAGGCTTAGCCTGCTAAGGCGCTTAGGCCACTTTCAGAGGAGACACAGCAGGCTGCTTTGAAGAACTAGCAGGGATGGAGGGAAAAGGGGAGAAAACTAGACTTAAAAAAGGTATTAAACGCTGCCAGAGAGAGCAAACAAACACAGAAACAATTCCAGTGGCAAAGCTGCATGATGGGAGAGTGCACTGGCACACACCACTGGAATTTGAAATAAATATGACCAAAGGATCTTGGTCCAGCAGTGAGGGATGAGGGAGGGTGAAATGCACCTTGTGGGGACCTTCCCTGTGTGTGTGCTAGTTTGCTGCTGAGATACAGGATGCTCTCAGTGCTCATGCCAGCAGTTAGAAGTCATAGCATTTTATCTTAGAGGTGGCAGAGGGCTACCCCTCTGCCCTCTACAGGCTGGCAAGGTCTAAGCCGACCTAGAGGGAATAAATTTTCTCCTTTGAATGTCACAAAACCTGGCTGTTCACTATGCCCTCAGACTCTAGAGCTGCTGTGTTCATGGTTTGCTTCTGCACTACTCCTTCAGGTCATGATTGCCACCAGATTTTGTGAAGCAGAAGTTTAAAACAAACTAAAAGCTTTCCTGAATTTTTAGGAGGAAGTGAAGCAGAAGAATCCTTTCTTTCCTGATTGCAACAGCCCTGGCATTCCCTACAGATCATGCTCACCCTCAGAGACCTTGCATTTCTATTATTAGCATCACTAGCTTTGCATTCTATCTTTACATTTCAGTTCTGGGTTGTACCATGGGACTACTCAAAATTTCTGCTTCCTTTCCATTTCATAAATAAACATGCATGGGAACAAAATCCCCAAGCACTCTTTATATGCATAAAACTGATTCACCAACAAATAGCAGTTTTGCTATGAAAACTGATATTTAGCTTTTTCTGTTGCTGCCTCTGCAAATGGAGAGCAGTGACTTTTATTTTTTGTGTGTTATTTCTCGCTAACACCATTTTCCGGTATAGCATTCAGCAGCTCACTAAAAACTGGCTAAACCTCCAAGATATTTGTTTTATGGTAATAACACAAGTGATTACACTTTCTAAAGCCAGGCAAGTGCTGAGAAATTCTCTGCTTGTCTGAAACGAGGTTTTGCTTGCAAGCCTTCCCTCATCACCAGCTCTAGGACAAAAAGCAAAGCTGATGAGTTTCAAACACTTCTGTTCTGACCAGTCAGTGCCAGTGCAGTTCCTTTGGCTTGTGCTGAAGTGCTCCTGTTTTGGGGAACATAAAAGAAAGGAGAATGAGCCCCCTTGCAATCAGTTATGTGATGGACAAAGCTGAGCTCTCTACGCCCCAGGCTGTGCTCCTGTGCTGACTGCGGAAATACAGTAATTTCACGCCTCTAAAGGCGCACCCTTTGGACTAAAATTTTGATCAAAACCCAGAAGTGCGCCTTACAGTCTGGTGCACCTTATATATGGACAAAGTTCAGAAATTTGCAAACCTGGAAGTGCGAGCCTGCGGCACCCCGGAGCCAAGCCGAGCAAAGCCTGTGTTTAAAGGCTGCGCCTATCCGTGAAAAATGTTTGCAAATTGAGCACCTGCCAGTAAACCCCACGCAATTCTGTTACTAATTTGTTGCATGCGGATCCTCGCTGCAAAAAAAAGTGCGCCTTATAGCCTGGTGCACTTTATAGTTGTTAAATTACTATAACCAGATTCTGCCACTGTTCCCCTGGCTAAAAACCGCACCCACTACAATCCTGTTCCAAATACTACAAGAGGAGCTCTAGGAAACACAGGCCTGGGACTGTTCCCCAACATGTGGCATGAGCTCACACACAGAGCTGACCCTGGGCATCTTTCCCAGCACTGCCCCAGGCTCTCCAGACACACAGGGCACTGCAGGGACAGTGGAGATCCTTCTGCTCATGGGGACAGCTGCTCCTGGAGCAGCAAGAGCCTCCTGGCACAGCCACAGAGCATTTAACACCATTCCCTCTCTCTCTCGTTCTGCAGAAGGAGCAATGAAAATCTGCAGTGTAATGTATTCAGCAAAGCTTAAATGATAAATGTGGATGGCATTTCCACTTACTGTTAATATTAGAAAGCTGGGGAAGACTCCCTTTCCTGAGGTGAACCACTGCAAATCAGGAATATTCTAAATCAAAAGAGATGCAGGGCCAACTTGCAGTGAACTCTAAATTACACAAAATTGACATGAGCTGAATTTAGGGATCCTGTTTAGCCCAGCTCAGCCTGCAAGATAAGGATAGCTGTTGAATGCCATGCCACACTTTGTAGCTGAATTCCTTTCTGGAAGCATCTGACAATCCTGGCCTTTCCCCATTTTCTGTACAGAGTTATTTCAAGCCTTCTATAGAGCAGAGGTCACAGGTGTCCTTTTAGCAACACTATCTTTACAACACTGAGAAAAAGAAAAGTGTAATTTTTTGTTTTCTACTTTTTAATGATCAAAGTCAACATTCATTTTTGTATGGAAGCATGTGTATATTAAAATTATATTAGCTTTGCCTGAAATCTACCTGTGTACGTAATATTTATAGCAAATATGTTTTTATCAGAAACAGATAATTAGAATACATTTCAAAGACCCTGCTGGAATAAGGCATGAAGACTTTGCTACTGCAGCTGTGTTTGAGAAGGAATTCTGGTCTCAGGAACTCCAGGAAAGCAGAGGAGCTCCATAGCTCTCTGGGATTTCTGATTCAGGCAGTGGTAACTAAAGCAGAAGCCCAGCTATTCTCTCTAAATGGCCAAAGGGCTGAGAGTGGGAGCTGCAGCAGGGGAGAAATGGGGAAGGGAAGCTGAACATTACCATTTGACAAGTAAATTTCAGAACCTCTGGAAACAGCAGAGGTGACAGTGCTGGCATTTTGCATATCTGTGAAGAGCACAGAAATTTCTGCAATTTCACCCTGAGAATGTGAGAAAGAGTGGAATTTCAAGGTGTCATTTTGCCTTTTGCCCATGAGTCCTCGGACCACTCATCATGCTTAGCTTTAATGCAATAAGAAAGGAGGCATCTCCTTTCTTCTTAGGGCTCACTGTCAGCACTGATGAGCACCCTCCTGCCAAGGGCTTTCCCAGGCACTCACTCAGAGGAGTGCACAGGGAGGCTGGAGGTGCTGAGCTCCTGGGGGCTGGACACAATCCAACATTTAGAGATGTTTCCTTTTGGTCCAGGCTTTGCACTGGGACCTTCACCCCTCTCTTAAGCTCTGCTTAGTTTCACTAAGGTGGAAACTGAAATAGAAATGCTTCAATGCAGCTCTGAAAGGAGCACATTGAGCAGGAAGCTGGCTGTAAACATTTAATGAGAAGATGAGGGCAAGGTGGTGCTAGAAATCCAATCCTTCTTAGGGCCAAAGAGTGTATCTGGAAGATGCAGGCAGCTTGGAATGGGCTGCTGCAGTTTTGTTGCATGTTGTGCTCAGGATATGGCTGAGGTTGCTCTAATGGGATACAGAAGCCACCAAAGCATCTGTCCTTCCTCCAAAAGTTACTGAATTTCTGAGCAAGCTGCTCAAGCTAGCACAATATGGTCAAGGAAAGCAGACCTGAAGCCTTTAACAAGATTTGCTGCATTCACCTTTAGGTAATTGAAAAGCAAATATCCACCATAAAACCATTGGAGCCAGTCGTTCACCCACAGGGAAAGAAAGGGGCTGTGAAACTGTCACGGTTTGGAGGTTCCAAGAACGAACTTCTTTCCAAAAGAAGTGAGCTTGAAGAGAGGAGTTGTCACAAATTCTAAATCCAAACAGCTCTTCATGTCACAGATCCTCACATCCCAACCCAATTGCTCAGGGCCAGTCAGTGCTTCACCAGCAGCCCAGCTCACACAGCCCTGCTGTGGCCAGAGGCATCAGGCTGAATTTAAAAATATATTGTTGACCTGGTCAAACTGTTTTGTCTGAGGAAACAACATTTCCTCAGAGTAGAGCCATTAATCCAGTTAAGTGTAATTAAAGCATTTGCACAAGTCTGAACTAATTTCTCTGTTTACAGAACAGATTGGATAAATATCCCTGTGAGAGGCAGAAAATTCATTACAGCAACAGCTTAGGTCCCTGTATTTCTAAGCTGTCCTGATATGAGGAAATTACTTTGGTACCCTAACAAATATATCATTTCAGTAAGCTCTTAGTGCAAAAGCACTGTGGAAATAATGTCAACAACCTTGTGATGACTAATAAATAGACTGATATACATCCAGCTGCACATAATAAACCTTTAGAGAGCCTAATGTCATCATAAGCCAAAGGAAAAGGTATCACAAGATTACAACCAAGCTTTTATACACTTCACTCATATTAATATTTATTTTTCTCCTTATTCTCCCCAGATTGCTGCCCTTGCTGGCTCCACTGCAGCTCTCTGAGCTGGAGCCTCATGACACTCCCAGCTCTTTCTGGCTGCTTCTCAGCTTTGAACTTTCTCAGCAGCAAATCCTGGAGCTGCTGCATTGCTGGATGAAGCTTTTTACTCACACTTTAGACAGAATTGTGATGTTCTCGGTGCTGTGTGGGGATTGAAACTCCCAGGGCTCCACTGAGGCAGCAGGGACAGAGAGGAGGTGACTGGGCTGGTGCTGGACTGAGGTGTTTGCCCAGTGAGAGCTGCAGTGCCAGCCACAGCTCACAGCAGGCACTAAAGGACGTGTCCCCTCAGCCTCCTGGGTCAAGACAAAGACACTTCTTGAAACCTCAGCTGTGCAATTTGGATTCTCTTACAGGAACAACTGTTTTGGTGCCTTGTCCCCCAGCTGAGCTGTGTTAGTGTGATTAGAAAAATCCTAAACTGATGTGTGCTGCAACACCATGTGGTAAGAGATGTAAGGAGATACAACCGTGTGGTGTAACTTTAAATCCATGGGGTACTAGAAGTGGAAGAACATACCTTAGTACCAATCTCCTAGCATCCAAAAGTGCATGTCTGAATTCAGCACAGCTGCAGATTAGGGCATTAGAAAGGATACTGGCTGTCAGTTCACATTTTTAACATGACTGATATTTTTTTCCTGTAAACATCTGCTTATAAATGGGTTTCACCATGACACAGACTTTTGGAATGCAGAATGTCTGCAAATTCTCTTTCCAAGTTTCTGGTGAGTATTAAATTTCTGTACATTCCAATCTCACAGGAAAAATCTATTTGAGCAAAAATTTTTCCTGTACTTACCTTAAAGATCTGAAACAAATATAGCTAGTGTTGGTGATCAGACACGTTTAACATTTAATTTGTATTCTTCATCTTAATTTCCAGGATGTCAAGGTATGTGGTAAACAAGAACACATCTAGCTCTTCCTACCACTCCACACATTTCTGTTGTGCTTCCTATTTCCACAGCTTCAGCTCTTGTCCTGGACCCTTGTTCCCATGGGAGGATGTGGGAAAGGAGACTGCCTCCTAAAGCAAGTGGCCATTGTGCTGTGCTCGCTGCTTCCTGAGATCCTCCTGTTCTCCCTGACAAGGGATGGGATGCTAAAAGCCCAGCCAGCAATTGCTGGTGTTTTCAGGTTTGTATTTTCTGACATCCCGTTTCTTGCCCAGTTGCACCGCTTGAGCTGTGAGCTGGCAGCTGAACACCTTGTTAGGAGATACTGTCTTGGAGGAGAATGATTTTGTAGTCTCACAGCAGCTGGACTAAACTGCTGCTGAAGCACCCTTGCAATTCCAAAATCACCATCTCTTTAGTTTGCATACAATAAAGGCATCAACAAAACACGCCACAGGCAGAGGCAGCCAGCCCAGGGAATAGTATGGCAGCCCTTGAAGTCCTTGAAGTGGTAATTGCAAGACCTCTTTATTTATCCATTTGGGTCCATATATCAGTTCTCCACAGGAATCCTGGAGAATTTTAAGTGGCTCTTGTTAATACAGTGAAGAGATAGGCTGATTACCTTGTGCTCATTAGAAGTGTACAAGGCTACCAGAGATAATTGGAGAGCTCTGTGAAATATTTGCCTTTCTCAGGTTGCAAATATTGTAGAACCTCATTAGTTTACCCTGCCATTGCCCATTGACTCACTAACCGAGGGTTTGCAACCTGAAAGGACAGTGGATGAATAAAACAGGGCAATGTAGTGTGCTCTTGTATCTGGAGTTTTACTGCACTAAACAAACCTTCTGGTACAGTTTTGTCTCTGCAAGAAACAAGGCACTGTAAGGGAGGAAAACAATGTAAAAGAGGATTCAACTTGATGTCATATCAACAGTGTTAATAAAAGTGCTAATAAAAAGGGCTCTGCAAATGTGAAGAAGAAAAGCAAAACTTCTTTACTTTGTATTTGTGATTCATTTCAGGCAGGAGAGCAGTGAAACTAATTTAGTGTGAAATAGTTTTGTGTCAATGTTCATCCGTGAGCTTCACTGACACATTCACACAGGTTCAGGCATGCAGAAGGATCAGTGTATTCACATTCCCATCACGGTGCATCCAAAGGCTGTCCTGGGCACGGCTGCAAGGAGGACAGAGACAAGGCAGCTGCACCACCCCAGAGGAACACCCTGCAGCCCTTGAGTGAGGCTGGACAGCCAGGCTGGCTCTGGGCAGAAAGGAATCACCTCCCCCTGGGGACACAAACACAGCTCACAGCCTCCCTGACACAGAGCTGGGACACTTCTTCCCCAAAGAGCCATTCCACCACTTCATGGAGTGCTTCTGAACGGCACTGAAGCACCAAAGGAGCCTGTGTAGAGCAGCCTTCCTCTGTGGGCTTCCACAGACATGCTCCAACTTCCACCATCTCCCTTGAACACAGGAAACAAATCACCTGCACCTGATTCCAGTGCCACCAGCTCCTTCTGAATCACAGCAGGTATTTGAATACAAACTCTAATCTTGATTAATCTCAAACTATTGATTGGAAAAGGAGGGAGAAGCTCTCAGCTGAACTGAAAGTCTTTCTAACTGGCCTGTGGCAACTGCATTACAACAGAAAATCTTAAAAAGAACCCTCCGGAAATGCTAGTACCATTTTGAAAAACCCTGTAGTTTCATGGCACAATTTAGTTCTAAATGATTATATAATTACATTTGTGAACATAATCCTGTGGGGTATTATTCTAATTATAGACCACAATCCTTCTTAGCAGCTTTCAGAGAAATAATTTGCGTAATGAAATGAAGGTTTCCAGCTGCAGCAAACAAACCAATCTCAAACCTATTTTGTAAATGACAGGCTACCCTTAATGGTGTGATCCAGCTTGGATCAATCCACTGATTCTGTATTTGCCTGGACTTTGAGAGATTCCTTATTCCAGAGCAGAAAATTGGTGAGGGCAGCATGCTACCTGCACAACCTACAGATGTTCTTTAAGATGATAAATAATGCAACTAAAAATTAAAACTGAGACCCAGCTATTCCATCCAAGTGTGGAGTAGTGCCACTCCCAAGTGCTGTTGTACACAGAGGCTGAAGACAAGGGACTCCTGGCCTTGGGGGCATGTTTATTCTGATGATATAAAAGGAATTTTGCTCAAAAAAGGTTTTCCCTATAAACCCTGAGCTGCATTGCACAGCAATGAATGCATTTGAAAAGCAAACACACAGTAACTCCAAATAGGTGCAGCAGCCTTCACCTGTCTAAACAGGAATCTTTCCAGATACTAAATGTCTCTGTAGACACTCCAATGCCACAGATTAGTGCTTCATGGTACTGTTATCTGAGCCTTGGGATAAAATCTACTTGCTGTCCCAAAACTACCACCAGTCATTTGTTGACACAAAGAGCACCTACAAACCAGCACTTTATTGCAGCCTGTTTCCTAACAAGCTGTCCTGGAGGACACATCTGCACACCTCTCGCCATGTGAGCCACTTGGTTTTGTCAGATGGAAGCTTCTTGAGATCGTGTCCTGCCTCCTTTCTACTGCTTTTTATATAACATCTTTATACAACCCCTCACCAAAGGTAACAAGGCAGATTATGCCAATGCAAAGGTATTGGAGAATCCTGCAAGGACAGAGGCTTACAGAAGCTAGAAACAAAAGGCACACACCAAGCAAGTAAATCTACCTTCATGCAAGAGGAGGATGCTGGTCTTTGATCAGGAGTGCACTGGGAGCAGAGATGGACTGCAGCTGCTCCCCAGATTGTGCCTTCCTATAGCACTATAAATACACACTGCAGCTGAGCAGATAATGGGCATATCCCTACAGCAGTTTACACTGAGAAAAGATGAGCAGGGAATACTCAGAGGGAAAGAGAAAACAGAGGCTGAACCTGTTCAGTTTGACCTGTATGTTTTGGGCTAAAACTTACATTAATGTACAGCAGGACATTGCATAAAACTTCTGTTCTTATCATATTACTTGATTCTTGTGAGGCGTTTTTGTTCTGACTTCCTTAAGCAACCACTAGTAGACTATAATTTTTATCTGACTCAACATTGTTATATATGTTGATTATTGGTGTTATCATTACTCATAACCAGGTATACTTTGATCTGCTAGAAAACCAGAGTACAGTAATTTCATGACTATAAGGTGCACATGAGTATAAGGTGCACTTCCAGTTTCCCGGCAATTTTCCGTACTTTGTCCATATATAAGGTGCACCAGACTATAAGGCACACTTCTTTTTTGCAGCGAGGATCCGCGTGCAACAAAGTAATGAATTAGTAACGGAGTTGCGCCATCGCGGGGTTTACTGGCTTTGCTCAGGGCTGCTGTGGGCTCACACTTCCTGGTTGGCAAATTTCCGAACTTTGTCCATATATAATGCGCACCAGCCTATAAGGTGCACTTCTGAGTTTTGATCAAAATTTTAGTCAAAAGGGTGTGCCTTATAGGCATGAAATTATTGTACTCACAGTAGAGCCAACACATGAGATGGCTGTGCATGTGCAGTCCATGACAAAGGCACATGGCACAAGAACATCTGAAAATGGCTTGCACTTTCTGTACCTTTAGTCAAGCGTGCCTGCTAGGCCAGGGCAAGAAAACAGATATGCCTATTTTATGTAGCTCTTCTTTTACAATAATAGTGTTTGTAGAATTGGTAGTCAGTTTGAATTGTGTTCTGTACACTGCATTATATATGCAAATTAATTCATATTAATCTTTATAATGTTAAGCTCCTGCTAAAAATGTTCATTTAAGAAGTGCCTTTGTTCTTCTGTCTCCCTAATTTCAATTCCCTTCAGTCTCTTCGCCCTGTGTATTAAAGCACTTTATTAATTTTGTCACGTTAATCTGATCAGTGCTAAACACACCACCGTTTCTAAAGACCTAAAACATGAGGCTAAGCTTCAGTGACACACAAATAAAAAGCCCAACGTGCAACAGGCACATTAGCTCCTGGTGCTGTTCCTCCCAGAGGGTGACAATTTCTGCCCCACTTGTGGCCACTTGTGACAATCTCTGCCCCACCTCTGGCGCTGTGGCCAGAGGCCAAGCTGAGCTGCAAGCCCAGAGCAGAGAGGGCAGGGCAGGCGAGGTAGGACACGCAATTAAAGCCTCATTAAAATAACAGGGGGGTTAAGTGTGTCATCAGAAACCTGACAACAGCAAACCTACCAAATTCCATGTCATCCTGCATGGTGGGGAACGGAAGGAGCAGAGAGGATTATCTCTGAATGGTGATTACCCAGGTCTGTGGAACTGGCATTAATTCTGAAATTATGGGATGAAAATAGAGAAGTTACTACCAAATAGAATTCTCTCCCATTTCAAAATGGATGTGTTAACAAACGGAGGTTTTATGCCAGAACTGATGTGGAATGAAAGCAGGAATTCACGAGAATTCATAAAACACTATGTACGTAAAAGAACAAATTTATATTTTAAGATTTATTTCTACTCCCAAAAATGCCTGTCCAGAAAACTGTTATTGATTTAAACTTACCAATACTTTGCCAGAAATATATTTTCCTTTTCCATTTATGTTTACTAAATTCTTGCAAGATTTTAGCAAGTGTTTTGCCTAATACCTGATGAAAATGTAGATAATTTGATGTTCAGAGTGTACTGAAGCAGAGGTGTACTACTTGCCCAGAGCTCCAGGCAGAAGCAGCAGGCACAAACAGATTTTTCTGACCGAGCATATTTGATCTCATTATGTGATTGTTGATTAAGCTATGCCTAACAGGTAGGTCATGATTGATATAACAGACTCTTAAAAAAACGAAACGAAAAAAAACCAACACCACAACAATTTTTTTTAAAATAAACATGCAGTCTGAAAACAGAATTTCAAAACTTGCTTCATAAACAATCCACAGCCTGTCAGCTTTTTGCTTACTTGTAGTATTTATTAACTATTTCTGAAGGCAGAATAGATTAGGAAATTGTGAGCCAGTTCACAAACATTTCATTAATTCCAAAGAAAATAAAATTTACAAAAATAACCACTATACAAATTAGCTATTCTATGACAAAATTATTTTCTCCTTAATAACAGAATCAAATTGTTATCTTGAATGCTTCCAGTTCATTAAATGCCAGTAACATAATTTGGAACTGTATGATATGAGGAGGAAAGATGTGGCTTGAAGTGAGCATAAATATTAATTTAATTTCATTTTTCAATTCATTTTGAGTAATGAAGAAGGGAAAGAAAAGGAAACAATGTCACTCGATGACAGTGGTGTGCAGCAAGACCAAACAGGACAAAATCTAAAAGATAAACTGCAGTAGTCACATCTGCATGCTCGATATAAGAAAACATACCTGTGTTTAGAATGAATTTTCAAGGCCTGAGAGAGACAACTTCATGATCTGTGATTAATCATAGAGGGAAGAAACCCAGTTCCATACCAATCACTTCTCTGAAAGTTGGATTTGTTGAACATGCACTTCACCTATATAGCTTATACATATTTTGAGACATAACTAGATACCTAATGCTGTTGAAATATAAGAAGAATAAAAAGCACAGCAAGTGGTAAGAATTCCTTTTCCTATCTCTGGAAAAAAAGAGCATTTGTAATTGTAACATTTCCAAGTTCAGTTCAATTAAGGAAGATTTAAATTCCTTATACAGTTATATGCGCAAAGCCACAGTGACTTAGAAAACATGACTCCATCACAAATTCTACTTTCTCTGAGAGCTTTGTTAAACTCATTTAGAAAGGCTGTATTTTGTAAACTTTTATTCTTTGTTCAAAAAGCTTTCAAATCATGGAACATTTGAGAGAGAGAGCAAATTGGTTTGGATGAGTGGTTAAAGGCTTTGGCCACAGTCCTTAGTCCTGTTGACCACCCAACAGAGAGTGGTTATGGCTGACTGAAAGGCCTCCCATCATTATTTATTCTTGTCTTCAGCAAAGGGCTAACCAGGCAGAATTGCTCAGCCACACTGATTGCTTCATGTAGTGCTTGACAGAAGTTTAATTCTCTGGCTCAGAAAAAGTTCCTGGTGCATATGATGAGTGCAGGGGTCACTAATCACCCTAAGACTGGATCCAGAGCTGACACAAGAACAGCACACACGGGGACTGGCCCTGCCCCTTTGGGCTGCTCAGGACACAAGAGAGCAAAGGAAAGCATTTTTTGACAAGCTGCTGGACACTTTTGATTTTGCTTATGGTGTGAAAGATATATGAAACACACTGACAGTAAAGAAAAACAAAACACCACTCGGATTTTGCCGAGGCACAAAGGAGGAAATGGGCACCTAGCCTGGTTTCACAGAGGAGGATTTCCAATGGATCAAACCCAAAACACAGTACAGTAATTTCACAACTATAAGTTGCAGCTGAGTATAAAGCGCACCTCTGGGTTTCTGGCAACGTTCCAAACTCTGTCCATATATAAGGTGCACTGGATTATAAGGCGCACTTCCGTGTTTCGACCAAAATTTTAGTCAAAAGGGCGCGCCTTATAGGTGTGAAACTACTGTACTTGCACGCTGCAACACAGCCTCTGTGACAAGGGAGCAGTGGGGCTGCATGGCGGTTGTAGGCTGCCAGCACATCCTCCAAGCTGGTCTCTGGTCACCGGGACTCAGGGGTGGCACGCCACACTCTGTTAGTCTGAGATGCCACAAGGGCAAATGTCCTCATCTTTCCGGAGCAGCATGTTTCTGTTGGGAGCATTCACCTGTGCAACTTCCACTGGTGAGCAGGTGAGCCTCAGAAGATGCAAACTGGCCCAGACCTTCCCTCTAATTCCAGAGGAAAGCCTGACTTGCTCAGCCTGTACTAAAATCATAAACACACATACAGCTTGTTCTTCAATTTTTTCCCCCTGCTCTGTCTTAATTTCTTAATTCCTGTGTCTTAAGCAGCTATTGGTAAACACTGCTGCCTGTAAGTTTTCAAACAAGACACCTGGATCATCCATTTACAACCTGAACTTCCTAAATCCAGATAGATCCATTGGAGCCAGGTGAAACTGTGCTGAAGGTGGATTTCCTCGAAGTGAGGATCATCCTGTCTGCAAACACAGCATAAGCACATGAATGTGAAACACTTTTCCATCATAATGCTTTAATGATTAATGAGAGAATATTCTAGTATGATAAATATGAAAAAAAAATAGCATATATCTTCAAACACTTGAAATAAGACTCACTACATGCCTCCTACAACCCAAAAGATATACATAAGCCCAATCCAAACCATGAGACTCTGCTAAGGATGCAAAAATGGGGCAATAGCAGCTTAAGCATTATTACGGACTTCTCAAAGGTGCACAGTGGGTTTCTGAGTGCTCAATTTCCACAGAAACTAAGCTCCAGATTTCTTTCCTTTTTAAAGTCTAAATTCTATTAGAGACATAACTTTATTTCAGTTTTTACCTGTTTAGTTGATATGAATATGTTTTGTAAACTTTGGAAAAGGGCAGCTCTGAAAATCTTAATTATCATTATCTTTATCTATCCAAAACAGGTAAATATCAAACATAGGGATGAGCCTTGTAGCAGTTACTGGTACAGGGCTAATGGCAAAAATTCAAATTCTCTTCAATCCTCCATAGACAGGTCTGTCATCAAGGCACACTGGCCATAGAGGTTAAGTAAGTTTTGGCAGAGCTACAAAATGTTTACAATTAAGACCAATAACTTCAGAGATTTAGAAGTGTGAGTGTTGTCTGTGCATTCTACAGCACAGAGGATTGAGATTCTGCCCAGCTCCTCACATATTTGATTGTTTGATTTATTTCCTGGGAGCCCTTAATTTCAGATGGCATTCTACTTCTTTATCTTTTTTGTGCACATTTTAACTTGTTTACTGATTTACTAAGCAACTTTATATTAGCTCCCACCCAAAGGACTGCTGAAACTGCTCTAAGTATTTACTTTCAATCAGACAGCTTTTCTCTTCCATTTGTTTTCTTGACATTATCAGTGCCTTCATATGAAAGAAGAAGCTCCAGCAGGGCACCTCTATCACAGTGGCTACACATTTTAATCAGAAGGTAGAGGAAACAAATCTGAAAAAAATTAATATAAATAGGATGCTTGAACTTTATAACATGACTCTCTCACAGCTTTATGTCACAGGCATGATAGCTACTGCAATAGGAAAGTTCCACTCAGTGAATAATTGGAGAATACAATTCTGATGTGTTTTTCAGAGACAATTTACAGAATACAGCTGCCTCCACTCAGATCAAAGTCCCTGCTAGAATGGCCAGACTTCTCTTGATAGGATCAGCTCTCCAGCTTCCACACTGAGGGGTCCTCTGATCTCTCTCTCGCAGCTATGACAGAGGTCCACACTGGAAAGTGGTCTTTCAGTAAAAAAATGAAAGTATTCTAATAGTTACAGATGAATCTCTAACCTGATCCTACAGATCTAAGCCTGGCTGAGTTATCTGATAATTTCTTACAATTACCAGTAATTAAAAAAAGATACATGCTTATTTTCATTTTTAACCCTGCTGAAATTAATCTTTGTCTCTTTCAGTGGGCCTTGCCAAAGAGAAGAGCACATATATGCTGGTTTCAGGACAGTCAAGTTTGTAGACAAGTTCCAGGGGTAGGAAAAAATGCTCAGTTTCCCTTTAGTGGATTCTATAGGACTTTGTAATTTATAGCTGCTTTTCCCTAGGAGGAATGTTAGAGCAGGGCCAGGTTGTCACTGAAGGTCAATATGAATATCCCTTTAGTTTCATGAATGAATTTCCAAGCTCTTTTGGGGTTGAATCACCAAAGACGAACACCGAACACCAAATAAGTACCAAAGAACACCACTAACTTTAAACCGGTTTCCATCATCCCTAGACTCTACTGGGAGTGCAGTAACCTTAACGTATTAGGCAGTAGACACAGACAGATATTTAAATAGTTATATTGGTTCTTCTGAAATGAGCCCCTTTGACTCCCACAGAGCCAGAGCAGCACTCACACTGCCTGACTCCAGGCTTGACTTAGCTCTTCCTACGACTTTAATTCAAACTATGAAGAAACAGACACAAACCTCAGCAGCAGTAAAACCATGGCTCTTTCTCCCATGAAAAAACCCCCAAAACTACCCAATTCCCATGTTTCTGAATTTCTGTAGCTGATTTCTTGGTGACATTTTTCATCTTGACAGCACATTCATGAAATGTGACAAATTTAGGCAAGTCTCGCACTGAAAAATGTTCCTGCGAACTTTTCCCAGTTAAGCTGCAATGAATTTGCTTAGCAAAAAACAAAAGGTTTTCCCTCAGCTTAGCTTCCAGTTACTTTGATACATGATGCTTCAAGTAGTTTTAAAAAATGGAGCCGGCATGGGTTTTGTATTAGTTTTTAAAGCTCAGATCATCGTTCAAGATCCTGTGACATTTCTCACTGCTAGGTCTGGGGGAGGACTGTGGGCATTTGCAGTCCCAAGGCATCACCACCACCCATTTCCACAGGGTCCAATTTTCCAGAGCGCCCTTTCAGTTTGTGGCAGCAGCTGAGTGTGTGACATCAGCTGGCTCTGCAATCACAGGATTGCTGCACAATGCACTCTTGTGATTGCCAGATATCAGAGCTCTGGCCAAGTGGGCTGGGGGATGCTCTTTTCCATCTATCTGCTGCTCTTCTGCCCATCCAGGGATGAGTCAGGCAGGCCTGGGGAGGTCTCCCATGTCTGAAATGAAGCCATAAAGCTTGTCACAAAACCAAAATGAAAGTGTTGGCAAGCTGTGAATGACTGGAGTGAATGATGGCCTGGGAGAGTCACAGGCAAGATAGCTGGGCTTGGCAGGATACCTGTGGTGTTTCATGGATTATTGTTGTAAACAGAAAATACAGGCTGGTGTGTTGGTGTGGAATGCGGAGGAAGAGGGGGAGGAACTGCACATGGAGATAGGTGCTCAGGAGGCTCCTAGCCAGCTGCACTCACAGCCCAAGCAGCCAAGAGCCTTTTAATCCTCCTCTGCTTTTATAAAATCTCTTTGCCTCGTGAGTGGAATTTCAACCCCAAAACTCTTAAGGTCATCTTTTGGTGAATGTTTAGCTTCCCAACCATTCTTTCTGTACAGCTTTCCCTCATCCATGGGGCTTTAACCAAGACTGTAATATAAATGGACTTTCTGAGATATAGTCTCAGAAAAAATATATAGAAAAAAATATATAGAAAAAATTCTTTGTATTTATTACTAGAGACTTTTGAGATCAACAGCAAAAACTAAAACTCCAAGATCCTTTCAAAGCATATCCTAAAGACCCCTGGATATTTCTATTTTATATAAGCTGCTCTTAATACTCTGCCTACAAGGGTCTCACTGTAAATCTAAAGAGTCTTTGAGGCTGTGCTAGCAGGACTAAATTGGAAGATGGTTGTTGCTGGACCAGAAACACATAAACCCAACTTACTGTTGTGGTGGAATTTGTTCTCACAATAGAAATCAGCTAGGAAATTTAAAATCAGCTGCCATAGCAAATGGGTATAAAAACTGTTTTGGGTGTTACATATAACAACGAGAAACAGAAACCAAACTGCAGTGGGGTAAAATGCACATTTTATCATCACCATTGAGTTACCAAAGCCCACATCCAGTCTGGAACAGAGCAAAAAGCACACAAAGGAGAATTTTATACTAATGGTGTTCTCCTAAGGGATAAATGTTTTACAAACACCAGAAATGCCTAACTTTATCCTCAAGAAGCAAAGTGTTTCTTGAAATGGGATGCTAGCATGTTCAAAACTAAACTAGTCTTTGTGCTCTTAGGCACACTGCACTGCAAAAGTGACTGTACTTCTGGAAACTTCTCCTTTGCAGACTGCTGGAGTAGATTAACAACAGATCTATTAATTTCATCACTCCCTATGAACGAACCATTATGCTGAGCTCTAAATACTGTGCCTGTGGGAACAGTTTGTTTATTCTTGCTTAGCATGAGAAATTCTAGAAGAACAACTTGTGAATAGAAATTTGAGAAACTTTAAAATTAGAAGACTGGAACCATTGTTTCAAGATTGAGCACCAACAATTCGTTTAAGGGAAATTCTAAGTTGTGTTTCTTAGCGCTTCAGGCACATTGGACAATTGCTGGCCTTCAATCTTCAATAAAACAGAGTTCAGCTCTTCCATCCACAAATTCTAAATTTTCATCCATGATTCCTAAAACTTTTGAGCACGTACTGGAAAATGCAAATCAGGCTAGGAAATGTTCATCTGTGATCAGCACCTAATGATTTGAGTGACCTGAATTTGGAGAATATTCATGGAAGCATAATAATTAGACATAGAAAAGACCTGAGGCTGTCTTCTATTACCTAGTTAGTGCGGCACTGAGCCAAGACTGATTTGCTTTTGACCAATCTCATTTTGCAAAGAGCTGTGTGAAGAATCTTCCACTCCCTCTCTTGAGAGGTTTTCCCAATAAAGCAGATCTTGCTTTTAAAATATTTGTCTTGGTAACCTGTTCCCACTTTTTGAGTGGTTTACTTTGCTTCAGCATAAAGCACACGTTGCCTTGCTTTAAAGGAAGATGTGTTCAGCTTTATCAAGTATTCAAGGACATTCCAGCTCTCAAGCTTTTGTTTGGTTGTGTTGTTCTCTACGTGCTTTTCTCCTCAGCACTTCATAATCTCATGGGCATTCCTCACATATCTCCTGTATAAGTTCAGCCCTCCAGAAAATGGATAAGAAATGAGAAATGTTACTAGAAGTAGTCTATGAAGTCCCCACTAGACTGCACAGATGGCCAGAAATCATAATTTGAAGCATTCATACATATTTCAGAGTGATTCACTGGGAAAAAAAAAAGATTAAATGCAAGAGGAAAAAGAGCAAAACCTTTCAACTCAAGATGAACTTTGGGTAAAACTAGGTTTGTGTTTCCCCTAAACATCCATCATGCAGTCCAATTGACAAGACTTGAATTAAACAGGTGCAAGTGGAGCATTGTTAAAGAGGACTCCCTTAAGAACAGAGATTGCTACAAGTTGATTGTATATCTTACCCTCAGTCAAAATATTAAATATATGAACAAAACAATCCTGCTAGATACAAACTACCCAACAGGATATAAGTAAATACATAGTGAATTAGAAAACACAGTCCAGATTCGAGGGCTAACAAGGCAGCACTGTGGCTGACATCATGCATAAACAATAACAACTAGGCTTCCTGGAGCCCAGCCAACATGTGGGTTTTGTCTTAAAGATGCACTAGCCTAGTGTCAACATTATTATTAAAATCATGTAAAAATTAACAGGTTTAGAAAGAAAGGGGGAAAAAAAAACACATGAAGAAAATGCATGAAGAAACAGGAATAAATCTAAATATAGTTATTCCATCGTAAAGATTTTATCGGTGCCAGTTAAGAATGATTTTCTCACTCATATCTTCAGCAGATTTGTGCCAATTTTGCAATTTTTGTGCTTTTACATCCCCCCTGTCAGTACATTAGACATTCCCTCCCTTTGGATTACACCCAAGGAAAATGTATTCCAGCCTCAGGGTTGGATGAGCCATGGCTCGAAGCCAGGGTTTCTGCATTGAATTCCCAGGTTTTTTTCCAAATGTCCCTGCATATGCACTGCCAATTCATTGTCTCCAGAAGTAAGAAGCTAATAAAGCTGTGTTGGTATGTTCAATATGGTTCAGCACTCTCTGCTCACCTCCTGTTTCACTAGGCTGAAATCCCACCTTCCAGTGCTAAAGCATGCTGAAAGTTTTGGAGAGCATTTGCTGAAGAGCTCAGTGCAGGTAACTCAGAAACTTGCAGAGAATGTCAGAAGCCATCTGTGAAGGCAGGACAGATTTGCAGGATCAGGGCCTTATATTCTGAAGAGGTGATCTGGACTGGTTCTTTGCCAGTCTAACTGGTTGGACTTCACTAGAATTGCTCTTGACATATCAGCAGCAGAGAAAGGAAAAAATGGCCTTTGAAGATGCAAGTGACATTTCCCATGGCTTCTTTAGCTTCAAGGACTTTGATAATACCACTGTGCAGAGAAGGGAAGTCTCTGCTAGGTTGAAAGTAACCTATTTTATTAAAAATTTTCATCTCTGATGTTTAGTAAAAGCCAAGTGCCCTCCATTATCTACACAAAAATAGCCCACTAGGTATTCAGGGCTGTCTTTTCTAGTATCTCTGCACACTCTGTAGCCCTGGGTATGCTCCTCCTGCATTAGCCGAACAGGATTCTCTGAACCACTCCTCGATCTGTGGTACACTCCACATTTCACATTGTTGTGCACTCACTTGCTGAACCATTTTTAAACTCAGCCTCCTGCTGAGAGCTAAATGCACTGTTTGTATTCTAATCTTTGTACCTACTGCAGCTAAAGTATAGTGGTTCCACAGCTAGAAGGCAACAGCTAAAGTGGAGGAAATGTGATTAAGAAGAATAAAAAAAAAGATTGATAGAAAATGCAGCACATTGCTCTAGACATATTAATTTAGTGCTGAGTGACTTGAACAACTAATTTATTAAAATTACCTGGAAGCATCTTAT
Source organism: Sialia sialis (assembly GCA_009812075.1). Classification (NCBI taxonomy): domain Eukaryota; kingdom Metazoa; phylum Chordata; class Aves; order Passeriformes; family Turdidae; genus Sialia; species Sialia sialis. Next base: position 3,256,352 of record VRYO01001792.1, on the reverse strand, counting down.
GATTACCCCAACATAAGCAGTCTGTAATTTGCCTCTGCCTCTATTCCAGGCAAGAGAGTCCACACTTTGCATGCTCAATATACAACATGCAGGAAAACCAATTAATGCTGTTGACCTATACAAATAGGATAACACCAGTGGACTTGATCACCGTCAGACAAGTGCAGATAACTGGCAAATGAAGGACTTGGTCCTAATTTGTGAAGCCAGTCAGAATTGAAAGGTGCTGAACTCTCCCTGGCTTTGATGCAAGGTGTGAATGTTTAGTATCCTGACACTTCACAAGTTCATTGCCTGTAGCAATAGGCCCATAGGAGGGAGAGGTGGCTGCAATGAGGGGAATGCCACACACTTCCATGCCAGGCTCCTGCCCACTTTGCCTCCCTGCTCCATCCCTCCCAAAGCTGTCCTCGTGTGACGAGCTCCTGGCTCCTCCAGCTGAGCTAAAATCACAACCCAGGCTCCTTCTGGCTGACTCAGTCACAGCTCAGTCTCCTTCACTGCATGAAAACATTACAGAGGCTTGGTCAGGAAACACGGAGAAGGCTTTGGTTTCTCACTCCACCAGTAAATATGTTGCATATTATTGAACTGGCTCTCAGGATTTGGGAAGATTCCCGTGGTGGTTTGACTACACCAAGCTCATCACTGAGCTCCTATGTGCTTGCCCAGAGACGTCAGCAGGGTGAAATCCCTGAAAAAGTCTGAACTGGTTCATTCAGCATACCATAGAAAAGAATTTCTCTCATAAAAAACTAAGTCTGATAGCAGAAGACATCAGACATAAGTCAGAAATCGCTTTAGAGAACATTTTTTGTTGGAACATAAAAGAAGGTTTTGTCCCTGAGCAGAAAATGGTGACAAAAGTGGAAACTGATAAGCAGGACATGTCCAAGGGACAGTAGAAGAGACCCAGCCTGACAAGTGCAGTGCTGTTCCACTGCAGTCAAACCTGGAGAAGAACATCCAGCCCTGTGCTGACTCTTGGGAGAGCAGCTGTCACATTTAGTCCATGAGGAGAGAGACCTACTGGGAAATAAAAGAAAAAGCCCCAGATATTCAATTCATAGTGGCAGAAACTCTCAGTCCATGGAAGCCTTTTGCTGTTGTAGCCATGGTTAAGAATGGTTAAGAAAAAAAGATGATTTTGACATCTTCAGGTTTCTGGTAGTTGACCAAGCAGTGTTTCCTCCCTGGAACTACACTGTCATATGAGTCTGCTCATCAAGGCTTCATCCAAAGGGCAGACACTGTTTGGTCACCCCACAATGCCACAGAAAGAGAAGGCACACCACATCTGGCCCACCTGGGCACTTAGAGTTGAAAACCCTCCCTGGAATACCTGGCTGCTCGAGGCCATGCTCCTCCCCAGTGACACTGAGGTCTTGGCAGCTTTGGCCTGCATTTCATCTGCCAGAAAGACAGGCACAACCACCTGGTGATAAATGTCATGGCCCATAACTCTTGAGAAAAACTATTTCATGGGATGGAAAATGTTATGCTGACCTCTCCTTTTAATATCTCTATACCTCTGGATTCACAGCAAGTGTGAACTAAACTCAGCTGCAGTGCTCCTTCAGCAAAGCGAGGGGGTCTGCATCAAGGAATGGTTGGAATGGTTTTGGCCCCTTGTGTGCAATCAGAATGTGATGAAGGGGCTGCTGAAATGACCCACTGCATAGCAGCTGCTGGAGGCCAGGGAAAGGCCCCTCTTTTGTTTGCAGAGATGGCAGGGCACAGCCATAAAGCCTGATGTTAGTGCCTCTCTTGGATTTTCCCTCAAGTTCATTTTCTAAATGATTATCCAGCATATGATTCTCCCAGCCCTGTGTCACTTCTGGTGATTACTTTGCTGCCAATCCAGTCTATGTGGACCTTCCCCGAGTCCATAATGGGAAAGATATTAATTATAGTCAGAGAAAATTGAGTTTCATGACTCCCTGAGGACCATGCTACAGTCTCCATGAAACAACTTCTTTCCACCTTTTTCTGTCAAGTACAACAGTCTCCACATAAATGATGCAAGACATTTTTATGAGTTACATCATGAATGGGAAAGAGCAGCGATGGTATCAAACTGCCTGAGTGCATTAACCTTGTTTCTGAGGAGCTAAAATTATTTTTGGAAGCAAAGTTAAAGATACTGCACTTAGAGACTGTCACTTGGTCTTCCTTCTTCTCTTCTGCCTTTTAGCAGAGGTCATACCCCCGTCTGCTTGAGCACTGGAGAGGGTTCTAGATAGTGAATAAAATTTGCAAACCCTAAAGCTATGCACTTAAGTTCTTATCCTGAAGAACATTTTATAGAGGCACCATACAGAGAGCCAAACCCAGTGTACATTAAGTGCACTACAAACTAATTTCAGGAGGCAACTTGCCCTGGAGAATGAGCCTTAGTTCCAACAGATAACCATTTCTTACTGCTCTTATCATGACAGCATCCTTCAGAAAGACCATTGCTCTCCCAAAAAGAAGTGAATTATCCTAAATTCATTAAGAACTAAATCAGTGATTGCTGTAAATTTTCCTTGATTTCTGCTGTATACTGATAGTCATTAAAACACAGCTTTCTTGATCATTCACTTTTTATTACTTGAGGTTCCTCTGCATGAAGACAGTATTTCCCAAGCAGCATGATCTGGAAGTGACAGCACAGAACTGGGAGGAAAAAAACCCCTTAAATTTCAATCCTAACCCTGCCACTGCAAAAGTGGAAAAAGGGAAAAAACCTCCCTCACTCTCTCACTTCTGAAGAATGGGAATTAATTGCCTTGCACACATACACACATAATTTCAAATAGGCTCAAGTAGCAAATGTATAAGAATTAATTGCACATGCCTGTTTTCTCTGAAGTAGAGACACATTAAGGATGTAAAGACATTTCCACACCCATGGGAACAGTGTTCTTATACCAGCAGCACTCTACTGGAATACAAAAGAACCTGTGGGGTTTGCATTTTTAAATGTGTTTAGCACAGCTAAGGAGCCTTGGGCTGCTGCTGTGGCTGCTGAGTCCCCGCCAGTCCCAGGCCAGGAGCACAGGCAATGTGAGGAGCCTGGGCCATGTGTCCCCAGACCTGATGGACACACAGAAGACACATCTGCATGCAAGAGGAGGGATGTGTGACACTGGTAAGGGCAGCAAGGGCAGCAGTGGACACAGAAGTAGCTGGTGCCAGGAGCAGAACTGAGTTGGAGCATCCTCTCCTGCCCTTCTCCCTCCCTCCTTCTCTTTAGTCATTCCTTTCCAACTTTCTCCAAGCATTGAGAAAAGGAGAATGAAGAGCACACCCTGCTCAAAATGAAGCTCTGAGTACTGCTTCTCACGCTGCTCTTGTTTTACCCTGGAGGAGCAGGAGGCAAGGCTCCACTCAGGGCTTCATGCACAGCTCCCTGTGCTCGCTCAGAGCTCTGCTGTCCTATGGGAGTGTGGAGCAGACACAGGGCACGATTCCTCTCCTGGAATGCACCTGATCCTGCCAGGAACTGCTCCCAGCTCACATGGCTGGGCTGAGCCATCTCTCAGCTCCCCTCAGGTGTAAGCCAAGGGGAGCAGAGACAAGCCCAGCCCAGGCAGAGAAAGCAATTGCCCAGGAGAGCAGGGAAAGAAGCTTCTTCCCCTCCCCATGCTGGTCCTGTCTCAGCAGCAGCAACCTAGGCTGGGCATCCTGGGAGCAAGCAAAAGGAAATGGAGATTGCCATTTCTGTCATCAAAGAGAGAGAGGAAAAACCCTCAAGTTTCCCTGTCTCACTCTTCCTGCAAAGAGAAACTGCAGGTTATGTGTCTAAGGACCTTAGGCTTGTTCAGAGTGCCTTGTCTGCTTGTTAGAAAGGCCTGATACCAATATACATTATAAACTTCCAGTTCTGGAACAGTCAAGGGCTTAAAACACACAAAAAATCTAGCCTTAAATTTTATGGAGGCAATTGAAAACCAGAAAAGCTTCACAGATTCTTGAAAATGATGGATTCCAGCTTTAGAAAGACCTTGCTCTTTATTAGATGCTGCTTCATTGAGAACGTGTGTGATTTCTCATCAGCATGAGTAATCTGCTATAATACCTGTGTAGGCTGTCAAACCATTGTCAAATTGAAACACTGATTTCCCCCTTCTGTCTGTTTGATCATAAATTCCATTTTGGATTTCTCTGCTTTCTCTACAAAGGCTTTTGAGCTCAAGATCACAGAGACAATCTGGCAATAAAAACATTCAAGCAGCAATACAGAGAGCTGGGAATTTATTGTATCAGGATTTATTTTTAAAATATAGGTTTCTCCTGATAAACTAATATTGTCATCTCTTCTGGTGGCAGAGCATACTGCAAACAGCAATTTTCCCCTAGAGAAAAAATGTCAGATTGTGATTTATGAACAGGGAGCCACTAAAGAGTATGATTTCACCCTAAATTAGTAATTTATCAAGTAAAGAACAACAAGCAAATAGCTGAATATTGGTGTCTTAAAGGGTCAATAGACTTTTCACTAACTTTTGTTTCAAGCACAAATAACCAGAGACTCCTCCAAGGAAAAGCTGTTCTAGTGGATGCCCTAGAAAATGAAAACATTTAGGTCTAAGTGCTGGGGAAAACATTCCCAACACGACCTTTGAATGTCCACGTGGGTTTAGAGGGGACTGCACAAGGCTGCTAAATGTAGCAAGTCCTTTGAAATGTGGTAGCATAAATCAAAAGGACTTAGTGGGAAGAGGAGAAAGGAAAAGAAAACAAAGGCATCTAAAAGGTGTTTGTTTGCAACCTTAATTAACTGTCTGAAGTGGAGCGGTTGATTTCCATGTACAATGGATTATGAAATATTGGAAATCACTATTACATAAGTCAACAGAACAATTGCTTTGTAAAATCCTCTTACAGGCCAGGGAAATGAGTTTCTAGATGTCCATCTGGGAGGAGGCTCCCTCTACCTCTGATCAATTTTAGCAGGAAGCATATACCATCAGTGCCTAAAGGCATGACCATGGATGCAAAGTTATTCAACCAGGACTTCAAGGAAACCAAGGAAGATCAAACTGTAATTCCCTGGTCACTCCCTCAGAAATCTTTTCTCCAGGCTCCCCAGCCTTCACTCCCAAGAATTCCAATAATTTGTAATTTTGTTGACTTAGGAGCTGCAGTGCACTCAAATTCCACTGCTCTCAATCTCATGAATGAATGATAAGTTCTTTTTTTCCAAGTACCATAGTGCAGATGTAGATGTCTGGGTCTGGGTCCATAATTTCCACAAAATTAGGCAATTAAAATTTTACTTGCAGCAGTTTAAGAGCATCTGTAAAACTGCTACTAGACATGTCAATAGAACGATTTATGGTTCCGTGCTTTAGATCTGGACTATTAGAAGATTTCATGGTGCATCAATCCACAACTGCCATGAAAAATGGGTGTTTATTTTACTGGTTAGATGCCATCAATCTGTTTCTTTATATGGCATAGCTGGATTTAATAATGAATTAAGAACTTAGTTTATTAACTACTGCAAAAATTTCTTGTCTATTCAAGAACTGATTCAGATTTCTACTGATATAATTCCACTGTCTCCTGACAATCTGTATAGGTCTGCATCTTTTCCCAAGACTGCTTAAACAACTATAATTAAGTCAATAATCAGAGCAAGCAAAAGAAGATTCTCCAAGGCTCAGATTCTCATTGGGTAAAGGGTACTGGATACTCTACTTTTCTAATAAAGTTTTGTGATTTTTTCCCCTCATCCTTTGTAATGATGCTAAAACTTCCTTGGTGATGGTATGGTTTCTGCTCTTTCAAACTGCAGAGAACAAATGCAGTGTTAATCAGAGATATGCAAACGTAAATAGCTGCAAAAGAGGAAGATTGCAATATCACAGGAAATTTAGTGGGAGACACCCAAAGCCAACCATCTAAATCAGTGTCACTGGTAAAGGGTCAGTTCTGATCGTTAAAAGTACTGGGAAGGAAGCCCTCTCCCATCTCAGTTGTAGCTTGCTTCAACACTCACAACATATGCAAATGTTGTATTTCAGCTTTGTGAGAAATAAGAGCTGCCTTATTCACCAGAGTCAGTTCATGGGTCCGGTGGTCTCAGTGCTTTTGGCTTTAATGATTGCAGTAGATGGGCTTTGAAAAAAAAGAAGAAGCATTACTTAATCTGCCTAAAGGATGTGTGTATTTGTTCTGAAAGGTGGCAAAGAGGACAGGGTGGCAGCTGCCCTTTGTGTCTGATCATCAGCTCTCCCCTGGTTCCTTGCACCAGAAGCATTTCCCAGGCTAGAGGAGCAAGTCTCCTGTGTGCCTGTGGCATCCTCTGCTTTGTTTAAACTTTGGCACAAGAACTGAATCTAGAAAAACCTAAATTCACATTCAGGGAAAACAGACTGGGATAATCTGTAGCAAGAAAGGCCAAGATTCAGCTCTGACACAAATAACCTGATTACAAATTTATCCTGGCTAGCAGACAGGCAGCCTAGAGAACCATGTGCAAAAGCTTGCTTGGGCATTCCTGCATCAGCTGCCTGAAGTAACCACACTTGTGCAGCACAAAAGCTGCAATGAGACATTAAACAGGAGCCCAGAAAAGCCAGGGCATCAATCATCAGTGCCCACACAAGAGCACAAAAGGAGAGAGACATCTATTTCATTTTGCTGTCCTTAGAAGAGAGAGCAGGGAGGCCACAGGCTGTCTGCAGGGGCTGAAGCCTTGGAAAGAGCCAGAGGGTTTGCAGTCCTTGTGAGGAATGGCCTGGTCCCCTTGGGCCATCTGATAAAGCAGAGGGATCAGTGGCCTCGCCAAAAAGTGATTAATGTGAGATGGTGTGTGTCACAAACTTGGGCAGCTCACAGCTCAATGCTGACATATTTCAATCAAAGCATGTCTGCAGCTGAACTTAATAACCAGCCAGCCTATTGAGTGGTGGGCACTGAGCAGTCCCAGATCAGCCCAGGAATTTTAAAATGGCCCTGAGTTGCTGCAGGACTGCAGAGAGTGCCCTGTCTGTCAGATGCAGTTGTTGTATCCACGGCTGACACGGCTGTCACGATTCCCTCTCCCCTCCATGAGCACTGCTGTGATGCTGGAAAATGGAGAAGGCCACCTGGGATCACTGCCCTACACAAGCCATCCCCAGGCTGTCCTGTGCAATCTCTTCTGCATTTTCCCAGCAATGACATTTCATCACTTTTGAATGAAATAAGTTCTTTTGCAGAGAAATTGCTTTTTTTTTTTTTTCTGTCAGCCAGAGGTCAGACTGTTTGCTTAACAGCAAAGCAAACCAAAAATGCTGCCTTCTTTTTATTCTATTTTGATTTCCCTCAATAAACATTGCAATGGTTTTAATTTGACTACCTAAATGAATTTATTTGTTTATGAAAGCATAGCTTTTGGGAGGATGGTTGCCATCACCTGAATTCCTATGAGAAGCACTTAAGTCAACAGTTTTAAAGCACACCATACCACAATGTTCTGTACCACCAAACTGTTATTTTTGACACATAATGTGCATTTCAAAAGCAGAGGTTATTTCCTAAAGAGCATACACATAGAGCATACACCTCTTGGACTCACCTGGAGTCAAACACTTTCCCATATATTGAGGCTGCCAAGAGTATTTCATGGGAGTTTCAAATTTGAAATGGGTTTATCTGACATAAGTCATGGCAATTGATTTACTCTGCCAAGAGAAACAGCTCCAGCTTCTTTACCCCTTTAACAATGCCCCTGGAGAGCCCTGATGGACAGTGGAATTTGCCAGTGTGAGGAACAGCCCAGAGCTAACTAGCAGAGGTGAGATTATCACACTGAAACTGTGCAGCAACTTCCACATGGACTTTTTTGTCCCATCCCATTCATCCTCCCATGATAACAGAGAATCATAAAACCTCAACAGCCAAAAATCTTGGCTGAGGGCTTCTTCAAGATTGATTTTAGTAGTAAGAAGCATCTTAAGTGACAAGTCTCAAAAGAGACCTCTCAGGTTCTTGTTTGAAGCTCATGCTGAGGTTTGTAAGATCAACAGAAATCTCTGCTCATATTAGAACTGCTTATTAATAACTTTCACTTAGCCACAAAAACAATTAGAAAAAGGGCATTTGCTGGCAGAAAATAAAGCAAAGATGGATAGGCCTTACTGGATATAAAATACAGGACTACTCAAATTGAGTAACAGTTGAAGGAAAAGTCAAGGACAAAACTGGAGTAAAAGAGAAGAAAAATGAAGGCAGACTGAGAAGACTGTCTTTACATTAAAAAAGTATAAAATGCAGGTTTGTTTGTTTGGTTTTTTAAAAAGCCAGTGTAACATCCTAGTTAACACCTTCCCGTGAACAATGACCTACAGAACAAATCAGCACAGAAATTTGCATTCAGCAGTTTGCTGCCAAAGTCCTACTCTTTACTCCCTGGAGCACACAGCCCTCCCAGAGCCATTTGCAATAATGAATGGGTCACATTTGCTGTGAAAAGAGACCCAGGAATAGGGCAAGCTTCTCACCAGAGAGGTCTCTTGTGAAGCCCCTGCGTACACAAAACAGCTCCAATGTCTGGGGAATGTCATGCTGCTGTTGCTGGCTGAGACAAAGCACTGTGGAAAGCCTAATCTGTATGTCAATCAGTTATAAAACTAATATTTACCCTGACTACATCCTAATTTCACAGAAATAAGGAGATCTTAGTTAACTCAAAAAGGCAACCCTGCTTTCACACCACTCTTTTCTTATAACAGCCTGTTCCTGTATCCACTTTCTTGTATTACAGGAGTTTTTTCCTTATTATTTTATACAACAATTAATTGACCAAGGTAGCTCATGTGTATTATAAAAGAGATATAAAATAAAATCAGGTAACAGTAAAATGCAGACAAGGGAAAAACATCCCAAACCCAAGGAAAAGCTAAATGGCATGGAGAGGTAAAACTATAACATTAGCAATAATCTGTGCCACTGAGGTTTCACTGCTTCTCCTGCACAGACACACAGGTCCAACATCTGGGATTTTACTGGCATTTGCCAACCAGTGTATATTTTATGGGAGGCATTTGACACACCAAAACCAAGAGGAAGGAGTCTTTAACAACTCCCTGAGACTTTCACCAGTTCAGAATTGGAGTCCCGGTCCCTAAGGGCTGCTCAGTGCAAGGCAAGGAGCTGCAGGCTCCTCCAGCACGCTCACTGCTGCAAATGCATCCTCACCAACCCACAGCAGGACAAACAGAAGTGTCTTCTGGTGGCTGAAAAATGAGCACAGTCCTACCGCAAATGTGGGAGCACTGAATTCAGGAGTGGATCACTAAAAAATGGTTGTGTTCGTCCTGGGGAGCAAAAGAGCGCATTTGACCCAACTGGAAACAGTTTTTCAACGAGTAGTAAAAGTCTCAATGTTGTTTGCAGACCTAGCTTAGGGTTGAGTTTAAGGAATAAGGGTGGCAGGGGAACACAACGGCTGCTGGAACGCAGGGAGCCTTCGAGAATTCATACTTGCCCTGATGTCACAGGGGCTCTGTTTGCTTCTGTTCAGGGCTAAATGGTCAACTGGACCATGGCTAAACCTGGGATTAGGATGTGCACAGGGCATCAGAAGCAGACAACTACTGAGGATGAGTGTTGCACAATCCCTAAAGAGTTCATTAATTGAGTGAGAGAGGGCAATGGTGGAATCTAAGTGCAGCATTTGAGGAAAATATGGGTCACTAATATTTTTTTAGATCTAGTACCATATCTATCAGGGAGTTTCAGAGAGAGGTATGCAAGGCAAATCTTCAGTTCTTTCATATTCCTCAAATGTTTTAAAATTCAGAATGAGTATAGACTTTATGGCCTATTTTTACTTTTCAGGAAATTCAGATTCATCCTTCTAAATTAAAAAAAAAAAGAAAGAAGCATTATGGGAGTTATCTTCCTTGCATAATCATTACAGATACATATATATAAAATCAACTCCATAAATTAATAAATATAAAAAGAAAATAGTTATTTATATAGAGGTAGTCATCTTTCCCCAAGTTATAATGGGCTTTGAGACTTGCACAAAAAAAGACCTGTGCAGCATAATTTTGGAATACTCTGACATTCTGGGTTGTGAAATCATGTCTGTAAGTGATTAGGATTAGTGGATTTTGACAAAGTACTACTGAAGTTCATCATTTCTTGCAGTTGCTGTAAGCGGACACAGAAAGAAAAGTGAAGTGAGTAGCATCCCTCCTGCCCTAAAGACAGGGGGACAAAGATGACACTGACACACGTTTTCAGAAAATCCTGCCTCAACAGTTGAAGCTGCAAATCTGGAATGCCAGCAGCATGTGCAGGGCTCCAGAACAGCAGAGCTCACTGAGAGCTTACCAGAGGGAAAAACCCCACAGCTGTTCTGTGCTGCTCAGAGAGAGAAGCAGCTTCTCCAACATCCCTGCACCAGCACCAGCAGCACAGAAAGGGAACAAGCTCAGATCAGTGACACCACACTGGATCTGCCTGTGCAGGTGCTGCAGTCCATGTCCTTTGCACATCAAGCCATGCACAGTTAGGTGCTCCTGAATAAAAAGGCACAAAGCTAAAATTAAGCAGGAGATTTTCAGTAAGTAAAGGAGTCTGATGTTTCACATAATTTTTTCCAGTTGGGTTTACAAACACTAATGATGTTTCTGTGACTTTTCCCTCTCTGAAAGAAGTGGAGTGGCTAGAGATTAACTTTCATCCTCCCACCATGCTGCAGGTAGCAAACAAGAGGGAGAATATTAAGCTCCTTTCCCTCAATAATGATCTTCTGATCTAAAAAATTCTCTTACCTCTTACAACTAAAAAATATGTGAAATGAGGAGAATTAGAACAAAAGCAGTTCCACTTCAGCACGCAAATATCCTTATGAGTAGGGAGTTCAGAAGGACCACTGTGAATACAAATATATTTCATTTGAAACAGGAGAGATTTTTTATCAATACAGAAGGAATACTGCGAGGAATAAATCCCCAAACTGGGTAATGAAAGTGCACCTTGGACTTATCTTTATTCTTAATGGAAAGCCCATTCCTGCAGTTCTTAGGGAATGACTCTGAAGAAGCTCTGGTAGGAGGAGAACTTCGCACATTTCCAAGGGCAGAGTTCTTCTCAGATAACTATTTTTATTGCCTTTTCTTAAGTTACAGAAAATATTCTCTCCAGAGGCAGAAAGGAAGGTAAATGGTTTACATTATTCAAAGAGAAAAACCCAACTCATCCTGCCCACTGTAAGATCTCGAAATATACCTGCCTTACCAGCAGAGCCCATCTCAGAGAATGGATCAAATTTCTAGCATCAATAATTCTGCAGAGGTAATGCATTATCTCCTCCCTCAACTGTTTACCAACAGGAAAAAGAATCTGTGGAGAAGCAGCATGGAAATACCAGAAACTCAGTTGCTGAATACTCCACATAACAACCCTCATTAATGTTGTCAGTGGAAGGTTCTTAAGCAAACAATCACTCTTTCTGTCCCAGCTCTTGGCAGACTTAGACTCTTGCTTCTGACTCTATGCTGCTTATTGCATTCTTACATTTCATCTAGGAGCTTGTTGAGAAATCCAGATGTGCTGATGCCAATAATGTCATCCTGAGGCCAGCAGATATCTGTGTTCTGCACTTAGACTGAGAGCTTGTAAAACTCATCATGGTTAAATGGGCAGATGAAAATGACACATTGTCTTTAAAGGCTGTGCTACTCTTCAATATTTTATCATTTGCTATTAAGGAATTGTGAGGATTTCACTTGTAATGCACACGTCTGCTAAAAGTAAGGGTGTCTATTACACTTACAGTTCTCCAAGGCAATACTTCTCAGTAAAACAGCTCTTATTAAAATTGGGAATTTTGGCATTTGTTTTAATGTCAGATTTGAGTAACAAGTTAAAATGTCACAATATACAACAAAATAAGATTCTGGAAATATTTTCTTTAAGGATGATCAAACTGCTTTGTGTCCAGAAGGATTTTTCAATCTTCATCGAATAATAGTTGAAACAAAATATTTGACACATAAGGTTCCAATGATTTCCCACAGCATTCTGATAAAACCTTATGCATTTTTGGGACATGCTCCCATTTTGCCAAATCAGTAATATCAGACAGAAAAATGCATCAACCAGCACCAGTCAGTCACCTCTGAATTCAATTTCATTTGTTCAATGGCTGCACATGACTTTTTTCCCTCAGTTTTTATTGACTGAACTTTGTTCATTGGATTTCAAAAGTGTTTTCCCAATAGTTTCTTTAGAAAATACAACAAAAAAGGTTCTCGGCTGGTGGAGGCTGGCAAAGCTCCAGCGAAGTCAATGGGCCTCAGCTGAGGCACTGGCCCTTTGTGAGTGTTCACAGAGGCTTTTTATGTGCTGCAGAGATGCTGGGTATGCAGAGGAGCCAGGAAACATCACTGAGTCTCCAGTTCCCAAAGATTATAGATATTTTAGCAGTCACCAGTCATCTAGGGCCAATGGTTCAGTGACAGTTTTGGATAAAGGAGAAGACCCAGTGGTATCCAGAGAAGTCTGATGGCTTTACCTGCCCAGACCTTTGCTCAATGTTTGGAGAGCCAGGGGATGCATGTTCAGGCATATAAGGACTGAAAACACTGAAACTATCTGGAAACTCCCAAAAGCACCTCCTGCTGCTCCTTGCTTTCATTTTCACTGAACAGTTTGAGGAAAAAAGTCTGTGCCATAATGCTGGAGGGGAAACATCCTGAGGCAAAGCTTGCAGGAGGGAAGAGATTTTCTGTGAGGAAATGTCCAGGAGAGCCTCCAGACCCTGGCATCATCCTGTCCATGAGGCTGTCTGGACAGAGGAGGGACCTTGAGTGCAGCCTGGGGAAACAATTCTCCTTCCTACCAAGTTATCTCAAACCTGCAGAAACCCTTCCATGCTGGATCTGGAGCAAAGGCTTGAATTAATGGCATTTCTGCATAAATTTGCTGTGGAAATTGGCCAACATTCTCAAGGACTTTGATAATTGTGGCTTTTTACCACAACTCTTTATTGCTTAGTCTGCATAGAGTCTGTCATGGATGGCCATTGCTTGCACACAATAATTTTTTTGCCTCCACAGTAACCCAGACACATCTCGTGGGCTATGGAGAAGTCAAAGTTCTTCAGAATGCCTCCTTCATTCCTTCACTTTTCTGTAGCCTCTGAACAGTTGAAAATCAGTACTTCTGCTCCAGCCACACTAAAGAAGATGGAAAATCAGCAGAAGGATGACAACAAAAGAGCAAAGATAAATGACATTATAGAAAAATGCTAATGTGATAGCTGGTCTTGATCCACCCCAAAAAGTAACTGAAATCAGTAAAGAAAACTGATTCCATGTGATCAGCATTTGGCTCTACCATGATGCTGCTCACTTGCTACAGAGTGGTGTCAGTTTAGGAATTTCCTGATAATGATGCTGCATTTTCATGAGAGTAAGAAAAATTCATCTTGCAGTGCTGCTCATGCGTCAGATCTGACTTAGCCAAATGAAGAGTTTTTAATTTCAAGAAAATTGAAAATCTTTTCTGGGCATATTGTTCAATTTTTAAGTTCAGATGTTAAAAATCTCCACCATATTGTAGCATCTGTAGCATAATAAAGCATCACCTACTTTATAATTTAGCTTCACTGAAAGTGAAATTAAAGTGCTATTGGTGAGAGAAAGAAATAGAAAAATCTGGTACTGCACAAGAAATACAGTTCAGTAGTCTGGAAATCAAAAAAAGACAGGAATAAAGAAGGCAAAAGAGTGAAACAATATCCAAACCAAGAAAAGAGCACTGCATTTTAATCCAGTTCTTAATACAAATTCATACCTCAGTGCACTGATGGCTAGGAGCAATAAAAGAATACTGGAGTCAAAAGCACAGGACCATAACTTCCTATTGCCTCCCAAAACACACACACAAAAAAAAAAAAAAAAATTCTGTTTGAGACTGCAGGAGATGAGGCTTTGACTGTGCCAGCAGCAGATACAAACACCTCTGACTGGCATCAGTGTGGAAACCAGAAGCACCAGAAAAATTTCTCAGAAAGTTTTTAAGAGTGGAAGAGATCATCTAGGTTAAAAATCATCCTCCTGAATGCAGCAAATGCAGTAGGTTTTGCTGGGGGAAAGCGAGCTGCAGCTCAGTGCAGAGATGTGACCAGCAGCCCTTGGAATCCGTGGAAAAGCCCTGCTTGGCAGCAGTGCCCAGGCAAGGCAGCAAGTGTCACTCTGCTCAGGGCAGCATGGCTGGAGAGCCAGAGCTGGAGACAGGGCTCTGCAACAAACAATTTAAGGAAAAGGTTTACAAAAATGCTGCTCTGAAGGGCTGGGAACAGGGACAATCCACCTCAAAGCTTTGTAACAGCTGCTCTGACCAGGGATGACAAATGCTACCTCCTCTGCTGAGAGATGGAGAGAGAGAAATCAAATGTGTCAGCTGCTTTTACTGTGTAATGCCTCTTTCCAATCTTTGAAAAATATCAGATATTAAGAGAAACTTGTGGGGAGAATGTGAACAGGCATTCTGAAATAGAATTATCCAGAAAAAAATGTTGAAGGTATTTTAAAACACCCTGAGAGGTAACAACCCTCACACAGCAACGAGAGAGAAAAATTACAGTGATGGAAAACTTTTTCTGTGTTCCTCTGGCATTGTAAAGTAAAATAGAACATGTTGGAAAATGAATGTCAGGGTGTGATATCTGATTGTTGTCAGACTTGGCACCTGAATGTTCAGTTTTTGGGTGCTCTAAAAACAACTGATACAATAGATGCACTTAGAAATGGAGGAAAATGGAGGGAAAAAACCCCAAGATGGTATTTGTTGTACAAAATTATAATTTATATATTATTTATATATTATACTAAAACTAATTTCTATTATTTAGCTCTCTATTGAGAACTTTCCTACATCCAGAAGTTATCTGAATTACCATTTGATGTGTATGTAAAACTTTCTCAACTCTTATTCACAGGGATGATTTTGTTTGACATTTGCTCTGTTTAGCAGCAGATAATCCTCCAGGTGAGGCAAGATCTGTGCCTGAAGCACAGGACCCTTTCCTCCTTTGCTGGAGTCATCCCTGGTGTGAGGAAGGCACTGGGGACACACCAGGGGCAGCCCTGATGTGCTGCTCTGTCTCTGCCTGCTGAGGCTGTGCATTGCCAGGCCTCTCTTTATGATGCTTTTTAATTCCACAACTCAGGGAATTCAATGCAGGACTTTCAGACCCAGTCTGACAAAATACAGAAGAAACACCCCACTGGGCTTTCTGAGGTTTTCATGAAGCATTGGCAGCATTTGCCATCCACCCTGGTGCAAGGTGAAGGCTTTCTCAGTGTTTAATATTTTGGAAAAAAAAAATGAGACAACTGCTGTTTGGCATTTTAGAGGCTGCTTGTTGTTTTTGTTTGTTTGAGTTTAATTTGAGAATGCAGACTCCATGGTGAATCTAGTAAAGGATTATAAATAGCTGCACCTCACACTTGCAATTAAAATACCAGTGAGGGAGTGCTAACAAGGGGCGGGCTTTTTGACAGGGATAATGACACTGCTGCTGACCTTTCTGCCCCCAAACCAAATATCACTGCCTCAGTAACTGAAGTTTGGCTGCCTACCAAGCCAAATCCATATCCAGCACCTGTTGCATTAAGAACATTTAATATGTTGAACCTTTCCAAATATACCTGCAGATTTCCCATTTCCAGAAGGAACTAAATCTTCACATCAGAGAGAAGAAAATGTTCCTTCTGAGGTAAACTCCAGCTTCCATCCCTACCCGTACAAGGTGGAAAAAGGCACAGCCTTTACTTATGTTTGATGGAGCTGCATAATGCATTTTGTGGTGTGAAAAGTTTCAAACCCTTCGGACCATTTTGTATTTATGATGCAGGTCTTTGCTCTACCAAAAAAGGCATCTGAGGTGATGGAAAATAATGCCTTTCTTTTTAGACTGCAGCAGAACCTTCCCTACTCACTCTCTGCTCTGCAGCAATTTGCTTTTAGTTTGCCATTAGGATAAAATATTTTTTTCCTAAGAATGGAGCCCAGGAAGTTTTTCAAGGTGACACAAGGTGACGTTACCAAAGAAAAAGTTTTGTCACATGTTTTGTAACAGACAATTTCTTTTGCAGTCTGTGATACTACTCGCTTCCTGTGACAGTGTTGGTAAATCCTGGACTCAAATCCCTGAAATTAGCCCTTAACTTTCCTAGGGGGTTTGGTCTCAGCTGAAACCCAACCATGGAAATAGCAAATAATTAAAACCAACCCAACCAAACCTCCCAGCTTCTGAGATTTGTTGCTCCCCATTAATATTTTACTACGGGGCGGGGGAAATGCCATCAAGTGTTTGGGAGCCAATGATCAAGAGCAACATACTTGACAGTAATTAATTAAAAAAGACTCCCAGTCTCTATATAAGTCAGCATTATTGCATAGAGATGTTTAACAGATCCAGATGTTACTACTTTCCTGGCTGCAAGCACCGAATCAAATCCATTTCTACCTTAAACTGCACCTGTCTCAGAGAAGCAGCTCTTCCCACACTTGGGAAGGGCTAATACTGGCACTGTAATGTAAATAAAAGTGCCCAGAGGGAGAGGAGATGAACAGCACTGGTTTGCACCGGCTCCATCAGTGACACACACAAGAAAAGGCCAGGTACAGCGCTGCTGTGAACATGAGCAACATCATCTTCTGCTTTACCTCTGTGAGCAGAAGCATCTTGGAGAACAGTTGTTAGCAAACAATTTCCTTTATGGGTGAGGAGAGAAGACTGGAAATCATCAGGAGGTTTCCCTCCTCCTCCTCCTCAGCTGCAGCACAGAACTCAGAAAGTTCATACTCTGTGAGAAAGCATGATAATTTCATGAAAATACTGCTGCAAGAACTTCTAAAAATACACACAGTTATTTTTGTTGCTTAGGATACTGTAACTATTAACAAACCAGCCATTTAAATTAATAGAGTACTTGGTTTTCTGGTGTTGTTTATTTTACTGTATTCAAACAGGAAAATGACATTTCAAGGATCAACACTTTATTATAAATGAATACCTTTCCTAGGAACTGAGGTTTTCCTGTAATTCCCAACCTGGCTTTCACTCTGACTGAAAGGCTGAGTTAATTTCTCAGTGGAACAGCAATTGAGAGAGGGATAGGAGAAAAAGAAAGAAACCTGAGATAAGGCTGTATAAACTCAAATTCTCTTCTAATTTGGTAAAGGCAGATTGAGTGACATAATATGAATTTTAACCAGAACTTGTGCTGGGGGATATTTCTGAAGAAATTGTTTTGTAGAAATCTTCGTGGAAAAGATTTATTTTGTGATAGCTTAGGAAAAGAAGGAAGAGGAGAGAAAGGTCCAGCACGCCAGCAGTCACACACAGCCTGGGAGCCTCACTTCCACAAGTCAGCATCACCAGGGCCATGCAATTAAATTGAGTGAGTTCTGCCCCCAACATACAGGGTCAGATTTAAACACTTAGCAAATGTGGACCTTCTCACACACTGCTATTGAAAAGGGTCTTCTTCAGAAATTACCTGGGAAAAATTAGTGCCTGTGTTACAGCTTCTGGGACATAATGAAAGGCTTTCAGAGAGCTTCACTTGTCTGGCAGAGTCTTTCTGACAAACTAAATTCAACTCTGTTGAACTGGGTCCTTGATAGAAGAGTGCTAGAAGTTCTTTGTTTTTTTGGGTGGTGGTTTGTTTTTTTTGCTACCTCTTGACCCTTTCTTAAGACTAAAGCTTTCTTTCAGTCAGAGACTTAAATTTATCACAACTAATTGGTTTTCCTGTTTCTGTCCAGAAGCATTTACATTTTTAGATTCCTCTAGCAATATATACTACTGATATTTTTGTATTGAGATAAAAGTGGCACAATATTTGTGCCACCTTTTAAAAAAAAATGGTTTTGCTATGCATTTATTGATATTTATAGCTCGTCTGAAGTAAAAGGGTAAAGGGTTGAGTTCTTTGTCCCAGGAAAATGCACTGCCAGGACTTTCAAATGCAGCTGAACTAAACCATCACAAATGTAATACATGTTAGACCATAACAAGATAAAGATAAACTGGTGATCATAATTATACACTGCCACATATAAATCATCTGCTTCAAAATGCTCCTATTGAAACTTTTCTCTTTCACCTAATTTCCTCAAGAATACCTTTATGTACAACACTACTATAAATTAATTTTCCACTTATGCTTTTTAATTACAGTAATTTCACACTCAAAAGCTGCACCTGGTTATAAGCCGCACTTCTGGTTAGCTGGGAAGACCACAGAATTTGTCCATAAATAAGCTGCACTGGGTGATAAGCCGCACATTTTTTTTTTTTTTTAAAGCAAGGATCCATGTGCAACAAAGTAACGAGTTAGTAACAGAATCACGCCAGCATGGGGTTTGCTGTCAGGTGCTCAATTTGCAAGCAGTTTTCACAGACCGGCAAAGCCTTTAAAGGCAGCCCCAGGCGCCCTGCCCATGCCACAGGCCCTGGCACTCCCGCCCCTGGCGCCGGCTGCTGCAGCTCCCTGCACCGCTCAAAAGTGGCGGCTTGGCGGGCTGGCCATGCGATGCCGGCAAAGCGGTGGCAAAGCGGCTTGACTTCGCGCGAAGGCAGCAAAGCGGCGGCTCCCTCCCTGGCCGGCTCCGGGTTGGCATTTCACCGGAATTTGTCCATAAATAAGTCGTACCTGGTGATGAGCCGCACTTCTGGGATCGGCGCAATTCTTCAGTGAAACAGGTGTGGCTTATCAGTGTATTTAGAATGTACTGTACTTAAAACGGAAATCAGATCTTATTTCTAAAATATCACTCTTTTATACATTGCGGAATGGAAAAAGAGAATAAATTTGATCTTTCAATTCAATCGGCTCAGTCTTCTGCAATCTAAGTTCAAAACCTGTGCCCTTTTCAAACTGAACTGCTGCAGAAATGCTCTGCCAAATGCAGGATGCTGCAGACCAAGGTTTTGCAGCCTTCTGTCTGTGGCACAGCCCTGCAGCTCCCATGCAGCCTGGAGTAAGCTGGCTGCTGCTGGGCAGCAGCTATACCTAGAGTGCCGTTATACAGAAGATAGGCAGAGAGATAAATAGAGAAAGAGAGTAAATGAAAAGGCTTTTTCCACTGACATAGCTTAGAGCAGACCCAGAGCAGCTCTCAGTTATGGTGTGGTGTAGTTTGAGATAGCTCCTTCTCTTACACAACTGAACCTTTTGTAACCCCCACTCCCTCAGAAGGAAAAGAGACTGGCTTGGTAAACACTTTTTGCTGCTGACCTGGAGCTGCCCTTGTTCTTTGTGGTGCACAGAGATCATACAGAACAGACACCTCCAGCCCTGTGCTAAGCCATCCCTCACCCCTGCCCTCCTACAAGATGCTAAATGTACCCCAAACCAGCCACCCTGCACCCATGGAACCATGCCAGAGTGCTGCTGCTGTGGTACCCATGGGCAGCAGTCCTTGCAGCAATGACAGCGCAGCTGGTACACCAGCTAGGCTGAACATCTATCAGTTTTACCAAAACTTGTAGGAGATTGCTGTTGCAATGCACACAAACTTCTTATCAGTCTACCTCTGCAGCCCCTTGGCCCCACAATCTCATTTCCCCCAGCATTCAGAGGAGTCTGTAATTGATGCACACTCCTCTCTCCATCACAGCATTCCTGTTAACAGGCTGGAACCAGATCACAGGAGTGAAACATGTTCA
Source organism: Sialia sialis (assembly GCA_009812075.1). Taxonomy (NCBI): domain Eukaryota; kingdom Metazoa; phylum Chordata; class Aves; order Passeriformes; family Turdidae; genus Sialia; species Sialia sialis. Next base: position 3,236,671 of record VRYO01001792.1, on the reverse strand, counting down.
TAGCTAAACTATTGTGATTTCAACAGACTTTCCCTGTTATAACAACTTCAATCAACAATCAAGGTTTCTTTCTCAGTTTTGTTGTTTGCATTATGTGGCATTTTAATTCATTGTATACTAATTCCAGTTCTGCATTAATTGTATGTTTCTGCACAGTAATTAACTAATCACTATGTCACTCCCTCTCTATTATGAATAACCTCATTAATTCCAGACTGAAAGCTTGGTCCCTGCTGCCATTGCTATTAATTTTCTTGGTTCTTTCTGCTGCTTCTTGACTTATAATCAAATATGAAACTCATGTATTTTTAAATACTCTGTCTTCTGTTTCTCCCACTGAAAAATTCATTGTGCTATCAAGCCCTTTAAAATAATGTTTATTCATTATGCATTTCTTTGCTAGGCAATCAAGAGCTGTTACAATAAAGTCTGTGACTTGCTCTCTCTTTGGCTGCGATTCTGCTATGTCAACATCTCCATTTTAATCCCAAGTTTACTAGAAATTAGAATTTAGATCTAAAATTTAGCTCCAAGGTTAAAGGCACCATCAGACATCTTTGCATGGGGGAAAATTTCTTGATTATTACAATTAATCGTTTGGACATTTTGAGGTTATATTTGTGGCTAAAAATTTGTAGACACGCTCAGCAATGGCAGCAGAGCTGTGCTTGTGTGCCTGACAGGTCAGGGCCTGGCCAGTGGCAGGAGGAGCTGGGAGATGCCCACAGCACAGATACACAATTCCGATTAATAGGATGCATGCACTGTTAAAAACAGTCACGCACAGCTCTGAGCAAGCGCTCTGCAGCCTGGCAACTCCTAAGTGCAGTGCTTAGATTCAAAATTTGCTCAATCAAGGCCCTGCTCCTCTAAAAAAATTGTCTTTGAAACAGCTTATATTTCACACAGTCTATTCATAGAGCACCCTCTTGTCTTTTTTATGCTCAAAGGCAACAAGAGGCTTGGATAGATATATATATTTCCAATAAAGACAACAAATTGAGATTCTAAAATGTGTGAGCACTTTTAAAGACTGGAGGGGAAATCTCATTCTGCATGTGCACAGTCCTAATCCAAACTCACTGCAAAGTCAGCTCACATAACTGGAGTTACTAATTTTTAATTAAAGATTTAAGTACCGTTTTTCAAACACAGATAAATGCTTGGGCAACACTAGGGGCAAGAGGATGGTTCTCTGCTGTTAGAAGTTGCTGCAGTGCAATGTGTACCTGCAACAGCTAAGGGACTACTGCAACTTTTTTAAGGAAAAGGAAGAGGAATTGTGAAAGTCATCCTGGAGTCCAGGAAATGTATTATGGAATGTATGTGTCCTTCAAGAAAGATATATTTGGTGTCCAAAGTATTCTACCATAAAAAAAAAAAGAAAAAAAAATAAAGAAAAAAAAAGAGACTAAACTAAGCTAACAAATAATGAAAAAAAAACACCTTAAAAGTTTATCTGGAAATTTTGGAGTGGTTTGATTACAAAATCCTCAATTGCTGCCTCTTTCAGAGAGGAAAAGAGACCCCTGTGCTGAGAGAGGCTGCTGCTCATGCATGGGCTGGCTCCAGGGCTCCTGTTCCATTATGCCCTGCACAGCACCATTTATCCCAACACATATTTGTGCAATGGACCATAATGGCTTGTTTGCTCTCTCACAGTCCATTAAGCCACCCCTAAATGTGTGGTTTGGTGTGCAGTGAGAGAAGATTTCACTGCTGGTGCCATTTCAGCATCTGCTCCTGTCCTGGCCACCACCATTGCTCTCATCTCCGCCTCAGATGCTGCAGCTCCTGCTATTACAGCCTCCCATCCCTTTTCCATGTGCCTTTAGATCTGCTTTTTCATGCATATTCAAGGTTTTCTCCTGGTCTGGTTGAACATTTCCATTTTCCCTTCTCTTTTTTACTGGGTTTGCCACTTACATGAAAATATTTCTATTTCCCTTTGATTAATCCCATGTGGAAGCCTTCACCTCTATGAATAGCAGGTATAATTTTGTTCAAATTAAGAACTGGCCTGCAACATCACCACCTCTTAAAGTTCAAGTGAATCCACGGTTGTAATTCAGAAAGGTGATTTTTTTTTTCTAAAACCATTGTTTCCCACTATGACTAAATACTCCTTCAGCAGGAAGAAGGAAATGCAGATATCTGCATAGCTATATGTTCATGTAAAGAAATGGATGTCTTGGAAGCTGAAAAATTTGCTATAAGTGAGTTATGTAGGTATATAATTAATTAATTGAGTCCATGGAGGCTCCTCATTAGCCTGTTCCAGTCAGTGCATTCTGCACACCTGAGGTGGTGCTGGTGCTGTAGGCAGCTCCTGCCTTCTCGTGGTGGCACTAAATGAGAGGTCACAAAGAGGGAACCATGAATATCCATCATCCTCTCCCTCCTCCTCTCACAGGGAGAATTAAATTGTTAACAAGGGTGACAGGTAGCTGATTGTGCAGGACAGCTGATTAACGTTGTGCCAGGATAAATAAGGCAGTTTGTGGCTCTCCACACCACCACAGCAGGTTCCCTTCAAGTTGAGTTGACATTTCTCCATCACTTATAACTATTTCATTTGGGAGAGGTGGGGGACAGGGAATATCTTTAACCATGACCACAGAGACTGCATGAAGGAGTATGTGGAGCAGGAAAGATGGCACGCCATCAATTCACAGCAAATTCACTCTTTCTTCAACAGAAAAGCCTTTCCACTCCATGTTTAAAGGGAAACTCAGACATTGCAGAAAAGAAGTCACTTTGAAACAGTGTCTGTGCCCTGCAGACAAAGTAAGAATCCAGACTGCCAAAGGGTTGTAAGAAAGCAGACTTGCAAACATTTCCAGGACTTATGTCCCAGTTCCTCAGACTTCAACATATCCAAGGAAAAACTTTCAGGACCTCTCCCTCTGAACACATTCTGCCCAAAATTATCTGTATCAGAGTAGTTTAAAAGAAATAGGAATGTCCATATGCTTAATTGCCAGGAGCTGCAGAAACACAACTGTGAGAACTGTTTGGTATGCGGGGCTAGCCTGTAAATTTTGGGAACTAAGGCACACTCTGTTCTGTGTTTACACCTGGGTCATCTGCATAAGTGCTTCATTTTTGAAACATGAGGTTTTTAATTAGGCTGCTATTAGGAAGAAGGCTGGCTGCATGATGTGCCATAAACTTCACTGTCCTTTAAGGCTCAGAGCAAAACTTTTATGTTCATTGAACTGCTTCAAAGAAAACTCATCACATGCCTACACACTGTAACTACTGCCTTGTCCAGTGAAAGAATAACACTGGAAAAGCACGACAGGATTTGCAGGAACTTTCACCTTTGTATGCTTGCCTTAAGGCAAGTTATTAAAAGCAATTTGTTGTGTTTATTGGAATAAGAGAGCATCCTATTTTATAGTCTCTGAGCAAACCTGGGTTATCATGATTTGAAGAAGCAACAGTGTTGTTACAACTGATTGTTACACATGATTAAATTAGAGTTCCGACATCAGACATCTCAAAGCAAAGTTAAGGGCAAACTTGATAAGGTATTAGGAAAACTCAGGGTTTGAATTTAGTTTGGTAAAACAATTTACTATTACTAGTTTTGGATCCAGGTCCTATTTCAGTTCAGCTGCAGGCCTTATAAACAAAGACATTTTAGAAAAACAAATGTCACTTTCTCTAACTCAAGTCTTTCTCAATACTTATGTAAGACACACAGAAGCAACCTCCTGGTTTTTGACTGGATCCATATCTATCCTAAATAATCCACCATTTACATCAATCTTGCTAAACTGTTTGGCTGTTTGTCTGCCAGTAGCCTTTCAAATTAAATTACAACACAGTAATTGTTTCTATTGACACTGCGTGTCTTTACACTGGGGAGAGGAACTGACATTATCTGTTTATTAAAAAAACTCTGATGGCATTTTTCTCAGCATAACTGAGTTTGAAATTCTGCACCTCTATTTATGTCAGCTCCAAATATTTTCTGATGCCAACCTTGAATGAACAAGATGTAGGCAGGAAAACTGGGCAGCCAATGCCCACAAATGGAATCTGTGCTTGCTCCAGTGGATCTTCACACAGTGCCTCACAACACAAGGTGTAGCTCTGCAGCTCAACAGAAAAGAGCTGGCAGCAGTGGAGTGACAAATAATTGGATTTCACCTTCATTCCTGGGAATGAACATGCTATGGGCAGGTCATAGCAAGGCCACAAACCCAGCTCCTGGCTGCCCCATTTCCCTTGCTCTCACCTTCCTGCTTACCCTGGGATTGACTTTGAAGAAGTCTCTCATGGGGAGCTTAGGCTGCCAGCCACGTTGTGTTTCTGTCAAAGGAGTTATGTTCTTCTGCACTCAGACAATGGCAGGCTAGAAACGGACAGGGATCTGGGCGTGGACAACTGGATTTGCATCCTTTAGCACATATACCTTATTTATCTTTTCCTCAAAAAAAACAAAACCAAAAAACCCAAGCAAGCAAGAAAGCAAGCAACTAACCAACCAACCAAAGCTAAACAAACAACAAGAATAAAAAAAAACAACCAACAAACCAAGCAACCCATGAGGGAAAGAAAAATCTCCACAGATCTAGAGACATAGTTACAGTGGATACAAGTGAAGCATCACCAGTTTGGCCTAGAGTTGATGGGATTGCATCTCCCCAAATGGAGCAGGAATGACAAAAGCCTTAATGAATGAAGGCAGTGAAAGTGTGACAGAGAAATAAATCACTGAATTTTGTGCTGCTCTCCGATCCAGGACACCACTGATGGTGTTTGCTGCATTCCTGCTGTGTCCATTTACAAGAGATGTCAGTTCTTTGGTGGCCTGTATAATAACTTATTATCAGAGACAGCTAACACTTTAAATGGAATTAAGGCTGCTCACAGCAAGCCAGAGGTACATATCCGATAATTATGGACCTGCAGATCTCAGAATACAAGCAGAAGAGGGGTTAGAAGCCTCAGATGAGTTGTTGAACCACAGCACTAAGGCAAAAAATACTTGGAATAACAGTTTCAGTCCAATTGCTGCCCCCCATTCCCATTTTTTTAATTCCTATACTGAAGATGCACACTTTGGTTTTGCTAGAGGACATACATGCTGTGAAGTCTGCTTGCTTTTTCCGTTAATAGACATGTCAGAAAAAAATCAAATTTCAAAATAATTTTGACAAACCACAGTAAAATGCAGAGAACCAGGTAAATGGGTTATTTTTGGACAGTAGGTTATAAATTAAATAAAACTGATTTGAGGTAGAAAGGATCAGCTGGGAAACAGTATAGGAGTTACAAGGGCTGGGCTAAACACTAAAGATTCTCCTTCTGGACCTTGTCTTCACTGAACTGCTCCTTCCAGGCTCAAGACAGCCCAACATAACTCTGGACCACGGAGAGATTCTACCTGCAGCTCAGTACAACTGTGTTAACTGATGATGAATTGCACAAACTCCCAGCTGCAGCCTGCAGTTTCACCTCATCAGCTGTCCCAGCCTTGGGCACAGTCTAATTAACTTGCTCTTGCTGCTCCTAGCTAGGCAGGCTCCTATTGGCACCTTATGATAAATTCTGGACTTATTTCCTCCCTAATCTGGATCATTAATGCTGTTTTTGAAAGCATTTAAACCAGCAAGAATCTAAGGCAGGATTTTACTACTGGATGAGAGTAAGATAAAGCAGAAAATCCAGACTCTGGCTCACTGAAAGGACATAACCTTTAGGTTTTTCCTAGAATTCTATTTTGATAATCTTTGATGTTAAATAAATATGAAATCCCTATAGAGTGCTATAAAATTCCAATATTTTTTCAAAGAGCACAGTAACATCACAACATTATTAGGTGCTAACATTGTAGATTCTTTTTAAACCTCAGTTCTGAGATCAGTCTATAGAGCTTTAGGGCCGGATAGAGAGAACAGACAGACTTTTCTTGTTATCATCTAAATCACACCACAGATCATTTGTGCCCACACTGTTAAAGTGCCTGCAGTACCTGCACTGCTCTTTATGGGTATTATTCAGAATGCAAAGTGACTTTCACCCAGTTCTCTCTGGCTTACAAAGGTCAGTTTTTAAAAACCTGCCAACTTGATTGATATCCCGGTGTCATTTTTTTAATAAATGGTTTTGTTGATAGTTGTAGCCATTTGCAGTGGCAGTGGAAGTTTTTCTCCATATCACTGAGAAAGCTGAAGCATGTAACAAGTGCTAAAGAATGACCATGTCCATCCACATCTGCCTTGAGGAAGATCTGATGCCCTTCTTGAGAGGAACCACAGATGTAAGGAGTGTCTCAGGCTGGGGGCTGAGTTCCCACTTAGTGATCAGCTTTCCTTTCAGGAAGGTGACTGAGAACCTGGCAAACAACAACCTGAAATGCTCCCACAGGATTTTGGACTCTTGTTGCATATTCCCAGCCAGGGGATCATACAGAGAGTCCTCCTGCAACCAATCCTCTGGCCAGCTACTGGGACTGTGTCCAGTGGGGTTCCTGCTGAGAACAGAATGTGGCTCTGAATTTGCTGCTCAGCAGTGGGAACATGCCCAGCTCCTCTGGCTCCTCTCGAGCACAATTGAATTGTTACCAACACCAGCACAGAAGACTGTGGCAAAATGCTTCCTTTCCCTGGAAAAGGCAGATTTCTTGAAAACATATTCTTACAAGACCATCAATCTGGATCATCTTGCATAAGAATATTTCCATGTCCAAGATAAAACCTCTGGTCAAATGAGATCTGGGAATACTCACATATTCCCGGTGTTTATAAGAAAAGAGATACCTGAGGTGGAACACAGCCCTCACCCCATTTTGTGTTGTCCAGCATGGACACATGAACCATCTGTTCTTTGTCTTGACAGGTATCCCAAGGCAGAAATGAATAGTGACAAAAACCCCTCCTCATTTCTTTCAGTCATAAAATAAATTTTTTTTTTTGAGTCTTGAGACAAAGCCACACATTCCCAAATACCAATTATTGTTAAAACATTATGCATTCAGAAAAAAACTATCTCAGTAAGCTGAGAAGGGCAGAAAGACAGCATTTATTATAGCCTTACTGCAAATTGAAACTCCAGGAAGATATCAAGATTTACCTAGGAAAGGCTCATTTACAACCTCCATAGATAACGCTTATAACAAAATTCTGACATTCTTTATACTGCTTATTGCAGGATTTGAACAAAGCAATCTCTCATACAACCAAAATCAGTCCCAAACTTCTGCAGAAGATGTGGTTAGATAAAAATTTAATAGATACAAAAATGCTAGAGGTCTTAACAAATTGCCTGTGTTCTAGAGGTGGATTCTTCTGAAATCTGTTCTTTCCTACTTTCACTTGTACTTTATGTCTGCTAGGCCGCATATGAAAATGTGAGGAAAAGAAGCAAAAACATTCTGAAGACGCTCAAGCTAAGTTGTAAAGTAATTGTCGTAAGACAAAGAGGTAAAAGTAATTTCATTTCAGATCCAAAGTTATGTATTCTCTTAAAGTGACATTAATTTAAAAACTGACTGCCATTCAACTGAAAAGTCTGTTTTTCTCTCTGATCCTGGTAAGGTTTTTTCTGTTACTATGTTGTCCACATTCTCAATGCAAAGGTTCGGCCTTGTTCTGTTTAAATGCCCTTCTGAAGTATTTTAGTCCACTTTATTGCTTTAGAAACAGGATGAGCAGCACTGAAAAAGCCAGAAACTTACTCTGGACATACCTTCTAGCTACAGATGTTCTCTAATATTTCCCAAACAAGCAAAACAACAACTGAAGCTTAATTTCACCCATGACTACTTTTAAGCAATTTTCTGGTGCAATCCAGAATCATTTATTTTACATTTTTTTTGTATACAGAAGTGTGTAGCAATAGTTGCTTAAAAGTTCCACAGTTTCACTCCAGAGAGGTTCTCTGGGCTTCCCTTCAAGAAAAATGACCACGAGGAACCAAACAGAATCACTTGAAGATTATTGCCACTAATTTGTCATTTTCTTTTCATTTGTTTGTAAAATTCAGGCTGTTAACAGCCAGCTAGACTATATGCCCCCACATCTCATTCTGATTTCATAATCACATGCACACATGAGTTTTGTCTTTGCTTAAATGTGTCAGTGATTGTTCCTCTTACTGCAAACTGCAGACCATGGCTGCTAGCAGGCTAAAGGTGCTACACCAGAATATCTGTATTAAATGTACACAGGAATTATTGCACATATTTCATCTCTGTTGACATCAATATAGCCAATTCTCATTAAGATGCAAATCTGAGCCACAGCAATTAGAAGGAAGAAAGTTCGTGACTCAGGAGTGTGTTCTGATTGGGTGCTCTGATGTTTATTTAGGATTGGACTGGGGTCATTTTCAGTGCTCTCAAGAGCCATTTAGAGCTGTAACTATGCAGCACAGTTCTGCATCCAAAGCTAAATGTGCCTATTTTGACAGAGTTCTATGTACAGTAATTTCATGACTATAAGGCGCACCTTAAAGCCTAAAATTTTGATTAAAACCCGGAAATGTGCCTTATAATCTGGTGCACCTTATATATAGAAAAAGTTTGAGTATTGAAGGGGCCTCAAAACAATTTCTGTTTCACATTGTGCTGCAACAAACATGAAGCTCGCAATCAAATGACCACGAGCAGGCAAGAGCCGTGAGCAGTGAGAGCAGCGAGAGCTGCGTGAGCAGCAAGAGCAGTGAGGAGCAAGAAGCCCGGCGCCGGGGACAGCTGCAGGGTGCGGGAGAACGGCAGGCAGGACTGCCAGGGCCCGCGGCATGGGGAGGGCACCTGGGGCTGCGTTTACAGGCTGCGCCGATCGGTGAAAAATGTTTGCAAATTGAGCACTTGCCAGTAAACCCTGCAATCGCACGATTCCGTTACTAATTCGTTACTTTGTGAAAGTTATGCGCAGATCTTTGCTATAAAAAAAGGTGCATCATATAGTCTGGTGCACCTTATATATGGACAAAGTTCAGAAATTTGCTGACACCCGGAAGTGCACCTTATAATCTGGTGCACCTTATAGTCGTGAAATTACTGTAATCTTTTCTTGGTTTATATGCTTTTCCATGGAATAGTTCCTAATATACCCCTATTCTAATCACCATGGTTTCAGGAAAAGCATTCTCTCTTAGGGACAGTACAATATGACTATAATGCTACATGATGACAGTAGACCCAGCAAACAGCATCTGCCTCTCAAAAGAAGTTTGTCAGCCCCATTCCCCACCTTTCAGAAAGAACCACTGCTTCACAGAATCCCAGCCAATGTTTCAGCCTCAGCGTGCTCTATATTTAAACTGAAAAATCATTATCTATTGTTATCATTAAATTGTATCCCTTCTGAAGTCAATAGCTTGTCTTTCTCAAGGAGAAAAGCAGAGAAACATATAATCAAGGCAAGAGGCTGCAGAGGTGGATGCTTCACTGTATTATGGACTTCATTTAATTAAAGTCTCTTAACCTGCTCTTAATCAAAGCAAATGGCAAGTGGCATGCTCAGCAGATGGATACAGCTGTGCATAACAACCATGCAGGTGTTTAATTTTATATTTGGCAAGTACAACAAGCAGCATTCAAACATTTCAAGAGGAGGGGTGGTTAGTGAGAGAGGGTTTCCAAGACATATTTCACTGAAAAAGGGAGATTATTCTACCACTATTAAGTTACTCAATCAACTTCACTAGCTTTGTGTTAAGTCCCAGTTTGAATTACAGGGGCAGATGTAAAATCTGTGAGGCTCTCCAGAGTAATCCCTCTCCCCTGCCCCTCCACCCCCATATATTTTAAAAAGCAAACTGTACTAAACTGCAGGTTTCTGAACTACTGAAGAAGTTCACTTTTTGTGTTCCTTATTCCCAGTACAAAAGATAATGAATGAGCCAGAAGTGACAGATACAAACCCACCCTAGGTAGAAATTCATCACTGATGGAGCCAGGAGCTCCAGAAACCTGTGAAGGAGTGAGAGAAAAAAACACAAACAGAGAACTCTCCAAAATACAAATCCAGAAAAGTAATTACTGAGATTGTCACAAAACAAAAGAGCATTCATTTTAACTAAAATTCTGTTGCAAATGTAATTAAAATGAAAAACAGTAATTCAAAACAAAGCCTCAAAGGAAGGCTAAATGTTGCATTTTATTGACAGCAGTTTCCCCCTGCACTCCCAGTAATTCACAGAATTATTTACCTGTAAGAATAGGCCAGGTAAATGAAACACAGGTAAGTATTTGGCATCTCCTGTATGAAATATACCAAAGGAAGTAATTTTGGCAAAGGATTAACACAGTTTGAAAGGGATCTTTCCTGAAAGGTAGAAGTGGCAGTACCATTATCTGCATCAATAGGTATTACCCAGACATTCAGGATAGCTACAGACAAGGGAGGCAGAATGTGGATGAGGCAGAATATGCAATTTCAAAGCATGTGAGTCAGTGTTGGTGTTAAAGTGATCCAGAGACTGCCACGGTTCTTTTTCCACTCATTTTCACATACTACAGTAGGTTAGCTTAAAATAGATTACACACTTTCATAATATTTCATATCCCACGTTTCCCTGATACACCATAGTCTTTCAAATTAAAATAGAAATATCCATCAGATTCCCTCGGTGTTTTTCCACGTGAAAGAAATTCAAACATCCTTATTTAACAATCTGAATATAAAGAGGAAAAAGCTGCTTAAGAATTCTTTCCATCAGTAGTTCTCAGACGTACTGAAAATACAACCTTGCTTTTGGGTCTATTTCCATCTGTCTGCACACTCTGAGATAGTTGGTAGAATATTTTGAACACTTTAAAGCTTTTTCTGCTCATTTCCAGTTCCTTTGGCATTCTTCTGTAGTCTTCAAAAAGTGGGACACCCCACAGCTGGAGAAAGAGTGGCTTGGATAAGCATCATTATCAAAGCACACAGAACTTTAACACAGAAATTACTCAATAATGTTCCTCGTGCTAAATTGAAAGTTTATAAACATATGGAATCTTTCTCATGCAATAAAAGAGACATTTATTTTGCTTTGAGGCAGACTGTCAATCCATCCAGCTCCATAAACACTTCAGGTGCTCTAGGAGCCCTTTCTGTGTCTGTGATTTCCATGGTAACAAATGATACACCAACCACCCAGGACCCTCTAACAACAAGTCCTGTGCCAAGATATTAAACAGATCTACAGGTGAACTGCCAGAAGACCAAATTCTGAAATCACTGCTGTGAAAAACTTCCCTTTTCTGGCTTCAGTTTTGTGGTATTTGCATTTTTACTTTGATACATCTGAAAGTGAAAAGCCCAGGACTCAAAACACCTTTTACCAGTTCTCCTGTTCCAATAGCCAGATTTCAAACAAATAAAGATGAGTGAATTCTCTTTTCCCAAAGAATACTGATCAAATTAATCATCATCAGCTAGTTTGTTACACAGATGACAATGATCTATAAAAGTACCACTCAGCAATATCTTCTTTATCTACCAATGATGCGAAAAAGGTTACCCTCAGGTTTCAAAGTATCGAATTTACCTGAAAAGGATCTTGCTGCTGACTCTTGAGGCAAGGATCACAAGGTGGCACATTCGAAGGCTGCACCAATTTCCAGTGGCACAGAGTTCCTCCAGGAACTGACAGGAGCCACCCTGGGACACCCAATGGTTTTTCCCACCAGAACAAGATTATTAGTGCAATCAATTCCAATGATTAGAAACATCCTTAACTTTTTCTAAGTATTTTTGCTTTAAAATTCGTCAAAGATAATTGCCTGGATGGTTTCAAAATGCAAGTTTTTAATGGCAAGCATGTTAAACATAATGAAGCAGTTGATAAAGGGGAAAATTAAAATAATGAAGTGACTTGATTTATCTATAGTCTGTAGCATAAATGTGGTCCAAAAGACCATTATAATCAAAGCACATACATGTAAGAAAAAGCTATAATTCATCACACATTCCTTAGAAACACATTATTCAGCATTTTGATTCACAAAGTTTTTTCTGTTCTGTTTCTGTAAGCATAAGGTGATTTTGTTAAATATTAAAATGCTTCCTTCTCAGCAACAAGCAAATACTTTATTTGTACAGCAGATGAAACACTAGTTATACCTTGGAGAATTACAAATATAAACAGAAAAGGCATTCAGGTCAAAATAAAAATAACATTAGAGCCTAAAATGTTTGTAGGAAATAACACAATTTGTATTTACCTAATTAATGTAGAATTAAAATAGAAGCAACTGTGTATTCAAAGTCATAACTTTTATGACAACCTATACTTCCATAAATAGTTTTAATTATAACATATCTAACCAGCTAAACTATTCTAGCCATATTTGCATTTCAGAGTGATTATTTTTGCAGCTAGAGTATTAATTTCCTTAAAATTAATAATTTATTATGGTTATTTTTCATTTCTCCCTTGTGTGTATTTTCAAGAAAATGGTGTCCTAAGGCTTGAATAATTGCCAGCCAAATACTTGGCAGTCACCTTGATCTTTGCTCAAGCTACATGTACATGTGTGTGTTATCAAAGCCTCCCTGTATTTTTTTCAGCAGACAATACTAGATAAGACTAGAAAATAAAGTTACAAGCTGATTCAAATTATTTTAGAATCACTGTGATTCAAAGTTTTGATAGTAACAATTGTATGGGGGCAGTTGTATGGGGGCATGTCTTTTGATCTCTGCAGATTATTTGGGTCTGTAATTTCCTACTACATTCTCTAATTTTGTCACAGACAGTGGCAGAGCCAGGCCAAGCACAATTAAGATGCTTTAGGGTCCTTCTTCACAAAACAGGACTGCAGTCTTGGCAAGCAACATCCCACATTTAAGAAAAATAAATCATGATGACTCCAGCAGGTGCTGTTATTTTCAAGCGGCATTTTACGTGTGGTGCTGGCACATCCCTTCTGTCCTGGCAGCAACCTCCACCATCACTGCCTCCAGGCAGAGGGGCCACAGGGGCTCCTCAACTCGAGGATCAGCACAGGCAGCATAGACAGAGCAGTGCAGTAATTTCACAACTATAAGGCACACCGAATTAGAAGGCACACTTGTGGGTTGTTGATAATTTTCCGTACTCTGTCCATATATAAGGCACACCGGACTATGAGGCGCACTCTTTTTTTGCAGCCAGGATCCGTGTGCAACAAAGCAACGAATTAGTAACGGAATCGCTTGATCGCGGGGTTTACTGGCAGGTGCTCAATTTGCAAACATTTTTCACAGATCGGTGTAGCCTTTAAATGCAGCCCCAGGTGCCCTCCCCGTGCCACGGGCCCCAGCACTCCTGCCTGCCCCTGGTGCCGGCTGGCGTGGCTCGGCTCTGCAGCTCGGCTTACGTTTCCGGGTTGGCAAATTTCCGAACTTTGTCCACACATAAGGCACACCGGATTATAAGGCGCACTTCCGGGTTTCGATCAAAATTTTAATCAAAAGCCTTATAGTCGTGAAATTACTGTAATTCATGGGGTTTGCCACACTCTTCTTGATTGGAAATGAATTATACTTTTGGTTGAAATTAAGGCGTAGCAATGTGTTTGAACAGCTTAAGCCACAGTGTGTTCCAGCCAGTGCATCAGCCAAGCCATTTTTATTTATTCTATCAAACACTTTAGAATTCATCAAAGCTACTACAACATAAATTGGGCTAGATTGGGAAAGAAGAGGCTGAAAAACAAAATACTAAAATTGCAAGAGCTAAAATTGAAAAGGATGGTGAAGCACTGGACTGTAACCATATTTCCTGCAAGGTGTTTGCCGAGCTCTTAAACAAAATAGAGGCACCAAACAAGTAATGAGTGATCATGTGATCAGTAGTTTTAGGATATACAAGTAGAGCATAATGAAAACAATAAAGTATCTTCTACTTAATCACATTGGTTAGTTATTCAAAAGTCCTAAGTTCCTGCATTGAGGAAAAAGGGGAAGGGGAAAAAAGACTAGAAAAGGCTAATACAATTGTTAGTCTCCTAGTCAGCAGGTCAAGAGACACAAACTCTCTTCTTGACATTTCTATGTTCCACTCAAAGCTGCTTGGTTTTGTTCTGTGTGCTTAGAGCAAAGTCTATAGAAAGAGCATTCAAACGGCCACATTTGAAAATGTAATTTTTCAGTTTGCCCCTCCTGCTTGGGTCTGAGCAGAAGAAAAGCCAGGCTCAGCAGAGCTGAGGGAACGCAAGGGCACAGGCAGTCAGTGGCAATGCTGAATGCTCTGTGCTCCCACTGAAGCTCTTCTATCCCCAGACCCTTGCCAGTGGCAGGTCCATGAGGATCTGAAGGAACACACTGGGACAGAGTGGGCTCCCACTTCCACTGCTGCTGCAGGCTCTGTGGCACAGTGCACTGGCGAAAAGACCTATTGTCCATAAAGGGACATTTACGTGCCTCAGTGTCTGAAGGGAAACTGGACAAAGGTCATCAATGATTACAGAATGCCTGGAGCAAAGAAATGCTTTCAGTGAGATCCCTCAAAAAAAAAACCAAACCAAGCCCCAAAAATGTTCATCAGGAATGAGCACGTGAACCCAATTACACTGTGCACATAGGGGACCCCTTTGTCTGGGGACATCCATGGTAGGGGTGGGACAAGCAGTGCCAGGGAAGCTCAGCCCGCTGCTGCTCTCCTGGCTGCCCTGTGCCCCTGGTGTCCCTCAGCTGTCCAGAGTGAGTGCAGCTCATCCTCTGCCCAGACACCACTGCCAGCCCCTCTGCTGGAGAATTAGGAAGATGCTCACCCTGATAAATTATTAGCCTCAAGAGGAAACAATCTGCTGGGAAACTGAGTGTGAAGCAAGCTGCTGCTTGCTGTGCTTCAGCTAAGCTGCTCAGCATTGGAATCCTTGGAAAATACCAGAATCTGAGTATTTATTATAGTTCAGTATAGAAACTACACTTTATAGGCAGTATTTACTGTCTCCCAGCTTCAGCAGATAACATACAGCCTGCAAATGGATATGAGAGCCAGCTCTTCCAGAGGGAAGAAAAATGCATTTCCTTCCCTGTAAACTACATGTAAACACAAAATGGAGCTACCCAGACAGCAAATGGATTTCTCTTTCCTTTTCAAATTGCAAAACTTACCCTTGATGCAGTAAGCAATGCAGAAGGGTACAAATTGCATACTACTTCTATTTCTTAGACAGGCTTCCTAAGTATGAATGTTAAATAGATACTTGCACCAACTTCTAAACCTAAACCTGTCAGCTTTCCTTATTATTGCCTTAAACTTTTAAAAAAATTCAGAAAGTTTCCATAAGGACTAAAGCATTCATTGTTAAGGCATAAGCTGAAGAAGGAATTCACTGCTATTGTTCTGCATCTAATGTTTGCATGAGACTAATCAATTGAGACAGTCCCAGATGGTTTTAACATTTAACAGAATCTATACAATGACAGTCAGAATTTTTATTACTCATAGAGGCACAGAAGAATGGCATCAATAAGACAAATTTTATGAGTAACTGGCAATAGAATGCACTGGCAATGCACCCAAAAAGTTATTTTTAAAGGCTGTGACAAGAAATATTTCAATTAGGTTTTGTAAATTACCAGAATGTAGCCATCATTACTGAAAAGACAATTTCCCTTGTTACTATAAAAATTCATTGTACTGACTAGAGAAATATATACTCTTTTGACTTACTAATAAAATAAATATAACAAGTTGTAATTAAATGGATCTTAAATGGCAATAATTACTTAGAAACAATGAAAAGACAGGCATAGGTGAACACTACACACATCAAAACATACAGTGAAGAAAATGAGAATAAATGCTCTCTCTCTCTTTCAAATGCTGTGTGTTCAAGTAAGCAACCTGATTTCAGCTCAACCCACCAATACAGTTGACGTAATTAAACAACAATACAGGTTTATTCTATATAAATGGAAAGCTGTAGACAGGTCTGAGCAGCACTAAAAGAAGATTTAATTAAGCTTAGATCTAATTATGCAAGCTGGAACCACAGAGTAGCAACTGAATTTGTTCAGCTCTGACACTTCGTCCCAGCTTTTTATTCTAGAATTTCGAAGATTATTTTAAAAATGTTAAAGAAGGAAAAAAGGAACAGTTGGTTTGAAGTAATGAATTTTTCACTTCAGAAAAGAGAAAGGTACACTGCCACAGAATAATGGCAGCTGCATCAGAGACAAGCTTTTATATTTAACCTCTCAACAAGCAGAATATTCATGGCCTTTCATAAAATGGAAGTGTGAAAACCTAAGCAAATCTCACTGTTAAATCCCCTTCCTGGTGCACTTCAGGTTGACAAGCCCCAGGCACTCATGGAGTTCAGCTGGGAGCCTTCAGCTCCTGCAAGGACTGATAACTCCATTGTCCCTTTGGGTCCCATTGCAAAGGGTCCCTTTGTCCCTGTGCTGTTCTGGGGGCAGTGGTGTGTCCCCACTGCAGTGGGCAGCTGGGCAGGTGCCCTTCTCCCTGCACAGCCATCCCCTCAGCCCATGACATCTCCTGCAGGGTGGCACAGCCCCTTGTCCTGCTGCCCAAGCAGCAGGAGCAGAAGCTCCATGTGTGCCTCCATGGGCTCCTGCTCTGCTCCTCACCCTCCTGCAAGACCTCAGCCTTGCAGTCTGCCAGGCCTGGAAAGCTGCTGGAGCTTCATTGTGACCTGAACCAAGCCCAGCAGGCTCTTTCTTGCAACAAAACCTCCCTTTCCGACAGCAGAAGGTAAAAAGCAAATACAGTAATTTCATGACTATAAGGGACACCATTTTGACTAAAATTTTGATCGAAACCCAGAAGTGCGCTTTATAATCCGGCGCGCCTTATATATGGACAAAGTTCAGAAATTTGCCAGCCCAGAAGTGCGAGCCTGCGCAGCCCCGAGCCGAGCCGAGCTGAGCCGAGCCGAGCCCACACCTGCCAGTAAACCCCGCAATCCCTGTGATTCTGTTACTAATTCGTTACTTCGTTGCACATGGATCCTCGCTGAAAAAAAGTGCGCCTTATAGTCCAGTGTGCCTTATGTATGGACAAAGTTTGGAAATTTGCCGGCAACCCAGAAGTGCTCCTTATAATCCGGTGCGCCTTATAGACATGAAATTACTGTATATTGCAATGTTGGCTTTTTCCCTCAGAAAGGTTCCCTGTGCTCCAAACCACACATGCTGCAAGCATTGCCACCCCATAAAAAGCACAAGGCAAGAAACATGGGAAGGGAGAAGCCAGTTTGAGCTCTGAGCTGCTGAGCTGCTGAGCTGCAGTGAGGTCAGACAGCACCAGTGCATGGCAGGACCCCAGGGGCAGCTGCAGCATCCCCTTCCAGCCATGCTCCTCTTGCTCCAGCTGCCAGAGTGCCTCAGCTGTGCTGTCATTAGCTATGATTCAAAAGCATGATGATAAATGCTTTTAGTAAATACACAGGTGACATTTTAAGGCTGTTAGAGGAATAAATCAGTGTTAAGGTACATTCCTCATTATCTAGTTTTGTCCAGAGCACTTAAATTAGTTTCTCCAGAGGTTTTGGGGTGGTTTTTTTTTTCTGGTTTCTGTTTGGTAGTTGCCTCTATGCTTGATCAGTGATTTCTTTTTCTCCCTTAGCTCTTGTCTATACAATGACATGCTTAGACACATCTAAGAAATTCAAGTGTCTTGTTCTCCTCACTCATGTCTATCTCAATTCAATTCTCTTTCAGTTCTCTTTTCCTCTCAGACAATTCCTTGTTAGTATAAATCACCTGTCATTTATCTTGATAGATTTAGTTGGATCCAAACTGAGAAAGCTGAGATAATTCTTGGTTCTCAGCATAGAATTTTTCTTTTCTCATTCTGACATTCCACATAGAAATTCTATAGTTTCCAAACTCCATTTTAATATTATAGATTTCAAGCTCTGTTAAAAAGAGTAGTCTAAGGGAGATTTCTGATTGTTTAGTAGGTCTTTTAAGCCATGATTTTCACTGCCTGCCAAAGACATGTATTTTCTTGTACTCCGTTATGGGAGACATTCTACATGCTAAAAAAAATATGCCTGTGGAGTGTCATAATACTGTTCACCTTTACTGACAAAAATAAACAGCGTGAAACTACAGCAAAACTTTAAAATCTGGGGGTTATCCCGAGAACTACACAGTATTTAGACTCAGCAGAGTTTTCAAGGCAGGGCTTGGGGAGGCCAGCTTGGACCACAGCACAGTGAGGCCAGGGTGAGCCCTTCTCCCATTTCAGCCCCTCCAGCCTGCATGGAGCTGCTTGTAAAATTATAAAATTAAGCCCATAAATGTGTGAGCACACAGCAGCACTTTAACACCTCGTTTTTTGGGTGGTGTTTTTTATTTTTCCCTTGCCCTGTTTGAAGTCTTTGGAATAGGGGTTTTTTTGGACTGCACTTCCCTCCCAGCTGACAGGATGACAATGCAGAGAGCTCTGCAGCCACTCTGGGTTCTGACTCTGAGCATCTCCTGGCTGCACTTGGTGTGCAGAGCCAGCCTCATCTTTTCCTTCTGGGGGATGACTCCAGTTCAGGCAGCAGCTCTGTTGAGAAGAGTCATTAAACACCAGTGAAGGAGGCAGTGGGAACAGCAGTGGGAACTTCCCTGGGGATTTCAAGAGCTGTGGCTCCTGCCAAGACTGCCTTTGTCATCACAGGAGTAAAAATTTAGGGACAAGCTACAGATATTTAATAGACTATGAATAGATCACTAGTATCAACAAGTTGACACTATGGTACAAATGAATGAAACCAAAGATAAATCTGGGAAACACTGTACGAATTCCAAGTATCAATTTAAAAAAGCCCTTTTCTAAATTCTGGTACAATTCCCTGAAGTTTAAAGAGGTTTCCCCTCCACAAGAAAACATCATAAACGATTTATGGCTCATTATAATATGATTTGAGCAGACATTATTTCATTAGGCCTTCAGGGATTTGGGGAGAATTCTTTCAGATGGATGAAATCAGACCTTTGGTTCTCACACATTCCTAAAATCATGCCACGGTTGTTGGTTCAATTATACTTTTTTAAATACTTCTCAAATACAAAATGATAAAAACTTCTTCAGCAATATCTTTGCAATTGTGGTAACGTGTTATGAATTTAATTCCAGTGCACTCACACTGAAGGTACCCATTTTCACCCTCATTTAATACATTATCCCCAGGAGGATTCATTTTGACAAAGAGAGTACGTGCTCTGAAAATAGCTCTGAAAAATCATGATACACTGCAAGCAATGCCCTTAATTGAGAACAAGTCCATCATTTTGGAAACAAGGACTTGATTATGTTTGTAATTTCTAAAATTCATTGCCCACTATTCTGTTCAAAATCTCCAAGCTACTGAGGAATAGCAATGCCCTTCTGGTAGGGCAGGCAGGACCTTCACCATATGGAGATTATCCCCAATGCAATAACATGATGAGCTCAAAGCCCATTAAAAGCACCGCTGAAAGAACACAGGAAATCCTGAGCTTAAGAAAATCTAGAAGGGGAAGGATGTTATTTAATTTTATTGACATGGTAGGGACACTTAGTTTTTTCTTAAATTTCATGCTATCATTTGTAGCCTAATACCACTGTATTAATATGTGCAATTAGCTGTGCAGGTTGGGAAGAAAAGAGGGGGAAAAATCACCAAGCCTCTGATTTCAAGTGTAGGAGACAAGTAACAATTGACTGCAAAACAGAGTGTGCTGACAGTGCAAGTCTATAAATGGTTGAACATCTTGTCTGTGGTCTTGCAAAGCTTGCTTTCATTCTCCTGTGTGATTAAAAGTAGTAAATATAATCTATATGTAAAAAAGTTTATACATTAAAAAAATTGCACTTTTGGCTCTATCTCTTCTTCCATGGTAGCAGTTATTTGAACTACAAATGTACTTCTACCATTTATTCTATTAAATGCTCTTCAAACAAATGACTTTCTATTCATAATACCTGCAGTTTATAATGGAATTGCATTGCTAGGAGACTGAGAAAATAAAAAACCCCCAGGACATCTCTGTTGAAAACCCACTGATAATTTTATATAATGCAGATACATCACAACCTGTGTTGGATAAAAAATGGCCCTTCTGATGATGGTCTGTAGGTAATGAAGATTAGCACACAAGAATTATTCTAATGATGAGGTTTAATTCTCTCATTACAATCTTACTTTTCCATAATTCTGCTATTTATAGCATCTGAATTTAGAAGTTAGTTCTGCTATGGGTCAGTTGGATCCTGAACATTTTGGCCATGACCTCAGGAAGGAATAGACACATCTTAGAAGATACAACCTACTGGCATCTCTGATAAGTTATCTCTGATAAGTT
>VRYO01001792.1:3176754-3215428 GCA_009812075.1 Sialia sialis | reverse complement strand
TATGCTTGCCATTGAGCACACAAATTTAATTAATTTACTAGGGTAAGGCACTATAGCCCCTCAGAAGATGGACATCAATTCTACACCATTTTGCAGACAGGAAAACCATGCAGCAAGTCAGTGAAAAATTCTGGACCATAAGAATAGGACCCAGCCAATTTTCCATCCTACTTGCCTAGACCATATCATTCTCTTATTCTTTACACAGCATAAATCTCACAGATTTGTTGGTTTGTGTTTTTTTGTTTGTTTGTTTGTTTGCTTTGTTTTGTTTTGCTTTTCCGTTTTTTTTTCCCCCCCAATCAGATCTATATTAACCACTTTTTACAGAGATTGCTTCAGTTTTGTATTCTGCAGCAATTCTTCTCTCTGCTTTCAGAGTATGTGGTTTGTGGGCATATCTTCATCCCAGTGTCACAGAAACATATTTCATCTTTGTTACAAAATCCCTACAAAACTCTTTGTGCCATCATCCAGATGTGTTTTGTTGCCTGTACTGTAGCAATCACCTTCTCCCTGTGCCACTTTCTCAGCTGTTTAAGACATCAATTAGTCAATCACTTTTCATATTGCTATAGGGCAACAGACCTGGTTACCTCTGTATTGTGCTTAATTTGACACACTCTCAACACCTTACAAACCATTTCATTATAGCAGAAGAGTAAGATCTGAACTAAATTACATCTCTGGAACTCCTTCTTAATTGAAATCTCAGCATAAGAGATCCAGTGATTTCCTCCCTGAGGCAGAAATATTTTTGTTGCTGTTGTGTTAATACACAGCCTACAGGTGTCCACTGAAATGCAAGACTGACTGAAAATGAGTAAATTGCTCTGCTACAAGCCTCTGATCTCCACTGTGCTCCTTATACTACCATTTATTCACTCTTTGGATGGAACCACAATTGACTCACAGAATCAGAGGTACATTCATTTAAAATTCTTACCCTTTTCTTGGAAATATAGCTTGTGTTTAGGTGCAGTGGTGAAAAGCAGAGAGGAAATGAAACACTGGGAAAAGCTTTTCTTCACAGAAGCATCTCAGTGGCATCCACACAGACCCCCATGGACTCTTAGCTGCTGAATCACCCTCCAGCCAGCCAGAGGCAGGTGGGCACAGCAAACCAAACCATCCTCTGCATGGGCTCTGCAGGGAGATCTCTGCCTCTGGTCCCACCCATGACCAGGGACCACAGGATATGGACCTCAAAACCACAGGCACAGACCACCTGTAACAGGTGGAAGTTCAACTCAGAGTCATTTGTCTGTTTTTTAAACTTTGAGAACAAAACAGCAAAATTTAAAAGCCTGAAAGCTTCCATAACACTTTGGAAGCAAACAGAAAGCTGTGGTACATGGTGAGAAATTCTGCTAGAGAGAATGGCAACATCTCAGAGTCAGCAAAGCGATCATGATTATTACTCCCCCAGGGTACCACAGAATAATAGGAGCTCATTTGAAAACAGATAAAACCATGTGGCTGAATGAAGCTGAGCCTCTACTGTGGACTCTGACCTGTAAAAGGCATGGCTAGTTTTTTTAGCAATATCTGCAGTACAGTTTTATGGTGCACACTCAGTCTGGCTGTAAAAAGAGATGTTACAGATGAAGCAAAAAAAGATTCATTCAAAATAATATTGATCAAATTACAAGATCAGTGAACAGTGAAACAAGTACGTTTTCCTGTAGGTCTTTGCCACTGATTGACTGTAGAGCCATTAGTGTGAATGTGCTTTCCTAATGGGTGAGCAGCATTGACTTCTGAATGACAATGTTTTTCCTCCAGGCTCGTATGGCCCCAAAAGTGCAAGCTTTGCTGGACTTTGAAGAACAAAGTTTCTCACTGCCCCAGAGAGAATTGAATTTCTATTTGCAAAGAAAGTATATTTGACAGTAGCTTATATTTTAATTGGGACAGTGAAGTAGAAGGGAAATATAAACCTCTGTCAAAAAACAAACCAACATCCATTCCCAAGTGGGCTTCTGCACTTTGCTTCCGATTTTTTGTGTACCAATTACATGGGCATCTCACTTTGTATCACACCAACAGTAGCTTAGCAATGCTCTAGCAGGCATGCTAGCTCTCCAAGAGCATCCAAAGGACCTTTCAATGTGAGCAAGCAGGTTCCAAATTCAGTAAAAAACGTGAAGAACTGAAAAGGACTAAAAATGCTTCAGCCAAATGACAGTGGTGCAACACTGACACGGCTTAAAAGGACTTCTCAAATGTGCACAAACACCACCAGCTTTTCCCCTTCACCACTGGACCCCCACACCCCATGGGAGCAGATATGAGACAGGGGCTGTAAGTGGGACCAGAGGAGCCTGTGAAAGCTCAGGGGAATCTCTGCAGTGGGAGTCATGTCAATCCAGCAGCAGCAGCCACTCGTGGGCACAGCTTTCTTCATGTGGGCAAGCCAGCACATGGAATTGTTCAGCCCCCCTCTGCACCATCACACAGAGTTCAGATACTAATGGAGAATAAAAGAAAACTCAGCTTTATGTCTGACCAGCACAGCTGCCAGAGGTCCCCAGAATATTTAACAATTAGTTTTTACAGAGCATTGTAGGCAGAAACCTTGAAGGCTGATGAGGTTTAAAGCCAGTATTTCACTGTCAGAGACAAGAAACTGCTCTGGTTATTGCTCATAGTGACTTCATGTCCAGTTAACAACCATACCAAATAAATTATCTGTCACTTCTGATATTCCTGTCATTTGCAGAGATACTGCAAATTTCCATGCATTTATATAGTGGGTAATTTATCAGATGTGCTGATAAGAACCCAGACAATCTAGAGAGCACTAAATCCTCAGTGACTGCTGAGATGCACTACAGAACAGCTGAAAGACTGGAAAGGAAAACTATTGCCCAGCTGGTTTCTACTCTGCAGCTCTGCCCTGCTCTACAGTGATGCACTCAAAACTTATGGGATATCACATATTGTTCTTTAGGACTTCATTAGAAAGTGCAATTCAATTTAAATAAACTGATAAATATTCCTGAAACAACATAACAGATTGTTATGATACCTGGCACTAAAATTTGAGAGCAGATAGCTGCAAAGAAAATTAAAGGTGTTTTTCTCTACTAATCAGATGGCCAAAAAAACCCAAATCCCTTTGGCTTCCATCAGAATTTCCCCACTTACTGCCTTAGCCAATGAAACGTGATGTACTAGGAGTGGCATTTCTTTTACTTAAAAACCTCATCAGAAAGAAGATGCATTTTGAGGTTCTTTCAGCAGTTACCACAGAATCTTATCCTTATTTGCCTCCTAAGCTGCTTTTTTATTTTTAATACATTTCATAAATTATACACAATTAAAATATAAAACATATACAAAAATCACTTCTATTTTCAGCCTGACAACAACAAAAATATCTAGGCAAGCTTCCTTGTCAGAGACTACTAAAAAACATAAATACATAACTTAAAAAAATCAACCTAAATAGATTAATTTCATGATGAAATAAATTATTCAACACTGACAGTGAGTGATCAAGGGGGACCCAACACAAATAGGAAATATTTAAATATAGATTGCAAATATACACGTATTTAATTAAAAACTTAAAGAGGGAAGCATGTGTTTTGTCTGTCATATAAAAATATATATTTCACGGTGAGAATAGATATGTGATACAAATAAATACACACAGACACATCTGCTTCCAAGAGTGCTGCTTAACTGCCACCTGAACAGCAAAAGAAAAGTGACACTTACTCTGAGTATGTATATTTGGTAAAAAGCCTGTTGTGCAGGAAATTGGGGTGATGGCTCCAGGGAGTGAACAATTAATAATAACATAATGCCAAGGAGTACAGTCTTAAGAAGCCCTGTAACCAGAACGTTATTTTGTATTGCTGAGCACAGATTTTATCAGATTCCTTATCCCAGAGCAGGAGTAGGAGCAGGGTTGGTTTAATTTCCTCCTGTCTGTGCTGGCAGAGAACAGAGGCAGCCAGGCCTTGTGGCCACAGCCCAAAGCCAAGGCACAGAGGGGATCCTCCTTTTCCCCAACTCCAAATCAGAAATAAAACTTAGATACTCATCCTCTTAACAACCTTCTCTGACTTTTCTAGACTTAGCTATCACAATAGATTCTTTTACTCGCCCCCCAAAAATATATGAGCAGCAAGTTCATCTTGTTTTTCACTTCCAGATGTTTGTTTGAAGGCTAAATTCTCAGGTGCCTACAAGAAGGACAAATTTGTTTCTGCAATCCTAAATGAAGGAGCCTTTCCTTTTCTGTTCAGTGCCTTTCCCATTCCCTGTTCTGATCACTTGCCTGTCACTGAGTTGAAGGGAGTAAACAGGTTGGATTCCTTACAACACCTTCCCTCCTCCAGAAAGGTTCCCAACAGGCTTTGCATAATTTGGCTTCAAAGTCCTGAGTGGTCCTAAATGATGATAAAATTAATGGGGAATGAGTGCACTGCAGCTTGCAGAATTATGTCCATTCAGGCAACCTCAAATCACTTTTTCAGTGCTGAAATGAAACTACCCCCAAGACAAAATATGGAGGAACATCTTTCCCCTTATTTTACAAATGCAGCACCACATCCCGAGTGGGAAGGGAAAGGGAAAACATTCACCAGGATTGAACATCTGCCTCTGAAACAGTTTCCTGCTCCAAACCTCAACAAGTATGGCGTTAAAGAGGAAAAAAAAAAAGAAAAAAAAAAGGAAAAAAAACCCCAAACCAAAAAAGCATCTAAGTTCAAAAATTAAGCTACATTAGAGTTTGAAATAGCAGATACACTACATAGAGGACATTCTCTTCAAAAGCAAAAATTCATCCCTGTACAAATAATAAAATGCAATCCTAGAATCACAAAAATCGAAGTAGGTGCAGCTGGTTCTTTTCATACATTTTGAAAGCATAAGAAAATGAGATCAAATACATTATGAAACAGATGTTCTATATGAAATAGATGTTCTGCTAATTTAAGAGGAAATTCAAAGGAGATATTAAAGTGCTATATGATGTAGAAAATTGTAGGAGACTCCTACTGATAATTGCTAATTACAAAGCATTTCTAATGCTTTGTCACGCAGGAGCTATAGATCAATCCCTAATTCTAGACCTTACTCCACGTTCTTGCTATATATAATAGTGACACATTTATAATACTGTAGGAAAGATTTTGTCAGCCCTTCCACTACAAACTTCTTACTGGACTTGAAACTTTGTCATAAAAATGCACTTCAGGGTATGGAAAGTCTCAGTCTACCAAAATCACAATAAGCATCTTGCAAATATAAAATCAAGGAAAGGCAGAGACAGGACCTGTGGAGATCTAATGCAACTATGTCAGGTTGCTCAGAGCTGTGTCCAGCTGAGACTTTGTTAACTCAATGCACAGAGAATCCAAAACCTTTCCAGGGAACCTGTACATACAGTAAAAAAAGAGTAAAAAATCTTATGTATGTGTCTTGTGTATGTGTCTTTATATAGGTTGTATTTTATTACAATATGCATCACATATTGTATACCATACTTAAGCAAATAGATTTTGAGGTGGCAAGAATTAATGTTATTGCTAGCTGACCATGATCTGATTATCTGCAAGGATGCAACCATAATTCATCACTGAGGTGCCTCTGTGTTTGAGACAGGTTCCATGTGTTACTCTCATAAATTGGCCACCTGCCATTCTCAGTGTTACATTTGACCTGGCCTGAATTTCAATTAATTTGAATTTTCAAGCCAAAAGACATGATCCCAGTGTTTGAGAAAACACTGTGTAAACTTTTTGCCTAAAGGTGGTGACTTCTCTCAGTAAGCCAGCTGTAAGAGAAAAAATGAGCAATGGTTTTTAATCCTCTTGACATAAACAATGGAATCATTTAACTGAAATTAAAAACTAAGAAATATGGCCAGACACTTGCTGTGAGATATTTCAAGCAAGTTGTCAAAAGGTAAAATTCCAAAAAATAAATCAAGGGAGATATAAATAGTGAATCTTAGCATTTGAAGAACCTGCACTGGAAGGGAAAATACCTCTATTTATAGACAATACCATAGTACCATCTAATATCATGCACTGTTACTCATAAAATCTGGGGGTTTTTATAGAGTTTGGTTTAAGTACACTATCTGAAAATGTGCAAAAGCCAGTTAACTCATTAATCTGAACTCCATGTTGTTATAACAGAGTTTTAATTTTTCAAAACACTTCCTCAAATTACATCAGTAAAGTCCTCAGCTTGGTTTTTTGCTAGTCCATTGTGGAAAAATTATTATAGTGATAAACTTTTAAATGTTATAGGCAGTTGTGGGATCATCCATGCATTAGTTTTCGCCTGCTTGTTCTGTCACTTCAATCTCCTTTCCAAGTCTCTCATTATATTGAGCAGATGCTTACAAATCTTTCCTATAGTTTTGCTTTTATTTGTGGAAAGATGAAAAAGTTTTAGTTCCTCTAGTTTGATCACCACTGTTTTTTTTGAGATTTTTAGTGGTAGGCATGTTCACATTTCTTCTTTTATTCCATTTTTATTGGTAACATCTGCACATCATCTCTTTACTGTAATAATCATTGCCTGCTCAAAAGACAGATAATGTTGATTCTGACAAAGGAATGATATGCTCCTAGGTATGTTTTTGAACTAAAAGTTTTACTTAAAAATGAGGCTATTTACGACATTCCTCAGTTCTCTTATTTCTCATACCATTCTTGGAGGTCACAAAGACAATACAAAAGCTAATTTACAAAACGTTTAATTACTGATGTCCTGGCCTGATATAACCTCTGCAATCCATTATCTCAATATGTAGCTTGGAAAAAAACAGTGCCAGGTTTCCTGACTTCGTACAGGACTTAGAACACTGGCAAATCAGCTGTGAAACTGCTCTTCTGTTCAACTCATCCACAGAAGGGATGAGCTTTCCTCCCTAGCACAAAAAGCAACAGGTTTGCATTCTGTGTCTGCAAATCCAGGGCTGCCACAGAGCATTTAACATGAGCTTACTTGGTTGCTTTGTTAAAACACTGATTCTGCTCACATACACAGAGAAAGAAAGAAAATCCATGTTGAGGGAAGGCTATAATTAACAGATCTCTCTTCAGCACAGATGAGTACCCAGAGATGAAAAGGCTTAGATTACCTACTTCACTCTGATAAAGTGCAAAATAAAACCCTGATCAGCTTTGGAGAGGCATTCCTCTGCATTTAGGTAAGCCATTAACAATTGTAAAAATAAAATTTGGCTGAAGTTACTTAATAAGAAATGCAACAAGGAGATGGGGAGCATTTGATGGAGGTTTTTTTGTTTCTGTTTTGGAGCATTTTTTGTTTAGTTTTTGTTTGGTTTGATTTTGGCTTTCTGTCATAAACTACTCAGGCAAGATGCAAAGTTTATTTTGAAACTTCTTACAACACTGAGTTTTTCTCACTGGTCTGCCTATCCATCCACAGTTCTGAGTTTCAGTGAGAGCTCTGCATGCCCCCAGGTTACTTCTGCAAATCTTCAGGTGTATGTGGTTGGTTTCCCTGAGCTCTGAATCCCAGCTCTCTACAGAACAATGCATCTCTGCCCAGCCCTGGGTGTTCAGGGTCCCCCATCCTCATGGGACTGTGAATAACAACACACAGAGTGTGGAAAGGGATCCCTCAGCTACAGAGCTGAGTTGTGCAAAGTCTGGAGACCTCTCCAGAATGCTCACCTCCAGCAGAACAAAACCATTACCCTTTTGTATTCTCTTTGGGTGCTTTGGATGCTTTGGGCTTCCCTGTGCCTTCAGCACCCTCTTCAAATTCCTTCCAGACCAGGAGTGCAGAGACAGCAAAGCCTGCACCTGACTTCCCCACATCCTTTTGGTCCTCTCAGGCTGGCAGTCTGACATTTGACAGAAATATTAAATTGTACCAGCTCACAGTTCAGTGAGAGTAAGCCCAAGTAGGGCAAACACAGCACTCAGGCCCCACAGTGACTCTCTGAACCGTGTGACAACTGAGCTAATGCTTAACAAATGTCTTCCCAACACTGTGGAAAGAACATGCTTTCACCATTGATATGCTGTTCTGATGGATTTGGGGAATGAAAGGCACTGCATAGCTGCATTTCTGAGACAAGTTTTATACCTCATTAATGCAGTACATAAGCTGTACAATTATACATCCATGTGTCACTGCCAAATTTATACACTTTTACATACTGTTAGATTAAGATGGTTTCATTTCATTGCTCTGCAAATGGACTTTTGAAAGGATATTTCACTCGATTTTTTGTGCAGTACTGACAAGCAAAGCACATGAAAGACACGGAGTTCCTTGTGTAAATGCAGCACATGCCCTAAAATAAAAAAAACATGACACCAATAAACAATTTTTACACTCTTCCAATGCAGTGACCTTCTTACAGTGTAGCCTGCAGCCCAGTGTCCCCTTCCCCCGGCAAGAGTCACCATTTTAGAACCAATTCCACTGGATTAGGCTATAATGCACTGTGATGTCTCTTGATCTGACCCACTTCTTCAAGGCTGATAGGTTTTTGTTTACACTAGAAGACATCTGATCCAAAGCAGCAGGAGGATTACAGCACTGTCTAATTAGAATAACTTTTCAATTGATAGTGAATAATGAATGCATTCTATTGGGCACTGCTGTCTGGTGGGTGGGGCAAAGAACCAGCAGAAGCAAACTCTGCCCCTTAAGGCAAAAATGACAAAAATGAAAAAGAAAAAGCCCACAGACTTTAGCTGGTATTCTGTCTCTAGCTCTCTGCCATGCAGCCTGCTTTTACATCTTTGGTTGTAATTTCTTTTTCTCCCAAAAGAGACTGCTTTACTAAGCACTCATAGCAAGGAACTGGACTGTCACTACAGCAGAGCAAGATTCACTCCATATTTGAGACACAGCTGGTCAAAGAGCACCACAGACATAATGCAGGGCCCTGATGCTACAACCAAGGAAATTAAAATTACTGTCTGCACTTGGTTGTTGGTGTGTTGCATGAACTAGAACACAGCAGTCACATCTTGTGTTTGGTGCTAGTGTGTGCTGAGGTGATTCTGAGAAATCTGAGATACTTGTAGTGTCCATCTTCCCAAAAGTGGCCAAGGAACAAGTTGCTGGTGCTCCTGCTGCTCTCACTGCCCTAAGTTCCATGCTAACCAACTACCATCAGGGCTAATCCAGAGGCACAATTCTTCATCATAACCAGGGCAAGAGACAGAGCTGGAAACTTCAAAGGCATCCTGCCTTCCCCTTGACCTGTTCCCCAGCAAGGCAATCATGGGAGCACTTGAGTGAGCCCCTAAAATTGACACACTGAAACATGTGTGTGGTTCTGGCAAAAGCAGAGCTGTAGGGTTTAGTGTAGAACAATTTCAGGAAACCATGCAGTATCATACCATCCTGTAACGATAAATACAACTACACAGAGCATGCAAGGGAAAATAGTCAGGGATAGGAAACACATGGGATAATGAAAGGAGGATAGTAATCATCATGAAAGCTTAAAGGAATTATAAATACTCTGGACAGATTTTTTCCAATAGGTGTCTATGGAATATGTCTGCAACTGCTCTGCCTTGCTTTCAGAATGAGATGCATTTATTGCATTTAGCTTCTTCTCATGGCAAAGCCAGATGGGAAGTCTGTATGGCTGCTACTTAGCACAACTGCTTACAGGAGCTGCATTACAGGAGAAAAGCTGTGTGAAAAAGACCAAAATGATAAAATGCATGTGTCTTAGCACACAGGAGTAAACATTGGCAAATATATTATTGTAGTTCAATTACTGATAGGATACTAGAGCCTATTCAACACTTAATATTTAATTATTTTTAGACTCCATCAGTTGTTAAGCTGTCAGGAGCATCTGTAGAGAGTACATAGGTGGACATCTGCTACATTCTAAGAATGCCATACACCAGCAGTGCTGTTTGCCACAAATACACAGGAAGGAAATTCAGGAGCTCACTTTACAACAATTACTACCACATTAAACATGTTTACAGCAGGGATACAAGCTTGGATCACACTGTGGCTTGTAAGAGGCAGAAGGACAAACTGCTCTGGCTAGGGGTGCACTGGAGGGAGCAGTGCATTCCAATGGAGGGGAGATGAAAGAACAGTGTTTAAATAAATCATCTGCACTGAACCACCCAGAAATCCAGCTGAAACTAGGCTTACATATCTCTCTTGCATGCAAAACAGTGTTGTAAAAGATTATGCAGTTTGCAAAGTCAAGTCCAGTTAAGCTTAATTTGGCTTCTTCAAGCAGGCATCACAGCACTGTGCATGCATAATTCTATGAATGTATCCTTTTTTGCTACTCTGGGAATATCATGGGTTGGGTAATTTTCAGAGACAGGAGTCCTAAGTACTCTGATCCCAGGGCTGCTGCTACCCTACACATCCACAACCCACAGCCGTGCTTATGGACCATGCTTGATAAACTCTTAGGCACTCCCTTGCCAACAATCTTCCTCCAGCCACTCTAAGTCACTCCTCACCTCAGAACTCCTTATGTCAGCTGCCAGCAGCCTTTGACCAGCCCAAGGGTCTGTCCTGAGCTCCAGACCTTGCTGCTTATTTAGTCTTTGGGAGTAACCCTACCGCAGTGCCCCAGCAGAAGCACTATAGCATTGCCCACTCCAAGTCAGGATGCCTTACCAGGACCACAGTTGTAGCTCTGGATGAATCCCTGAGCCAGGGCAGGTGCAGGAAAAGTGATTCTCATCCATTCAGGCTCTAACGAGGCACATGCAATTAAAATCAAACTCAGTAACATGACTAGATTTAGATGAGTTCTTAAGATAATAGCGACAAAGACTCATCCCCTCTGACAGAACAAGCCTCTAGACAAAGTGTCTGGTCTGAACCACACAAGTGTGAGAGCTTTCCAGACAACAATTAAGAATGTAATCCTCCTGCAAGAAGAAGCTAAATTATTTCTGCTAAGTCTCAAATTCACCCTATAGCAGCAGCCAAGCCCACTTCAGCTTGACAAAGCTCAGCTCAGCAGAAACAAACCTTAACTCAAGGAAGCACATCCCATCTTCCAGGCTTGCATTTCTCTGCTCTGCACAGTGGCAGCAAAGCACTGCACAGTTAAGTGCATCTCTTTTTAATGATCTTTGAGGAGTTAAAGGGGACTATAAGTTCCTTCCTATCTGAGCCATATGTCTAAAATGCTGAGGAATGTGAAGACCCGCAGTGGATTGCAAAATACCTTCTTGCACTCCAAAGTGATGCTGCACCATTAATGTTAATTTGTGAGACTGATCAATTGTCAGCAATCCCAAAAGCAGAGACATCATTTTTTCCCCTGGAGTACCTCATGGTCCCAGAAAACAGAACTGGTAAGGTTTGTTTTTGCATTTTGTGTACAGTTTGAGTATGGAATTGTCTGAATGTCCTGCAACCAGTGACCCTTTATCATCACAAGCCAGTGTATTTTTACTGTCCTTTGGTCACTAAGTGAGCTGGGGAGACTTCTAGCAATGGATAATGAAAAAGGTGACTTTGCAATTTTGCAGAAAGAAACTTTTCATTCCTTCTTCTCAAGTCTCTAGGGCCATTAGGATTTTGTACTGTAAATGAGCCTTAAAGATTTGTTTAAACAACAACTGAATTTGCCTAAGCAAATTTCTTTTTAATACAAGCTGTTGTTTTGTATTTTTCTACTGCAAGGTCATACAGCAGGAATTTAGGGTTGTTGGTTTTTTCTCCTTTGTTTATGTTTTGTATTTCTTTTTAACATAATTTTTTTTTTGGCTCTAACTTTCCAGTGTTGGTTAAAGATGCAAATATTAAAATGCAAAGTCAAATACAAGTTATTTTCACAAGCACTAATGTGAAGAATGTCTATTTTCCCATTTTCTAGACTAATATTTACCATCTCTGACAGCCTTATTGCAGAGCAGATTGTTGCATATTTCAGCATTATCTTTTAACAACTTGACAGATCCACCTATTTTCCTGTGATTATTTTATCCCAAGTTGGAAGCATAACAGCTTTTTGACATGCTGAATCACAGGATTTGCAGCACAGCATACAGACCTGTGATTTGTGGTTAGTATTTTGATGATGCCTTGTAAAGCATATTTGGATTTCCAGCAGTGTTGCTTTGTTTGGCCTGATCTGGTCAGAAATCCAGGCAGCAGCCCCAGTAACCTCAGGATGATCCAGGAATTGAGGATCAGAAGGTCACTTGGGAATCACTGATGGCTGCAACAGCAGGGACTTCATTCTTTCTTAGCAGAGAAGGAAATGCTGTACAGCTTAATTCTGGATGTTAAGTAAATGCCAGCAGTTTCTACTGCCAATTATTTAAATGTACAGCACAAGAAGCAAGGATGGACAGCTAAAAATGCACAGAGATACAGCACAATAGAAGAGGGAACACATGGTTCACTACAAGATGTGCTGTTCTAAATGCAAGCAAAGGACATAAAGCAAATTGCTTTAATTGCAACTACCCTTTCAAGGAAGTGCATCATAGGCAATTTAGCCACCTATATCCAGAGAGCAAAAGATTCTGCTCATTGCTCCTTCAGCCACTGCAGCTTTATGCATCCTCAGATTATAGCTTGCAATTCTACTAATTATTTCCAACTAGGTTCCTACAGAAAGGATTTTGCACCCGGTGAAGCACACAAGAAGCTTTATTTATTTTCCCTGCATATGCAGAGGAAGTGAGACTGGAAAGGACCTCCTGGGTCATCAAACACAATTCCCTGCTATCACAGGCAGCCACATAATACAAACACTTCATAAATGAGAAAGTTCCAGCCTAGAAGTAATTAGGTTTCTTGTCTCCACTACTCTAAATGGAAAGTTGCTCCAGAACCTTCCCACTCCAGTGTCTAGGGATCTTATAATTACCAAATTGAATTCATTTAAAAAAAGTTTATTTCAGTTCTTCTGGCAATGCAGCCTGTTAACATTTCTGCCTTCCATTTGGTCCCTTCATACCAAGCAACCCCAACCACTCCCCCAAACACTTCTTTAATCCTTGGGTGACATTGGAGCACCCAACTTGAAGCTCTTCTGGGGTAAGACATCCTGATCTATTGGTGTTTTGTCAGCCATACCAATTTACATCAATTGAGGGGGCATGGAAAGGAACACAAATTACCACATCTAATGGATGTCTCATGGCATGCAAATGAGCTATGTGGAGTCAGCCAGAGCCTGCAGATGACTGAAATAGTGAATGGAAACTGTTTATCACTATGAGATGTTAAGTAGAAGGCACATTGCTCCAGATCCCTCATCATGCCAGCAACTTTACAACACAGCACCAGAGCTACACTAACATCAGACCCTTAAGTTTCTTGTTGAAACTCTAATTAGGGTAACAACAATGACATCATATTTTGTTTTGAGAACACCAGGGCAAAATTCACATTCAAAAAAACCAACAAAATCTTTACTGAAACAACATTCAGTATAGGTTATTTAACCCTAATTTTCTGTATTGTAGCACACAAGATGACTTGTACCTATCTGTATAAATATATGTACATAAATTAACACTTTCTGCCAGTTTTACTGATACACAGTTACATAAATACATAGATAAATAGATAGATGGATAGATAGATAGGTAGATAGATAGACAGATGCAATAAGCAAAACCAGGCTCCTCTGGGAATGAGGAACAAAAATGAATAGTTCACTATGCCTACAGAAGAGTTGGTACTTATCTCTAGTTTTGCGCAGGTGAGATCCATTTCTGGCATTTTTTTATCAGCATATCTGTACAAAAACATCTGTAGATGTTGCAGATGATGTAGATATTTCAGATATTTTACAGCAGTTGCCTGTCAAAATACTTGATGGGGTTGGGAAGTCAGGTCTAAAATGTAGTCTTAAAAAGTGTAGATGTTTTATTGATACTTAAAAGCAAGTAGAAAATTTCATAGCAAAGTCCTGTAAACCTTCAGGAGAGGGAAAATTAATTTACAATAACACTGACAGACCTATTTATTACTCAGAAAATACTGATTTGTTTAGAAGGGAATTTTGGTGGTTTCCATATAGCTAAATTAGAAGAGAAGAGATTCTGGTTACAAATACTTTAATGTAAAATGAACTGTTATATCATTTGAACAACAAGGTCTACAAACTATAAGAAAAAAATATGTGACTCAAAGGGAATTTTTGGTCAATAAGGCAGAAGTGAAATGTGTTACTAAATATGAGATCTGTCAGACAGAGACAATAAGCCACTTCAATAAACCTGTTTGTGTCAACCGATAACCAGGGAGATTTGAGTCAATGTTATGGTAATTCAAAAAGCAGACAATTGGAAAAGAAAACCAAATTTGAATTACCAGAAGATAAACATGCACAGAGTGAGTTTTATGGAGAAGATTAGGAATGTGTTGTGAAATAGTGTGTCGTGAGCTCTATAGATCTCTTAATAAAAGTGCATTAACAATATCAGAAATGAAAGAAAAGCACTCATAAAAACCTGGTAGGTTTGACCTGAGTGCAGGCACTGTGGTAAGATGAGGAGTTCTCTTAATATAAAGATAAGATAATGCTATCAGAAAATGGATCCAAATAACAAAATTAAAGCAAGAGAACAAAGAATCACTGATGGGAGAGGTTGCAGATAGTTTTTGGATTTTTTTCATATAAATAAATACTTTTCCATTGGTTTGAAAGGATATGGAGAAACAAGAAGAGGAGAAACCTTATCTCTTATTCCTCTGCTCAGTCCTTAAGGCTGGGAGCTGGAGAGGTAATGCCTGGCAGTGCTTGGCAGCAGGGCTGGAATGGCACAGCTGCAGCTCTCACGCTGCTCCTCTGCTCTGCAGCTCAGCTGCAAATTGCCTGGTAAGAGGCACCACGCTGAAAGCTGTCACACTCCAATGAGCCCCTGGGGAGGCCAGGCAGAGCTAAAGCACCAACTTATTGCCTCAGACAGCTTCTAATCAGTGCATTGACAGGGAACAGGGAGGTACTAACTTTGGAGATATCAATTTAAATTACAATAATTTCACGACTATAAGGCGCACCCTTTTGACTAAAGTTTTGATTGAAACCCGGAGGTGTGCCTTATAATCCAGTGCACCTTATATATGGACAAAGATCAGAAATTTGCCAACCTGGAAGTGCGAGCCATGAGCCGAGCCATGAGCCAAGCTGTGAGCTGTGGCAGCTGTGAGAGCTGTGAGAGCTGCACCAGCTGCGAGAGCCACACCAGCCACAAGAGCTGCGTCAGCCGGCGCTGGGGGCAGGTGGGAGTGCCGGGGCCCACAGCACGGGGAGGGCGCATGGGGCTGCATTTAAAGGCTACGCCCATCTGTGAAAAATGTTTGCAAATTGAGCGCCTGCCAGTAAACCCCGCGATCATGCGATTCTGTTACTAATTCGTTACTTTGTTGCGCACGGATTCTTGCTGGGGGGAAAAAAAGTGCGCCTTATAGTCCGGTGCGCCTTATATATGGACAAAGTTTGGAAATTTGCTGACAACCCAGAAGTGCACCTTATAATCCCGTGTGCCTTACAGTTGTGAAATTACTGTATTTGCTCCACAACAGAACTGTCAGGTATCTTCAGGCAAATCGTTGAAGTTCAGGTTTTACAGCTTGGGTAGCCAGACACAGGAGCCCAAATCAGGTAAATCTTCACACAGCCATGCCCACAGCAAAGCCCCACACATACTGCTTCACCTTTGGGTGTTTCAGTCACAGAGCTACTGAATTCAATTGGAATGATTTCCAAGTGACAGAGAGGAGGTTTGGATTAGCTGTTAGGAAGAAACTCCTCCCTGGGAGGGTGGGGAGGCCCTGGCACAGGATTCCCAGAGAAGCTGTGGCTGTCCCCTGGGAGTGTCCAAAACCAGGCTGGACAGAACTCTGAACAGCCTGGGATAGTGGAATATGTCCTGGCCATGGCAAGGAGGATGGAATGAGATCACCTTTAAGGTCCCTTCCAATCAAAACCATTCTCTGATTCTATGATTCCCTCAGGCTGAAATGATGGAAATTATCTGGGAGACCTCATAGCATACTTGTTCTGCTTTTCCTCTAGGTGTGATCCAAAACAAAGGTATTCTGTTCAAAAGTTCAAACCTGTGACATTGTGGTCCTAGGAGATACATGAACTTTGAAAATAAAATACCTCTAAAGTTTCCTAAGAAGTTTATGGGCATGGGTGGAGAGAGATGGGAGGTTAAGCCTGCATTAAGAGCAGATTGTGAGAGCTCTCTGTCTCTCTGTCTCTCAATCTCCATTGACAAAAATGGATATTAATACCGCCTAATTCACAGAGAAGAGTGAAGTGATCCAGGATTATTACAGCTATGAGCTGCTATATAAGCATAACAAATGGCTATATATTCCCACTAATTCATCATCACATACATACAGCTGGATAAAATATTATTCGTTACATACTTTCAGATAAATTAGTGCTAACTATAGCTTTCAGGCAAAGTCACAAGTACTGTGGTTGGGTTCTTCAAAAGAATGTTCACAGAGGAAAAAAATTGTTCTTATTCATGCAAATCAAAGGTATGTTGTTTTAGTTGAAATTGTACCTCTTCAACAAATAAAACATTGGTATTTCTGGATTTTTGGGTGCTTTTTCATATAGATACTTGCCTCTTTCTGAGGAATAAATCTTATTTTTGGGTCCAAATGTTTGTAGTATATCTTAAATGTTCAAACAATATTCTGCTATGCTTGAGAATAGCCTTCATATGTAAGGAGGTGTGTTCTATAGGTTGAATAACTGCAGATAATAATTGAAAGCTTGTCTTTTGCTGGAATTGTAGTTGTCATCAGCAGATATCTCCAGCACTTTAAAAGATCACCCAGTTTTTCTTGAGGCATCTTCAGGAGCACAAAGGGATGATATTGCCTCTGAAATGTGTACATCAGAGTTTGTGCCAATCTTCTGTCTCTCTTGTGTGTGCCTGTGGTACACACACAGACTGGGCTGCTGGATTGCTCTACATCCTTGCACACTGCTGGGAGAATGATGCTCTGTGGATTGATCCCCATGAGTTACTGAACAACTGCAAGTTGCAATCTCAGTAACACATTCTTCTATATTAATGTTTAGATTGGCACTTTATTCATTTCATTAATTCTCCATTTGGAGCCTGAAGACAGTTGAACATCTTACTACACATAGAAGGTCTGAGATAACAGATTAGAAGGTCCAAAATGGATTTCTTCAAATAACAAAAAAGAGCAAAACCACCACCACCAGCAGCCAACGTGTTAGAAGGTGCTTTACCCAAACATTAGGTGTCAGCCCCTAAGGATAAAGATGCAATTCATTTTTAAGGACTCCTCATTACACATAAATGTCCTAAACCTTTAAGTGCTCAGTCCATTCTCTCCTTAAAGGCCTCTGAAGGGAGAGAGGGACAACATTTATTAACTTCATAATGTGAAGTTAATAAATCTAGATTCCAGCAAGAAAGATTTGATGCTTCACAAAAGATGTCCTTTTCACTCTTGATGAGATCCATTTATCTAGAATAGACAAAGTAATTTAGAGGGCACAGAAAGGAAAAGTTATAAAGTTATTAAGGAAAATTTAAATCACAGCTTTGATTATAAGTCTAGTCCACAGCAGCAAGTGCAGTTTTTAGAAACTTTACAACAAGTGCCATTTAGGCCTATCATTCTCACTGCTGAAATACTCCTTTGAAAGAACCTCCCTTTAATCCATGTTAATCCATAAATTGCTTTCATGACCACCACTTACCTAAAACGTGACCAGAATTTTTGGGACTATGGAGATATGTATAAAGCACTAAATCCATCAATTACACATGCTTTGAAGTTGCAAAGTTCAGTCTCACTCAGAACAGTTTAATTAAAAGCAATGACTTCATATTCTATCCTCTGCACCAAAAGAGCTTGTTTTTCACTGCATGGATTGCTCTTAACTTGGAAAGTTTCTCACTGATGGAGGCAGTGTGTGTTCTGAGTCAGTCCTCTTGCAAGATCTGGCAAATGGGCTGCCAAAACATTACTGTGCTGCTGCTGTGTAGCCCCATCCATCATTGTACAGGTAATTTCAACAATTCTGAACTTGCAAAGTCAATTCTCAGAACCTTAACCTTGATAAAATTTCTTTGCAGAGATGTCCTAGACTAAAAGGAATGGAGGAAAACAATAAATTGATCCTGTTCTTTCAGTTCCCTCTAACATTTGTTGATTCAGCCTTATATTAAGGCTCGTTTCAGAGTTTAACAAGCAGAGCTGAATACACAGCATTGCGTAAAGCAAGCAAAGGGACATAAACTTAGACAATCTCTGTGAGTTCTCTGGGAACCTATTATCACTTGCAGTGGAGCAATCTGTGGTTTTGCCCCAGTTCTGGTGGGGCAGACACCACCAGCCCATGCTCTTGCTCACAGCCCTCGTCTGCTCCCCTCATCCTGCACAGGGTCTTGCAGAGCTGTCTGCACTTCTGCTCTGTCACTGCTCTCAGCTCCAGTCCACTCCAATTTTCACTCCTTCTTCTCTCCTCTGTCTCCTGCCTTCCCTGGTTTTCCCTAGTCTTATGGCAGCAAGGACAGGAAGAACATTTCACTTTTTGCATTAAGGCCCAGTCCAATCCCACCCCCAGTCCCAGGGCAGGTGTGCTGGGGGGCTCAGCTCAGTCCCTGCAGTCCTGGGGCAGAGCTCACCAGGCAGCCACAGAATCCTCAGAACATTTGTCAGCCAAGTCCAACAAGCCTTGTGCTTCCTGTAGTTCTGCCAAAGCTGGGAAAACTTTCATGCAAATAGCAGCAAGAACATTTCCTGCATTCCCATCTAATTTCATCTCTTCTCATAGGAGGACACTACAGTTTATTAATGAAACATCTGCAAGTATTTTTAACCAAGACAAAAATGAGTGCCATTCATTCTTTGGAACAGCTGAATCTCTCTCATTGAAAAGTTAACATACTTTTTTTTTGGTTGTCAAATACACAGGAAAGAGGCACAGTTGGAGTGAAGTTAATTCCTTCCAAAGCTCAGTTAATTTTTTCATATAAAGTCCAGAAGAAGTGTTGGCCAAGATCTATTGGAACTGAGGTATTAAACTCTTCAGACACTATTTGTCCCAAAAGATTAAAAAAAAAAAAAAAGTGGGGATGGGGTGGGGGAAGGGAGCATTTACCTAATAGAATAAGAGGAAACTTTCTATGTCAAATTAGGACTATGTACTAGAGCAGGGCTTTATCACTACAGTAATGAGTAAAGAAAATTACATATATTTAACTCCATTATCACTAAAGATTTAAGGTTATTGCAATAATTTTCTGCTTCTCTTGTGCTTTATTGAGCTTAGTCAAACTGATGTATTGCTGTGTACTTCATTCATTCCTCCTGATGGATGATATGAAGTATGTAGACAATGCTGATGTCCAACTAAAAAGAGGAATTACAGAAAAGAGAAGATAAGCAGTTGTAGATGATGAAGTGCTGATTAATAGATTACCCCCATCCCCATCAAGTCCAAACCCATATTTTAAACTGCCAACAGCATTGCAACTGAATGAACAAGTACTTCTGGAATCCAGAAAATGTTGAGGGGCTGACCTTTCTCAAAATTAATCCTTAACATCTTCTTCCAAGATTTATTTCTTTCTCTTAGCTTCGGACAAATTCAGTAAGGGTGAGACCTGAGCTTTATGATTTCTGGCTGGGAATGTGTAAAGTGCTTTCTGGCCTGGAGGTGCCATGCTCTTGCCTTAGATTTTCACCTAAGCTCTTGAGGTATTCTGCTGACTTTGGGACCCTCCATTAGCTGTGGGTCACAAAGGAGGTGACATCTCAGGGCAAACCTCAAAATCCACGCTGGTTTGTCCCAGCAGTGCCAGCACACCCCAGGTGCAGGGGACATCACAGAGCTCTCTGCAGCCTGGATCTAGGGTGTCCCAAAGGGATCCTCCCTGCCCCACGGGCCATGGGGACTCTGAAAACCAGACTGACTGTGACCAGGAGGGACCCAGAGCCACCTCCTGCAAGCCAAAGTTGCATCTGCTCCAGCCTGGATTCACATATCCACACAGGGTCTGACTGGGGACAATCCCACTCTTAATTATGATGAGGCCAAGCAGGACTGCCATTTTAATCACAAGGGAGCTTAAGCACTCACAAGTGCTAAACACCTGGGAATAAAAAGCCTGTGAGCATGAGCAGGGATAAATTAATATTCCCAGTTTGCTAGCTCCAACATTTTCAAGTGAAAACTAATTTTCCCCATAGACAGTAAACCACAAGAACATTTATTTGTGCTAATTTACCAGACATTTATTTTGGCACAGTTAAAGCCACGATGTCAAGTTTCCACTTGAATTATATACAAAGAGATTTTGTCATAAAAACAATGTGCTATTGAATCAACACACACTCACAAAAGCTCATAAGTGTAACAAATACTAATTTGTCCTGAAAAATATGTGACTTTTACAGGTCCCCACAGTCTCACTCAAGATCAACAGGTTGTTTTTGAGAACAAGGATGACACAGTGATGATCAGAGGGTGCACAAGCCCAGCTACACAAACAAGCGCACACTCATTAGGAGGAGCAGGTGCTCTCTGGTGCTGGAAATGTCCTCAGTACAGCAAGATATTAAGGAATAATCACCAGCTCCCCATTCCATTTAAAGATTTCAGGTGTTAAATTTCAAGAGAATATATTTTTTTCAGGCATGGCTTATTATATCAACTGCATATTTCATGAAAACATGCTTATTAAAAGTACAATTGAGAATTACTCTGGTTTCTACAAGACAATCTGAGAACTTTTGAAGATCTGTCTTTCTGAAAATGCGAAGATATTTCAATAGTATAGGTTAAGAGTCATAAAAGGTGTTTTTTAAATTGCAATTATTTTGAAATAGATGTCTGAAAATCTTAAGTCAACATTTACCCTACAGAAAATATTTAGGACAATATATAAAATCCACTTTTTTATATAATGCAGCCAAAAATTTCTATTTATCAGTACTGTTTGCACTATAAGGTGAAAAGCAGCATATAAATACTCCTCATGAAAATTTACTTGCTCAAATACAAACAAAAGAACCTCAAATCTAACCCATATCAGCTTTGCAGCTGCAACACTGGAAACAGAAACTCAAGAATTAAAGGTCTTAATTTTATCAAATACCTTGAAAAGGCAACTTCATTTCAAAGGGACAACATTTCTTCCTGAATCTCAGACTCCACGTTGAATACTATGAATTCAGGGAATTTCAGCTAAATTCAGTTTTGAGTAGGCAAATTAAACCCAGCTGGAAAACACTTCACTCAGATCTTATGCTCATGTATACAGTAGGTTACAGCCATGTCCAAAGCATCAGAAAATACCTTACTTTAAAGCTATGCAGTTACTCGAGGTCTTGGGCAGAGAGTAAATCGCACTAATGTAAAACTCCTTGTGCAGAGTCTGCTGGGCACTGCCTGGGTGTTACATGAGGAATTTGGGGCAGACTGATTAATTCATTAATACTATTGAGGAATGTTTTCTATTCTCTTCGCATTTTAAACTGGACTTGAAATACTCTAACCAAGCAATGCACAGAGCTATTGACAGCTCATCTGCTCCCAGCACACCACAGTCCTTTCTCAGACGCTGCATGATCAATCACAAATGATGGCATCGTGCTTCCCAGTCTAGAAAGCCCCATCTGTACCCCCATAGGACTCCTCTTCTCTTGCACAAGTCCACAAATCATCCCAAAAGCAATTCAGGAGACTAATGGGATGCACTTCCACACAGCAGGAACAGCCAAACATGGAACAAGCCAGTGCATAATCCTGTAGTTTTTTGTAGGCAGTCACATAATCATAGAATGGTTTGGATTGGAAGGGACCTTGAAGATCATTTTTTTCCAATCCCTCTCTGATGGGCAGGGACACCTTCCATTAGACCAGGTTACTCAGAGCTCTTTGCAGTTCTCTTGAACACTTCCAGGGATGGGGCAGCCTCTGGGACACCTGTGCCAGGGTCACCCCCGCCTCATAGTCAAGAATTTCTTCCTCACCTCTAGCCTAAACCTACTCTCTGTCAATTTGAAGCCATCCCCTGCCTTGTCCTAGCACCACATGCTCCTGTAACTACAGTAATTTCGCACCTATAAGGCGCACTGGATTATAAGGCGCACTTCCGGGTTGTCAACAAATTTCTGAACTTTGTCCATATATAAGGCGCACGGGATTATAAGGCGCACTTCTGGGTTTTGATCAAAATTTCAGTCAAAAGGGTGCGCCTTATAGTCAAGAAATTGCTGCACTCCTTTAGTAAACAGTCTCACAGGTGTTGTGTTATAGTGCCACTAAAGGAACTGTCCCTTGCACATGAAAATATTTACAGACACCTTCACCCACAGCATTCCCTCTCTACCCAGCCTCTTTTCACATTGCTGGCAAGGCGCAGCCTGCAGCT
The DNA here is from genome assembly GCA_009812075.1 of Sialia sialis. NCBI lineage: Eukaryota > Metazoa > Chordata > Aves > Passeriformes > Turdidae > Sialia > Sialia sialis. The sequence goes on along the minus strand of VRYO01001792.1, from coordinate 3,193,049 downwards.
CATGAGTCCAGAACAGAGGGACCTGTTTGTAGGAGGAGGTGGTGGTGGTACCTCAAACAATAAATATTTTGGTTTGATCCTCTCAGAAAACTTAATGAAGTCCATTATCTGATTTCCCAAGTGCCCAGCCTTTACTTGGCAAACTTTTACATTGGTAAGCCTTTCTTAACAGAGACATAAGTCTTCATTAGACTCAGAGCACTCCACAGTTGTTTTGGAATGCTTTGCATGTAAGGAAATTCTGTTGTAAGATGATAAACTGTAGTTATACCACAGCACTCCTCAAGAAAGTGCAGCTGTTTAATACAGTCTGAAGCCAGAAATTTAAAAAATTGTTTCACTTAAAGGAATTAGTGACAGAATTATGTATTTCCTCAGGCACACAGAAACTCTATTCCTTGGGCACTGCTGGGGGTCAAAGAATAAGAGACTGAGTCCTAATTCTCACCAGTGGACTCTCCTTCCTTCCATGTTTCAATATTCTGAAGTCACCAGACTCACATGAAAATCAGATGTCAGGGGAAACCTTGCAAGAATTTGTCTCCCTTTTTGCTAAATTTATTTTCAAATCAGGTTTATTTTCCTTTTTCATTCTAGTACATGGTATTGCCTGATAAAAGAGATTAAGACAAAATTGACTATATTCTTCATTCATAGGAATAAGACTGATAATTAGCAAAGCTAAGATTAAGTTTAATGCCATTTTAGCAGCTCCTGGAGTATTTTAGCACTTCAGTCATGGTGATGACATTGAAAATAGTTTACTGAGAATTTTGAGACAGTAGAGAAGTGATTAAGCGGATGTTAAAACTGACTTTCTCTTCACAAGGAGGTGTTCAGACCCAAGGCCGTGGATTTATTTAGGCAAGTTCTGTGAGCACCCTCCTTGCTCTGGAGAGTCGGAGGCATCTTTTCCCCTTGCTGCCAGTGGCTGCAGTGAATCTTAGATAAGCAAGGGAGCATCACCATGCTGCACCTCACAGATTGTGGTTTTTGTGTTTTAACAGGAGGCAAATGAGTGCCCACAGCAGCTCCTTTGCTTTGCACACTGAGCAATCTGCACAGGGAAGGAGCTGAGCTCTCTCCTCTGCCCCCAGCCACTGAACACAAAAGGAAGAGTCAGGATTTGCATTGGCATCTGATTGTCTCCTACATGGAGCTTGAGAGGATTGGCAGTCTCAGCACAGAAGCAGCTGAAAACCTGTGGGAGCCTTCTGACCTTCCTGCTTTGGTTTTCCTCACTCCACATATTTTACAAAGCAGCCTGGAAGTTGGTACCTGCAAATCAGCTACGAGTCCCCTTCAGGTGATTCTGAAATGGGGTCTGTTAATCTTTTCATAAACATTTCTCACTACAAATCTTTCAGCAGCAAAAGTGAAATAAATGGTATCTCTAACAGCAAACATTCACAGAGGTCTGGAGATGCACTTTAAATGATAGGAACAAATTAAAAAAATTTGCCTGACATTAATTGCCATTTTATGTGAATAAAAGTTCTCACAATACATTTCTCTATAAAAATGGTAAACACTGTTTACAGTGTAATCACATAAAGCCCACCATTATATCTGCTCTCTCAAGGGAATCTGGGACAGAATTAATACCCGAGAACAAACTTTTTTCTGTGTCTGCAGTGACATTGCTGGCTGCAGAGCACAGGCTCCTGCCCCACCACTACAGCTGGGATGAGGATGGAGGGGAGGGCAGGGATTTACAGACAGGATGGCACAGGATTACAGTAATTTCATGAGTATAAGGTGCACCTTTTTTGACTGAAGTTTTGATCTGAACCCAGAAGTGCCTTATAATCTGGTGCGCCTTATATATGGACAAAGTTCAGAAAATTGCCAATCTGGAAGTGCGAGCCCGGCGGGCAGCTGCTGCCCCCGGTGCTGCGCGGCTGTGCTGCTGGCCAGGCTGCCGGGCAGGCAGCCTCCCCTTGCCACCGCGCGGGCAGCTGGCACTGGGGGCAGGAGTGCCGGGGCCCACGGCACAGGGAGGGCACCTGGGGCTGCGTTTAAAGGCTATGCTGATCTGTGAAAAATGTTTGCAAATTGAGCACCTGCCAGTAAATCCCGCGATTCTGTTACTAACTCGTTACTTTGTATGCCTTATAGTCCAGTGTGCCTTATTTATGGACAATGTATGGCAACTTACTGACAACCTGGAAGTACGCCTTATAATCCGGTGCGCCTTATAGTTGTGAAATTACTGTATTTGTCTGCAGTTGGAAAGCAGGGCTGTTCTAGGCATGGAAACAGTTGTTCCCTCTGCTGTGCTATGTATGGTCCACCGTTCTAGTCCTATGCAGAGAGCAAATTCACTGTGCAGTCCTGGTTCTGGCCTGTGGATGAACCAAAATGTAGAGGATGGCAGAACTGGTCACATTCCACAGATCTTATTTCCACCTCCTGAAGCAAGGATTTCTGTTGTATTCTCACTTCCTTTACACCTACCCTCCACATTCACTTTCAACAGTCAATGCTGTTCTTGTCTCTCAGTCTGCACAGATCATCTCAGGAACAGACTCTGTAAACAGGAAAGGTACAGAAGGACATGCAGAAAGTTATTATTTAGTGGAATTTCTCAGGTTGCAAAAGATTGAGGAAAATACACAAGTGTCATGGAGAAGGGAGTCATCAAAGCAAGGCAATATATTTAAATATATTTACATACACAAATAATGAAAATCCACAGTGTAGGACTTACCAACATAATGAACAGAACTGCTCAGAATTATTCTTGCCTTTTTATATTGTTTTGCTTTAAATCAATGAGCAGAGTTCTTTAAAAATAATTACAGCCCTGCAAAGCATTTTTATAGATACACTGCAGTTTCACTATGTTGCACTAGTACAATTTTAACAGTTTCTAAATGAAAAAAAAAGGGAATAATTATTTATTTCACAGTAACCATATATACTGAAACCTTGAAGACATTCTTTATTGAAGAATCAAATGAGGTAGATTTGAACAAATAATTTGCATATTACTAAATATATTTACAAGAAGAAAAAATGGACTGCTTTACCTTTTTGCTTTGATGAAGAAGCATTTTCAGAATAGATCTAAGTTTGTAATCAGCTTTAGAAAAAATTATGTAACTAGTGGCTAACAGTCTAGAGGAGAGCACAGCATCTGAGATTCTCATCTCCTGGGGGAATTGCATTCTGGTCCCATCTTCAGCAGAAACAAATTGAGGTCCCAGAATGACTGTCTTGCCTGGCAGCTGAAAACAAACTGCTACTGGAAAAGAGCAGGAATAATCCAATAGTGACTCTTTTGTTCAGAAATCCCAATAACCAGAAAAACTCCCTGAAATGATCAATTCCATTAAAAGCTTTAATGAGATTACCAAATTTAATTACTCTTCTGTGCTGCATTAATTTATAAAGGGTGGGTCCTCAATCTGAACATTTAATAGTTTCCAGAAATAGCAAATCCCATTTGAAAAGAAGCAGAATTATTTTTTTTTCTTTATTTCTTTTTTTTTTTTTTTTTTCTTTAATTGAAATAATCTAGCACCACTACAAGCCCTTTGGGCAGGATTTCTAGGAGTGCTCTAGTGCCTAGGAGGTGGATATTTCTTAGGTGACTATTACAATTGTCATATGCTCAAAGGCCTTTTAAATGTTCACCCTCTGTATGTTAACACATAAAAAGATTGAACAAGGTTACATTTATTTTACAGTTTTTTAAATGTGATTTTACAAATTATACCACTAGAAAAGATAAGTGGAAGTAATTTTTAATACACAGCAAGATGCATTTCTAACTAGATTAAGCAGCTGTTAACATTATTTTTCTGCGCAGCAAGAGCAAATGTCTACAATAACTAGACCTTAAAGGAAGAGGCAATCCCATTTGGTGCCCTTTGTATACGTTTGATTTTATTCCCCAATAGCATTCAGAAGGAAATAAAAAAGAATTAGATAAGGAAATTAATTTGCAGCAGTACTTCAGACCAGCACATTTGCAAAAGCATAAGAATGTTACAGGTGTTAGAAAGGAGTCTTTGAGAAGCAAGAACAGAAGGATTACACTTAACTCCAACACTCAACTCCAGCGCCGACTTTTTCCCATGTAAAAGTGTCAAGTTGTTACTAAAAAAAAATAAAATTCAACAACCACCAGATATATGTGCTAGGGAAAAGGAGGCAAGCATTTACACAAGTTGGAAGTCTGCCACTGTAAAAGAAAACTGTATTGCTTGGTATTTTTCCCATGCTCTCTGTGCTTAATTTTCCACCAAAAGCATCATTTTGCTGGAATGCTGAGCCTTAAAGCAAAAGACAGGTCTTCCAGGAGATACACAACAAGGACAGCAACGAAACAAGAGTCAAAGTAAGGCTGAGGTAAAAAACAAAAGGTATGACTGAGACATTGAGGAAGCTACTGAAGAGCTTCTACTACACCCTGCAGGGCTCAATCCCAACTAGGACAATTCTACCAAGTTAAAAGCAACAAAAAACCCATAATATAAAAATTCAGGCAAGAAGATTTGATGGTAATGCAATATATTCTATTTAGCCAACATATGAACCCCCCAAAAGAATAAGGAATTATCCTGTTTCTAGAAATTTTCTGAATATTTGCTCTTTGTACAGTAACAGGTTTATCACTCTCTGTGTGGCTAGAATGATTTACAGGCAGGAATTCTACAAAATGTAATCACCACCAGACTGTATTTTCTGCCAGGTCCTACAGGACAGGGCAGGGACAAGGGCTTCCCCCAAGCATGCTCTGCCATGCTCTCCAGGATCTTGGGCAACTCAAACTGCTAAAACACCTTCTAAAAACACCTATAGCCAACAGATGGCTTGTTCATAAAACTATGTATGGGAATCACGGACTGAAGGTTTCACCTGGCCAAAATGGTTTTTCTCCCCAATGTTTACAAGAAAGCCACTTGCACAGTGGTAATTTCAGAAATTTAACTATAAACAATTACTAGGAGCTTCAAATAGAGCACCTAGTTAGAACAATATCAAAGTCATGCACAATAGCCAGCCTGCTGGAAATGTGTTATTTCTGAAGTACAGTAGTCTAACAGTTAATTTTAGAGTTGAACTTAAAGAAAGTATTTTGTTTGTACAAGGATCTCTGCATTTGTACAGGTCCAAATTTCCTTGCCACAAGCACTGCTCCTTTAACCTGAGTTATTGCCACATTCCAACCATGAACACAGTAATCCAGAATCAGTCTTATAAAACAGTAAATCCTGCTGCAAGACATTAAGGTACATCTGTCCAGCTGAAATCCTCTTACAGCAAGACACTCATTATTGCAAGGAGACAGCGCTTAGCAGAAAAAAGATCAAGGCCCGGTGACCTTACAAAAGTACAAATGCACAGATGAAACTTGTAGTAAGAAAGTAATGTATAGTATGTTCTCTGACTTACAGCTTTAGAAGCAGTTTCTATATGGTAGGTAGAAGGAATAATTCTTTTAAAACTGGACAAGGAAAAGTCTGCTCAAACCAGAAAATTCTTAAGCATCCCCAAAAATCCCTGAGTGGATGATTACTTTGGTTAGTTTTAAGAAATAATTGCTACAAACAGAAATGTTGCAATCATTTTGCAACCAAGATCTGTCTAAGGTTATTTTAGTTTTAGCAACAAAATCAGTTTTAAAAGAACTCCCATCTAGTTTGCTGCCATCCACACCCTGCAGTCTGCACGGCCCAAGGCTCACCCTCCATCCCCAGCCAAATGCTGAGCTCTCATTATTTTGAAGTCTTCATTATTTTTCAAACCTATGCCATCAAATCCAGGCTCCACAATATTGCAAAACATAAATAATCAAGGCTAAGTGTCATCTGTCAACATTACAGCTGTGACATGAGGATTGTTTGCAGGGGAATGGCAAAGTTGAGGCACTGGCCACCTTTGCACCTGCATGGCCATGGACCAGCACACTGCAACAGGGACCATGCTGGACCTGGGCATCACAGGGAGGGCAAGAGACAAGGAGTGGGTTGGGTGTGCCAGACTGGCAGCCCCTCTCCCCAGCAGCTTTACTGGCAGAATTTCCTACAAAATCTGTCAAGACTTGCCTTTCCCCCAGGTCTTCCCCCACTTCCTGGGCTCTGAGCAGCCCAGTACTGCTGCATGTCACTACACAGTTTGGCAGAAAGTGAGAGATAATAGAGTTTACAAGAAGCTTTGTAGTCTCTTTTTTGAGATAAGATGAAAACAAACAAGACAAATGAAAACAGAAGGATAGGAACCCCCTGAAAATAATGAAGAAATCTGTTTTTCTCTCCTTATCTCAGTATCACACTCCTACCCAAAAATCAGAAGTGTTTTCCTTTGCTCACAAAAACATTTTTAGATTACTTTCATTCCAAACCTCTCTACTCCATCTGGCATCAGCCTGGGTCAGTGTATGGAAATGATATCCTCTGTGCTGCTAAATATTCCTGCCCACAGAGCTCCCACTGGAGAGCTGCCAGCATGCTTAATTGCAAATGGAGAGAGCGTTGGCCAAATGATTCCTTTATTTCCAAAAGCACAGATGAGGGTCAGCTTAGGAAATTTCTTTGGGTTGTAAGAGATTAACCCTCAGCATGATTTGGAGCATCTCCTCTTTCAGCTGACTGTCCGTATTGAGCTCAAGTGAAACAGAGGCAATGGAGAAACCAACAGTGCTTCAGTTCTGCTGGGTGAAACCAGCAACCGGATTTGACACACTTGTTTCCTTTAAATTTTCCATTCCTCTGCCTGTAACAATGATTTGAGTGAGAAAATTCTCTGCAGAGAAATGATGGGAGGCAGCACCAGAAATGTCTCTGTCCTGACCTGATTCCTTCCAGGCTCTCGGGCAGGTAGCCTGGCTGCCTGGGCTGCCTCCCCAGCAGAGCTGCTCAAGAGCCAGGGGGTGAGACAGCAGCCCTCTCTTTCCAGCCTTTAACATGGAATTAGAGAATTCACTTTTTCCCCAATAGATTTTTTTAAAACCCCATTTAAATATTCTGCCTTTCTCCCCAGCCCAGATATGAAAAACCAAATATTATGAGCGTGCTTGCTTTTGGCTTCCTAGCAGTAACACCTTGGCAGATTAAAAAAGATATAAATCATTTATAAAGAATGACACCACCACCAAATCCTTCCTGGGTAGCAGTGCCTTGCATGCCACCCTGCAAATCAAGTCCAAATTTAGACACATTATTGCAAGAAAGAAGGCTTGAGATGCACCTTCCAAAACAATCCTGGTGACCAGGGCAGCACCAATGACAAATGAAATGATCAAAAATAGCAAACTATATTTTTGGCTGCCCAATAATTTTTGCTAAGGAGGAAACAGTGCAAACATTAAGGAAAATATGTATTTCATTAATTATTCAGAACTGACATTCATCAGCAATTTTATCTTTGAACAGGATACATGAAGTGATAACAAAAAAGGCTCTAATTTCTTCACTCCTTCCAGCAGCCCTAGGTAAGAATATTTTATTGGATGAGAGAGACTTTAGGAGGTCTGTTTTTCTGTATATACGTGCTCTTTTTTCCCTTAATCCTTTTATTTTTTTCATGCTATTTTAAAACTAAAACTATGCATTCATATTTATCTGCATGAAAGATCATAGGTCAAAACCCACAGGGAATAAAGGCCTCCCATTACACAGGTAATGTAGGAGAGAAAGCCATCAGTAAAACACTTGAAAGACTCACATGACAACTTCTTTGAAAGCTGAGACTCATTCACATCTCCAGTTTCCTACTTGGACTAATTGCAGAAAGGCTTTTGATTGATTGTGTTGGTTTTTTTTTTCCTAAAAGATTTCCCTGTGTTCACATCAGAGCTGATGCAATTAAATACTTTTTCCTCAATTACCAAATGCTAATAGCAAAACCAGAACTTTATTACAGCAACTTCTCATCCTCAGGAAGAAACTGTTTTCAGAAATCAGTCGCAAGCTCAGGGAGGGAATTGCTAGTCAAGAAATAAGAAACAAGGATACAAATTCAGATGTTCCAGATCCTGGGTAAGTGTCCAGCCACTAAATCCTTGTCATCCCATCAGTCTCTGGACCCACAGTACGTAAATCATCCAACATTCATTTTAGCTCTACCTCACACTTACTAACTCCTTTGCAGTATTCCTCACTTTTCATGAAGTATTTTCAAATGCCCTACTTGTTGCAGTTCAAAGATCCCAAATCTTATTACAAACCTTGTTACTTGACAGAATTCTAACTTTTTGGATAATCACAATTCAATTACTCTCCATAGGAGGATTTTCACATAGAAATTCACTTCCTGACCATCACACTAAATATTTCTGAACCCAGCTGAGTTATGAGACACACAGAAAGCCTATTAAGTTATAAACATCAGCTATCGAATAAGCAGTGAAGTGCACACTTTTTGAACTGAGCTGGGTGTGTGTGAAGGGCAGAAATCTGGGCTGCACGAGGAGCTCAGCACAGAGCAGGGGCTGTGCACAGCCTGCAGCAGCAGCGGGGATTTCTGCCTCTGGTGTGCTGGCAATATCCAGCACAGCTCTGTTCTGTGCCATGTGCACATCTCTCATGAAAATTCCATCAGCTCAAGGACCAAATATGAATGTTGTTTCAGGAAATTGACTAGAAGACACTGCTCAGTTTTTTTTCCGTAACAACTATTCATAACAATTGCACCTTGCTAATTCATTTTCATCTGAAATCTAAGATTTTTTGGGATTTGAAGCTCTCTCAATAGCCCAAAGAAAGTCAGAAATTCAGAAACAATTGGCACATTTGTTTAGCCATAATATTTTTACTCATATGTCATTGCTACTTATTTCCTGTAACTTCAGCTGTTCCTCTGTTTCACCATCACTAAATAAATTTTATTGTTTGCTGTTATTAAACATCCAGAAGTGAACTGTGGAGCCACAGATAATCCTCCAAGGTATGCTGTGCCATAAAAAGATATATAGTGCACAGAAAACCCTTCAAATGTAAAAAGCAGACTATAAATTAAGACTTTCATGTGTCCCAGCATCAGATGCAGAGCATCACCAAGCTGCCAGGCCCCTCTGAGACACACACAACTCACAGTAATTTTATACAGAATGAAGTGAATATTTTCCATAGATTTAACTTCTAAAATATCAAGCAGTCATTTTTATCCCAAGAAGAAAAGAACATTAAAATACCTCCAAGGCTGCACAACAATAATAAAGAATGTATCACCTTTATTTTTCAATAGATTTTGCTTTATAATTATACTGCAATATCTATATGTTTGTACTATATCTGTAGTATTTTGTCAAATTTTATATTTTGTCAAATCTTTAGATATCGTCTTATCTTTGTAAATAAACCAACTTTTAAATTAATTTTATAAAAATCTATTCTGCAGTGTATGAATGAAACTATTTATATAAAGAATAAAATTCAGCTTATGAAGACAAATTCTACCTTGCAAAATTTACTTTTGAATCACTTCCCCTTTACTTGATCACAGATAAGTGAATTTTAGCAGCATTTTAACAGTCTGCTGAGGTCACTAAACCCAGAGAAATTCAGTGGAGGAAATAGCCCTTCAACTGTAAACCAGCAGGCATACAGCAAGTGAGCCTAGTTTGAAGGGGTAAGTGTATGTTTATGAATAATATGCATTCTGTGAAATTAACTTTAAAACATCTTTAATCACAGCCATGTTTAGGCTAACCTAAAATAAGAATAGGAAAAAAATACAGCACAGAGGGAGTCAGCAAGAAAGGAACTTGAAGTTTACTTTATCAGCATGATTTCTTTTTTGCACAAGCAGTTAATGTCACAGTAGTTTTGTCCCTCTCTGCAGCCATTATGCTGACCATTTTTTTCTTTTGTTTGATGACTTGTCCGACTACAAAGGCAAAAAGAAGCAGGGGACAGGAAGAGGGGGAGATCAGCCCTGAATTACACTACTGATAATCTTTAAAACATTTTTCAGTGCATAAGACAGGAGCAGCAATTTTGTTTAGATGTACTCAATCTTGGGTCTACCAGACGTTATTATCTCTTAACAGTTCATGTTTGTTGTATTTAACTCATGTGGTATCTTATATGGCTACCAATAAAGTTACACACTAATTAAAGTTACACATTAATTTTCATGGAGTCAAAATGAGATGTAATATACATTAGATAGCACCAGAAATAAAAGTTTTCCACTCTTTTTACCAATCTTACTGTTATTTCAAGTTCCTAAGGTAGGAGCTGAGGAAAAATGAGGAAGATGGCATAGAAGGGTGTCATTTCTGAAATTATTTCTGAGCCAACTCAAAAGAAAGAGAGAATTCGACACCTGCAGAGATGGAGGCATGGGTATATTTTGAACATAAGCACATGAAAAGTGCACATGAGTCTCAAAAATTTCACATTCTTCATCTTTTAGAGGGGAAAAAGAGGTGGAATTGTGTCCTATTTTAGTCCTTTGCTCTGAAATTTCAGGGGCCTTAAAATGGCCTTTATCTTTCTTTTTGTAAGATTTTGGTCCAGAAATGGAAGAGATATGATCATTGAGAAATTAACTCCCTGTTGAATGGTCAGTCACATCCACAGTGCTGATTAAGGCATGCTGGCAAACACTGGGCATTTTTGGCTTCTTATTAGATATCCTTTCATATGTATGTTCTGGAAACACACTTGCTGCACTTGCACTGTTCTCTGTGCCTGGAGCATGGATAATGGATCCTCTTTCACTTTTATGCAGGGTACAGATTCTTTCTTTTCCTCACATCATCTCCTCCTCACACAAGGGATCCTCACTAGTATGAGGAATGCAGGCTATAAATCATGCTTTCCTTTTCAGAGGATCAAACATGGTTCATCCTGGGTACACTGGATGCAAATTCAAATTTTCATTTGTGAATTGAACTGTTTTTCAGTCTTACATACAAACCTTTTGATATTTATTAACAAAGACATGACATTTATTGCACTGGTGGATGCTGGCCCTGGAAAATCTCAACCCCAATCACCATCTTAACTGATTGGCAGCCATGGGCCTTTCCATGATGGATGGAATAAAAATGGAAATGTGGTCCTTGTGCCACTGCCATTTTCATTGGGAAGCCCATTATCCCTCCATAACTGAGTTTGACAGCACTCTGGAGGAACACCTGTATTCTATTTAGAAGAGTCTACTTCATTTTCATAACACATTAGCAGAGTCATGGATCTCTGAGCACTCTGTTGGAGGTTCTTATTGATGCAAATTTGATTCTTAAAAGGAAAAAGCTGGACTTCTGGAAGCTGGGCCCCCTAAAAAGCTCAGGCTCTATGACTTGGAAGGAAACCTTATTGGAGCAGTTCTGTTTCAACACATCAAAAGAACTACTTTCTAGATCTATTTTTATCTACAACCAGGATTCACTGGCTGTGCCATTTTGCTTCTATAATCATGCATTGTTAATGGAATTAAAAGGGCTCTGTACACTAGGAGAAATGTTCAACAGCTAATTCTCTTATTTTTTGAACGACTGGAAAAGAGATGGGCTTTCGTGTAGCCCCTCAGTTACTTAATTGTGTCAAAATTAAATAGAATAAATAACACATCAATGCAAAAAAGGTGGTACAGGATTTGGATCTGGCAGTATTCTAATGAATGCAGAAAAACCAGAACATTCCCCACTTTTAAAGTTTACAGCCTTTGAACACAGAGATTAACTGAAGAAGCCTGCTCTGAGAGCACATGGACTACTGAATTTGTTCACCCTACAGAAAACCACCACTAAACATCTCTGAGGAAAACTGAAAACCAGAAATTAATCTTTCATCCAGTTTCAGTGCAAACATGGACCTTGTTTTCCCTTACACACAAACTCCTTTATGAATCCAACTCCATGACCTTCACTTAGTGTATTTTGTCTGCTTCTCCTTAACTCCACACACCTGAGCTGTTAAACTGCTCCTGACTCCTGTCCTCTCTGTCAGGCTGCCTCCAGCCCAGCAGGGACAGCTCATCACTCCCCTCTGTGCATCTGCAGGTGAGGGGGCTCAGGGCAGAACCAGACCAGGAGCCCACATGCAAGCAGCAGGGTATTGCTGGAGCACCCTGTAAGTACAGTAATTTCTCACCTATAAGGCGTGACTAAAATTTTGATCAAAACCTGGAAGTGCACCTTATAGTCCAGTGTGCCTTATATATGGACAAAGTTTACAACCTGGAAGCACAAGCCACGGCAGCTGCTGCCACAGCAAGGGGGGCAGCCGCAGGGAGGGCAGCTGCTGCGACAGCCGTGGCAGCCAGCGCCAGGCAGAAGTGCCGGGGCCCGCGGCACGGGGAGGGCGCCTGGTGCTGCGTTTAAAGGCTGCGCTGATCCGTGAAAAATGTTTGCAAATTGAGCACCTGCCAGTAAATCCCGCGATCGCACGATTCTGTTACTAATTCATTACTTTGTTGCATGTGGATGCTCGCTGCAGAAAAAAAGTGTGCCTTATAGTCTGGTGTGCCTTATAGGCGTGAAATTACTGTAATTCTTTAGGCTACAGAAACAGTTCATAACATTACCCAGCACATATTACTGCAAACATTAAAAATTAATATCAATAATAAATTGGCTAAGAAGTGTTTTCCTAATACATAGCAGAAAAAGAAATTGCCAGATACAGATAAAACCAAGATAGGTTTAATAACCTCATTAAAATAAGCTATATAGTGCCAAACTCCTAAAGCACAGATATTTCTTTGTGACAACAAGGAATTACTGATAATGAGTAGCAAACTGAATGGAAAGGCTGACACAAGATCCTATGTGACTCCAAAGCGTAAAGCACAGCCTCCTTGTACCTAAACAGCATCAGCAGGGTCAGCTACCCAACGTGTTCTGGTTCATCACATTTCTTGAGGCAGGAATAAGTTCTAAAGAGAATATGATGAGCACAACTTACTACTGGGATCATGCTTTATATGCAAGTACCAAAAGAAGCTCAACAGTGATTCAGAGAATCTGAAGGAACACATAGAATTTTGAAAAGGAAATAGGCTGAAACCAGTTGGATCCCCAAAGGATATCATTATGGAACCTACATTTAAATCATGAACTAATGAGTAATCACACACCAGGTATATACTTCTTTTGCATGCAATATTAAAATGAAATAAAACTGTTGTTGTAAAGACTGTTTCTCCCACATTACAAAGATGCTCACGTAGACCCTTATTTTGTTGAAGCAGTAAAACAAAATGTTTTGCTTTCTTCTTGCACTTACTGGATTTAGAGGCACAAGAGAGGTCAGTAATGTAGCTTTAGTAAGAACAGGTCTTCTTCAAAAAGCCCCAGTATGGCCATATGACCTGTTTCACTTTTTTTATTTTAACAATTTTTTATTTCAATGAATATGCATACATGTGTACAAGTGCTGAAGAAGAAAGCAATACTGTATTTGTATATGAAATATTTTTCATGATATACAGATTTTTCTGGACTGCCTGAACAATGACTGATCCTGTCTCAAATATGAAATGAAAAATATAGTGTTAATGAACTTTTTAAAGTAATAAGAAGGAAGAAAAAGGAAGAAAAAAAAATTGTTAAGTACCAGTACTGTTCAACATGGCTAGTATTAAAGATCTTCTTGCAAATCCTGCATGAGAATAGGGTCATTAGGAAGCATTAATCATTTCCTATGACACAATTCTTGAAACATCACTATTCTATGGAACAATCACCTCTGCTGAGGCTGCTGCTCACATGGTGAAGCAATTTATTATATTGTGCTAAAACACTCTGCTAGAACACAGCTCCATCAGCTGAACGTGTGGCAGCTGCCCCCATGCACAGAGGCCTCCACTCACTCTGCACTGAAGTTTTGTGTCACCAGCCACATGAGAGGGGTGCAGGATTTAAACTCTGCCTTTTATTTTCCCACAGGATATTTAACACATCTTTGTGCAGCAAACCCCAGCATTTGGTCACTTCTGGAAGCAAAGTATAGCTGCCTCAATTTTTGGGTCAGCAGAACAGAGGGGCCCTGGGGGCTCCCTAAACTTCTCACTACAGGGCCAGAACATGAAAGGCTGAGAACACACCCCTGGATCTGCAGCTTTTTGCTGCAATAGGTATCCCAGCTGGTAATTCTCAGCGTTTTGTTTCAATTCCCAGTTTTGACAAGCTGCTGGCTCACTGAAGAGCCAAGTGCTGTGCTGCAGCTTGGTGAGCATCCCCAGCAGTGTGCCTACAACTCCCCAGCCTCTCCCTCTGTGCCTGCCAGCCAGGACACCCATCCATCTCACCATCCCTGCCAGCTGCAGGCTGGTGCCATTGGAGCTGCCAGCTGCCACCACACTGCTGCACAGCCCAGCAGTGCCACTGCTGTTCAGGGACTGTCAGGATTGCTGTTATTATTTCTATCATAACCACGCTTTTCAAGGGGCTGATAGCTTTGCTGTTTGAGATTGAGCAAGGCTAAAGCTCAAAAACATAAATTGTCATTCCTTCAGTCTTTTAAATAAAGCAAGCTCGCAATCAAAATGACAGGTTCTGTTCCAGTTTGACAATACATCTGTGTCTTAAATGTTTTCTAGGTACTTGCAGGCCCTGTTTTGCCCTCTGAAAAGCAGACAAAAATTTCCCTGTAGATGCCATGTCTGCCTCTCTGACCCACACCACTCAGAACATCTGAAGGCAGTTCAAAGATTACTTCTGCAATTTAGAAGCCTATACAAACACTGAAACTTGTGATTCAGGTCAAATAAAGTCTATTTTTATGCAGCTTGACAACATATAGAAGAATTGACTTCTCTTACATTGCCCAAAAAACCAAAATAAAATCCACATTGAGGTCTGCATTATGGAATCATGTTGAAGTATTTCTTCTCAGATCTTTAGAGAACCTTTTGGATACCACTCCTTTTTCAGCCATGTTTCTATACAGTGTTCTGGGCAGATGTTTCACTAATATTTTGGAGCTAAGAGGCCTTGACTGAGTTCTGAAACTGCTGAAAGGACCACAGGTCCTGGGGCAGTTCCTGAAAATAATCTCAGGTGTGTATAGGGGGAATGCAGAGAATGCACCCAAACTGCTGCAGACATGGGTTTCCTGGGGAAAAAAGAAATATTTAAAAAATAGGATTATCAGAGTGTTTCTGAAAAATGGAAGCTACAGAAGTTACTGTACTCATCATTTTAAGTTTTGCAAATCTTTGATAAGTCTCTCCTCCAACAGTAACCAAACACAAGAAGAATTGGTAAGTTATTGAACCTTAGATTTTTTTTATTTCCTTATGAAGTTCAAGACCTGTTTTTCACTGTGAATCTAAACAAGATTAAAGCAGGTAGGTATTGCTTAGCACTTTCTCAAAGAGTCCAGGAGTATTTAATAAAAGATGACCCATATCCTTGTTTATTGTAAAACGACTGTAATTTCAAAATTATGTTTAAAAATGCAATTTTAAGCTAAGATCTAAAAATAATATCTTCTTTTATTATAAATGCCAATTTCAAAAGGTATTTGTAGAAAGTTGATTTAGCAAAAATGTAATTTCCTTTTCAAATCAATTTCTTTTTGTTTTCTTTTAAAAAATTTTCCTAAGCATGTGTTACAGACCTGAAAAACACCAATACAGTTGAGAGTTCACAAGCATAACCCATACTTGGAAGGATTTGCCTTTCTTGGAGATTTGAAACTTTTCATTGTGTGGCATCTGATTAACGTTGGGAGAAAAAATTGCATGGTATTTCATTATAACTGCTGTATAATTAGATCTCTACAGTTTTATTTGCAAAATGTAGTGCAGAAGGAAAAGGAAGGGCACTGAACAAAGTTACCAGTCATACAAAAATTACTTAATATCAAAACATCAGTGACTTAATTCAATTTGAAGCATTATTACTTGACTCTGTTTGATACACTCCAGTATGCAATACTACTCCTAATTTTGTACATTTTATCTATAAAGAGTGCTCTGGGACTGAAGTCAAGATGCTTACACAGTGCCTATTGCACACTAAATGCTTTTCCCATTCCTATTTGCATAACAAGAGAAAAGAAGAAAATTTGATTTAAGGAGGGAGAAAACAACCCAAGATTTCTTTCTGTGCATCTGTATGAGAGTACAGGTTATATTCACAGAATCACAGAATGAGCTAGATTGGAAAGGACCTTTGGGATCATCAAGTCCAGCCTATGACCAACTCCTCCTCCTCAACCAAGCCATGGCTCTGAGTGCCACGTCCAGGCTTTAATTAAACATGTCCAGGGACGGTGACTGATGATTCCACTGCCCAATCAGTCTTTCAGAGCAGAATTTTCTCCTGATGTCTAACCTAAACTTCCCCTGCCACAGCTTGAGACTGTGTCCTCTGGTTCTGTCAGTGC
>VRYO01001792.1:3135901-3167834 GCA_009812075.1 Sialia sialis | reverse complement strand
ACAAACTGCCTGACTACCTAGTACAGAAACCTTGCTTTTGATTTTTTCATCCCTCCATAAGTTCACACGGAGTCAATTGTCTCAACTCACCTGCCTAAAAGAACTTTGGGGCAAAATTTTTGGGACGGAATGATTGTTTAATTGTCCTAAGCAGTAAAACCCAACAAAAAAAACCCTCAGCACACTGTCACTGCTAAGGTTTGACAGTCCCAATTCAAAAATTGAAGATTTTAATGGGCTGCAATAATTAAGCACCTTTCTGAAATTTTTTTTCAAGTTGTTTTTTTTCTTGGACATTTCAATTTCATTTTTAGTTAATTTCTCCTGGTAGAAGGACAGATAGAATTGGGTAAATCCTTTCTCAAATCCTTGACTTATAATAAATAACAATAAATAAAATAAATAAATATTAAATAAATAAATAAAAATTAAAAATTGACGTTTTACCAGATGCACAACTACACTTAAAATCAAATATGTTAGCATTGGGCTTGTTTCCATGTTCCAAGTTAATCAACACCACCCCAACTAACCCCACACCACATTTTGAACTTTCAGCAGAGAAAACAAAATATAGCTTTGAACTACACAAGTTTACAACAATTAAGCTGTATGAACAATATGGAATGTTTTTCTAAAGCACTTCAGAAAATAACTATTATTGAACCTGCAGTCTTTGAGGCTGTAATTCAAGTAATGCAGTTCCAGCCACACAGCTCAGGTCAGAAAGGAACAAGTCAAGCTGACAGAAAGCAAGTCAATGGATTCTTACATGATTTTTAACACAGATGGACAAAAATAGAAGCCACTGTACAATATAATACTTCTGTGCTACTGTTTCTGAGGTAAACATCAACTTTTCTTGCTGTTACTCTCTTTCACAGGTTACAGTAATCACATATTTTAATTTATCAGGTTTTCTAACCCCCAATCTCTTTCCTGCATCCACTCTATTAGACAATAGCAGAAGTGAGAAGTGTGCAAGTAAATAACCAAAACAGCCATGTAAAAAAAACAACAAAAAACCAGACAAACCCTAAACTACCCTAGAAAGGGAATTGCATGATGCATAACCAGAAAGAGCAGACTGAGGTTTAAAAGTTGACTCTAGTGAAAGGCACTTTGGAGAAGCTTTCACACTATACTACTACCAACATAGTAAATTTTTTATTCAGATTTTAGTCTCAGATTTTAGGGTTCCACATTGCAGGGAACATAAAAGAAATAAAATCATCCAACCAAACAAAAGATTGAGTTGAAAAGAGAGGAACTGTTGAATTTTGGGTTTTTTGGGGTTTTTTTTAAGTGTTTTGTGACTGCAGTAGTATCCAAAGTCTGAGGCCATGTAATGACCTCCAACTGAAATCTCAGATATCATTACAAGCTTTGCACCTTTTTCTTATTTTCACAGGAATTAGAAGCTCCTGACAGTTGAACAAGGGCTCTCCGGTGATTTTTCTCACCCATGGGATACCCAGGCAGAACGACAACAGTGGCCCCTGTTGTGGCACCCACCCTGCCATCACCAGCTCTGGGTTTTTCTCTTTCCATGCCCATCACCCTCCCAGCTTTGTCCCATCTGTTTGGAAGGTGGGTGCCCAGAGGGCAGGGAGCAGGGCTGCTGCACCAGTGACAATCTTCCCTCCGGCCAGGGCCCCACTCCATCCCAGGGAGGATCTCCCAGCACACCAAAACATCATCTCCCCTGTCTAAAGAAGGGGCACAGAATCCCTTCTCTGGGCAATCACAAAGAGGGGACACAACTGTGACTGTCAAAGTTTCTTTGTCAATTATTTTTCCAGATTTGTGATATTTTTTGTGGCTGTCCCCTGGCTTCTGTCCATTTGGACTCCAGATTGCTTGTGCTGTCACATCATGCTTGCTCAGAGTCTCCAAACAGCACACTTTGCATCATCATGTTTCCACTAGTTTCTATTATTCCAGCCTTTCAATTTCCTCCTAATTCACAGCATGCAAATGAGACCTCAAGTTTCTCAAGAAACAAACTGAACAAACACAAACTTAGCATTAAAGGAGACAAATATTCAGACCTTTTTTATCTTTTTCATCTGGAGATAAACTGCCAGACAACCAGAATTTCTAGTGAGATATAAGGAAATGACAGTAAAACTGAAGCACACACCAAAGCCACAAGGTTTCTCAACTCCAGCCTGTATGAAACACCATCACATTCTGGGCCCAGAAACTTTATATATCCCCAGCACATATTAGAGAAGTCAACAAACGAAAGCTTTGTAAAACAAGAATGAATAGACACTTAACCTGGTAATTTCCTCTGCTTTAAAGTATTTGAAAAAATTGTGTCACCCTAACACAGGATTAAGGCTCAGTATCCACTGAGGACAATACAAAATGTTTTCACCTCTTACAGTCACTGCCCAGGCAGCCAAGTTGTGCTGTAAAACATTTTCTCTGGAATTTCTGAGTCTAATAGGATGGCAGCATTCCCTGCTGTGTTTAGAGAAACATTAGAAAAGGAATATGCACTGATTATTTAAAACCAGCTCCAACCTGCATCATCTCTTCTGCGTGATGGAAGCCTTTAGAAACATACCTGTCTGTGCAGAAACTCTAGAATGACACTGAAGCCACTTCCTCTCCTCCACATTGAGGCATTGTGTGTATTCCAGTCCTCTAGGAGTGCCCTCTGTTCAACAGCATGTCACAGCAATTTCAGATGCAAAATTCACAGCATGCAAAGGCAGAAAAATCTGTGTAAGATTATCTTGAGTTACAATAACCCAAAGCACTGAAGCAAACTGAGCCCCCAGAGCAGAGCAGCCTTTGCTGCTCCCATGGCCAGATCCCTGCACAGAGCAGCATCTTCCACCCCAGCACAGAGCTCATCAGTCATAGCTTTTAATCTCATTACTGCCCCAGCGCTTTCTTTTCCCTGAAACAAGTTTTCCTGCTCTTTGGTAGCTTAGGAAACCACAAAAGTGACTAGCATTAAATGACATCATTTGTGTCCTCTATATTCATTTACACAGAAACTTTGTGGTAGTTCAAATTAAAGATGATGCTTAAATCTGTGGAGTTTCACACGTGTCTGACGCCAGCACTCACCAAGTGACTCCATAGCCACTGCATTCCATTAAAGAATGGCTACAACAGAAAATACAGTAATTTCATGCATATAAGGCGCATCCTTTTGACTGAAATTTTGATCGAAACCCGGAAGTGCGCCTTATAGGCCAGTGTGCCTTATATACGGACAAAGTTTGGAAATTTGCCAACCCAGAAGTGCGAGTCGGGCTGAGCCGAGGCAGGGCTGCTGGGAGTCGGATCCTCGCTGCAAAAAAAAAGTGCGCCTTATAGACCGGTGTGCCTTATATGTGGACAAAGTACAGAAAATTGCTGACAACACAGAAGTGCGCCTTATAATCTGGTGCAGCTTATACACGTGAAATTACTGTACTCGGTTCCTAAAGCTTCATTTGCAAAGGAGCTGAGCGCACAGTGGTAGCTAATGGTGCTGTTAGAATTATTATATGGAGCACACATCCAGTCAATGCAAATAAAGTATTCCAGCACATTGCTTTGGAAATAAGTCTCAGGATAATACAACAGTCTGACACATGAACATTAAAAAAGATTCAAATCTCAGGGCCCCAAATCAGTTCAGCTATCTTAAATCATTGTTGTAAATATTGAATATTAAATGAATAAAACTAATTTGACAACAAAAACGTTACTTATTTCCTTAGAGCCGTTTTATATTTAATTCTTCCCAATAAAATATCTCTTGTGAGGTCTATGACAGCTCTCAGAAAAGATCTTAAATTTTACAGCAAGTAGTAAGGTAACCCATCACATCCACAGTCTCTTTCAAAAGCAGAAAACCACAGAGAAATTAACTGCACAGCCACCTAGAATTGCTGCTGAATTGCAACCTGCAAGAAAAGTACCTGCACCAGTTTGCACCCCTCTCTTGGTCCAGGTGCCAGTTTGATACTTTGGAAAGCTTTCAACTGTTTTATCTTTCAAGAAAAAAACACATCTACAGTAGGTGTGGGGAGAAGACAAGAACTTTTGGATTTTTGCTAGTTTTTAAATATAGTCAGTGCATTATAATAAATATTTGCCATTCAGAGACCTTGCTATTAACAAAAACACTCCAAATAAGGGGACAACTGTTGTGAAATATTATATGGATGGCAAAAATAAATCCTTCTTCATTCATCTTCAGCAATAAATTTTAAAAATATTTTTACTGTGTGTTACGACAACTCACTACATGAGATTTGGAATTTGAATCCAAGTTGCCACATTTAATTACTAAATAAATCTTGGACAAAATCTTCTGAGCCAATTTTAATAATTGAAAAATTTCCTCCTACAAATCCTTCCAAAAGAGAAAAACTCATATTGTTAAATATAACTATATGGCTTTTTGAGCTCTATAACAGGGAAATACAAACTATAACTGTAAAACATCACTGTAACTCTGGAACATCTTAGGTTTATTCAGTACTCATATTCTTTTGTTGCCTATTTTCCTGCACAGTTGTCTTACTGTGGTCACACATCTCTGAAGACACTCAAGAGTTTTCAGTCAGGTTAGGCTCAAATAAATCCCCAGACTTTATGACTTCCATCTTGAAAGATCAATGTTTGACTTCAATACAGAGCTGAACTTGGGTTTAAGTCTCATTTAAAAGCATCTGGGACTTTGAAGAAGCTGAAATTCTAAACAAAGGAATTATTTTGTAGATAAAAACACAGCCTAGCTTTTATTTTCTTTTCTTTCTTCATTTCTATTTTCTTTTTTTTTAGACAATTGCTTCCATTTTCTGAAAAATGGATTTCCCTAGAATGTGCTTACACACAGTCAGGCTGCTGCTGCTGTCATCTCTCTTACCACTTTTTAGATAAAAATATATCCTGTTTTACTTCAAATCTGTAAAAGTCAGTGAATGATAGTTAATTGCTCAGTCATGTAGCATGTACAGCTGCAGACCAAATAATGTCTGCTCGTTTCCCAAGCTTATTTTAAGTGTGTTCTCATGGGTCCCTCTATAATTCCCTCCACTCCATCCCTTAGCCAGACATCATCTCTCCCCATCCCCTGAACCAATTTGTTCTATTTTTGTTACCACTTTAGATTTAAGGTAATGATGAGCCTTTTGTCCTTGGTCTCCAGACAGCTGAAAATCTGGGTCTGGATTCTTTCATCTGTTCCATGCACAATAATGAGCCTGCACTGAGCCCCACTGCTTCCTCAGCAGGGCCTAATAAGAGCAGGTTTCAATATGTACATGTCCAATGGCAAACAATCTGCTTTATGTGTCCAGCATACAAGTATTTTCAATATTTATGATCCACAAGTGTCTCTTTCAACACCAAGATGATCAATAAGATCGCATCATTTTAACAGAAACATTCACAGACATATGTTAAATACTTCATAGAGATTTCTGGGAACAGTATTTATTCATTCATTTATGTTTGCCAAGTCTCAAGACAATTTTTGCATTATTATATCACCAATAAAAGCACATACTTGCTAGGAATTTAATGCAGATGCATAAAGGGTATTTTTAGTGTGGGTGAGGGGCGGGTATTCCAGAAATCTAAAAGGCTAATAGTCTAATTTTTTTCTTCAGGTACCTTTCAAAAATCCCACTATTTAAAATTATTCCTCACTATGTCAATACTTCTATTAGGAATATGACTTGAGAATTCATATGCTTCAGGCTCTCTGACAACAAAATTTCCATTTCAATTTAAAAAACCAACCAAACAAACCACAAATCCAGCTAAGAGAAAAAAAGCCTACATTTTTTCCCTTTCCATGTCAAGGCAGATCTCTAGATAGAATATCAGTGCTTACAGCTGAAAATCTTCTGCTGTCTTTGCAAAGACTGAACTGAGCAACCACAGCCAGAGGTCTGCAGTGTGGTACAATAGAAGCTAATTGTGAGATGTTCTATTTATATCTCACAATTGTCTTCTGGATTATCTTATTGAATCAAAATCAGATGTCTGTTAATAGTTGTGAGGCATCATCTCAAAGTGAGAGAGGCGACTGCTGGGAGCTGGACGTTACATGTGCACCAGTCACATGCCCTGGCTGGGAGCAGACATCATCTGTGTTTCAGAACAAACCTGAGCTCTCCAGTCCTGTCCCCTGGGCTGTCCCCAGCAGCACTGAGGCAGGAGGGAGCACTGGAGCCAGCACAGACAGAGCTGATCCCAGCTGCCCTCTCAGCCAGCTCTCTCTGTGCAGGATTATTGCTGTGTTCCGTGGCACAGGGCACTCTGCCTCTTCTGACCCAGAATCTCAGCTGCAGCACAGAGGGAACTCCAGAGGTCCCTTTTAGCAGGGCTAGATTTGAGATCAGGGATGGATAAGGGCCTTGCCCAGTCCCCCAAGGTTGCAGGAATTTATTTGCACATCCTCTGAGGCTGAGTGTGAAGAACTTTTTACCAACATGTCCTTGAAACTGCCCTCACTGAAACTTGTGTCTTTTCTCTCTTGTCCTTTTACTGCACATCTCTGAGAAGAGTCTGGCTGTATTTTCTCTCTGGCTCCTGATTCCCCTTTCTGTGAAAGACAGAATTGCTTCCCTTGAAACAATACTTTCATAATTCAAAAGTTATTTACCTTTTACAGATAGTGGGTTAAAAGTCTGATTAAGGAAATCTTTGAACAGACTGCAACAGTTACATGGGACAATGATACACACACACCTCCCCCAAATTCCATCAACCAATCAATTTGGCAAGACAGATTCAAAGATATCAGGAATTGGCTGCTGGAGTTAGAAATTACTAGACCACACTTGTAGAAGATGCTCTTAAAACTTGCCAAAGCTAATAGAGGCCACAGAGCAATAGAGGGGTCTAAAGGGAAAATATAAAGTTATTTAATGTACCAAGCTGCTCACCAAACTATTACATCATTAAATGGGAAAACTGCAACAGAGCAAAAATGTTGTTTGTGGAAGATCATGTCTCACTGCTGCCTTATGACTGCTAACAATTTTGATGCTCTCTGAAAAAGTAATGACGACTCTTGAAATATTGCAGACACATTGCAGACATAGACAACCGTGTAACAGTCATAACTTCACTACTATTTATTACAAAGCAAAACCTTTTAAGAATGCAAGTAGTCAAACAATCAAAGCAAAGTAAAATTATGCAGAATTTCTTTATGATTCTTTTTTTCATAGCATTTTTTTTGGTATTTTTAATTACTCATAGAAAAGGAACTCACCTCTCTCTTTCCAATGGGAGACTTGTGAACCAGCAAACTCATAGCTGGAGCTATTTATCTCAAAAAGGCTAAAAGACTAAATTATTTACAATTTAACTATAACCTAATTCCAAAGGAGTTGTGCTTGTGCAGCATTTTCTAACAGTTTATGCAAGCACAGGCCAGCTGAGAACAAACAAGGCATTATCTGCATACGATTCCAGATTCCTAATTAACCATGCACACTACAACAAGCAGCATCACTGCACTAAACAAGTTAACATGCAAATTATTCTTCTATCAAGCCAATGTTACAGAGACAACAGAATTTGGAAGCACAGCAGAAGAACCAAGACACTGATTTTTGCTCCCCTTCATAATTAGGTAATCCAATTTGTTCTAAACATTTGTATAAAAACAGCACATAGTGCTAAAACTAGTCTCCGGTGTTGGTTTTGGTATTGTAAAAAGAGAAGGATTAGTGGCAAAGATTTTGTGCTCATGAAGAAGTCACCATGTATTTGCACAATCTTTCATTTGCTTTATTGACATATCCAGAAACCTGATGTACTTTTCATCCAAATTCCTTCCCATGCTCACATAAGAAGACTTGCCTCTGAACTGAACACAGAATTCATCTAAGACAATATTATTTCCAGCTATACAAGTTTATACTCTGCAGTTCAATACAAATAAATTAAAAAGTCACCAACAGCATCCTTCTAGAAGAAATGGAACAACCAGGAGTTGCTACACTCAGTGGAAATGTGTAATAATTTAAAATAGCATGTCAAGAACATGGTTTCTCCCTGAAATGAAACCTGTACTAACTTCTGTGTATCCAGAAAAACAGAATACCACAGCACATGTTAAAAATGGATCCTAAACCACATTTCTCCTGCCTCAAAGGCAGGGCTTTAGGCTATATCTGGATTAACAGGAAAAACTGAGTAAGATTTAATTATTCTGTTTGCTGGGATGACAAGAATGGCTGCAGGGCACGAGGGCAGGGAAGCAGGCAGCAGTGCTCAGCGATCACTGGCTCTTCTGCATCCTGCAGTGCTGTATAACCTCCAGCTTAAGCCATTTCCTCGTGATCAGAACAGTCATACTTGCTGGTGCTGAATCACTTTGTCCCTGGTAATGCTGCAGGATGGGTCATATCCAGCACACCAAGTAAAACCCCGCACACAAGGATTTATCCACTGCTGTGCAGTACAACTGCTCCCAGCAGGGAGGGAGCAGCCCACACCTGACACCCCTGGGGTGGGTCCCTCCTGAGACACAGCAGATGAGACCTGGAGATGAAGAGGGCAACCAGAAAGCATCTTTATTTAAAAAATTTTCTTCAAAGGGGAAAAAAACTGAGAAAAAAACACTCCCACAACACGCAGCTATATTGCAACGTTCAGTGTTTTGCAACTGGAAAGAAAAGAACAAACAAAGCAACCCAGGAGGCACGGATAGGACCACAACACAATTATTCCAAGCAAATTTCCACCAGAGAAACTAAGCATTTGGTGTTCACACATGCCTGCCTCTTCTGATCTTTTCCTCCTGGAGCACAGGAGCTCCTCACAAGGTGGCATCAGCACTGAGCAGGTGTGGCTGGGTACAGAAGATCCACAAGTCTCATTTCATTTCACTGCAGTTCAGAACAGAATGACAGAATAGGATTGCACTGGGGCCACTCCTGCCCCTTTTAAAATTTCCACTAGTACAAAGCAGACAGATGAAGGGATTATAGGTGGGTGGAAATACTGAATGAACTCTCACACAAACACTAGTGACAGACACAAGCCCTTTCTACAATACTAACTATAAAATGATCTGAAATACTTCAATGGAGAACTTAGACCTCAACAGGGCTACAAAACCAGAGGATCTGTAAATTAGGGAAAAGCAGCAACGAAAATTAGTGACAACTTTTCATAATCATATCTGAATTGTACCCTTTTGGAATAAGTTCTTGCCCCTCAAGGAACGTATTTTGTAAAAGCTATTAACTATTATCAATCCAAAAACCTTGGTCAGGACAAATAAACGAATCAATAACTGATGCCACTCCAGCTGCACAGCGCACATCACTTACCAGAGAGACCTTTTCCACATTGAGAAAGTGCTAGAAAGCGATGTATAAGGTCACAGTCTAACACTTACTACTATGCTAAGGGACCTCAAGCACTTTAATCCTCACATATGGGGTTGCAGCAGGTGCCCAGCAAAAGCCTGGGGAGGCAAATGCAAATTTCTACCAGCTGGCAGCAGTGCAAGGCATCATGACCTGTACTTTATAAGTTATGGCTGAAGAGCTCCCAGATGAGCTACATTAATAAAGCTGTAGCCTAAATAAACCACATCCTTCACATCTCATGCTCCCATGTGTCTGGGAAGATCAATGCAAACCAAAGCAACCCAAGTGGGAATCATTAAATGCATCTGTGAGCCACACCAGATCAACAAACAATTAGACACACAATGTACCAATCAGGACAACAAACCAGCCTTATGGTTATGATCCCATCAGCTTAGCTTTCCTCAAGTGTACTTCCAATTAATTATAAAACATTTCTACACAAACAGTGGCATCTCTAAATGTCTAATTTAAACACCATTAACACTGTCAATACTCTAATTTCTATAAGTAAACAACACAGCCTTGCTGTTGACAGGAATGTCTTACCCCACTGAAACTTTCTGTGCTAATCTGCAAGTACAAAATTATACTGACATAGCTGCAATCCCTGAAGGAAGGGAATGGGAAACGTGTAAACATAGTAACCAGGACAATAGGGCTCCCCAAAAACCAGTGAGTAGTGCATTTCAATGAATATCAAAAAGAGACAATACCTCATTGATTTTCAGAAACCCACTCAACAATCTACCCAAAGTTTTTAAAAGACAAAATGAGAAACAGACATGCTACAGCTCTGCATCCATGGAGCTCACAACTTTTTGCAAAGATCAGTGCTGCCACTTTCTGGATGAGTGCATTTACCCATTTCCAGAGGGGTGAAAAGGCTGTGCAGTGCTGAATTTGCTGGCTGGAAGCTGAACCAAGCAGGCACAGCTTGGCTGGGAGAGCAGAGGGCCCCACACAGCAACACTGATGCATTTACCAAGCAAGAAAAAGGTTTCTTATAAATTTAGGAAAAAATCTAAGAAACAAATAATTTTGATATATTGCAAAGAAGAGGTTTTAGGAGCTAGAGAAGAGTTGATAAGAATAGAATGAAACCTTACAGCCTGCACACCTCTTTGCATACCCAAAAACGAAAAAGGGCTCATCAGAGAAAGCCTCTCCATCACTGTCCTGTTTTACTCTGGGTCAAATGGCTGATCCCAGAGCACCAACATCCCGATAAATCTCTGCTCTTGTCATGTAGACACGAGCCTTGTGCTACAGCCCCCAGACACTCAACACAGAGAATCCATCTGTCCCATTCTATGAAAGCCCTGACACATTCAGAACATTTTGTTTTGTTCAGAAAAAAACCAAAACAACAAAAAAAGAATCTCCACATCCCATCAAAAGTTGAACTAGGTAGGCTGAATTATTACAAATTACAGAACAGGTGGAATACAGTACCAAAGGAGAGACATTAATTTTTACTTGCATATTCTTACTGTGTTTGCATTTTATTTTTCACAGTGCCTGAAAGAGTCTCCTTTGCTGCCATTTATCAACAAATGTTTGAAAACTAGAAGAGTAATTGTCACTTATGATTCAATCCAAGCAGTTTCTGTAGATGGATATGGTTATTTGGTTTGCAATACTAAAAATAAAACACTAAACAAAAAACCAAACAAACAAAAAAACAAAAACCAAAAAACAAAACAACAAAAAAAACCTAACAAAACAACAACAACAAAAAACCCAAAAAACCCAAACAAACAAACAAACAACCCCCCCCACAGCTGCATATGTTAGCACTGCCAAAAAAATCCAAGTAATTCAAATAAACTTCAGTGACTTGGGATCATGTGCTAACTCAGTGGGTCTTAACTCCTGAAATGGAATTCAGTTTTCTGTACAATCAGAAAAGCAGTTAATTCAATACAGATATTGCAGGGTGATATAACACCAATATTGTAGTATCAAATATTCACTTCAATCAATATTAACTAACTATGAATGCTGTAATAATAACAATGGATTGTACATTATGGGGCTACCAATCTGAAGTTACTCTTTGGTGAACCAGGACAGAAACTGGTAAATAGGAAGGAATGAGGTGCACTCTGACCAGAACAGTCAGCTGTGTCATCTCTGACTATCAGGGATCCCTGATTTGGTGTAAGGCTTTAAAATTCTATTTTTCACTTCCATCTGACTGCCCTGAACCATCAGTCCGCACTTGGTCTGGCAGAACAACTTTTCCACGAAACCTCCCCTGACACTGGTATCTATAAAGAGGCAGCATTAGTGCTATTTAGATGAAAAGATTTCCAATTCTCATGTTACCACAGAATGAAGAAGTCTCTGGCCAGGCAGACATTTCAATGAAGCAGTGTTTAATTATTTCCCCTCAGTGAATCTTCCTTAGAGCAGAGCCTAAAAGGAACTTAAACCCCACCCGTTTTTAAAACTATGGCAGGGTTACAACTTTGCGTCTCACTTTCAGTTCCTTTTTTGAGCCTTACTAAATTTCATTTGGTAACAGCTGTCTTCCCATCTGTAGGTTTTAGGAATCTCACACATGTTAGAACTTGCCAAATGGAGCTCTTGTCCATGTTAGAAAACTGTAACAATTCCCTTATCTTCCTGCAAATGAAAGAGTGGAAAAGATGCTCTATCAAAATAAGAATAACCATGCTGATAAAAGTCACTTATACACTGAGATAACTCCTCCATTAGTCATTTCCTGAAGCTATTTATGTAACTGTAATTCAGGAAAAACAAATAAATTCTAAACCAGGTAGAACAGCCAAGCTGATGCACAATGTATTTAGTACTACTCTTTACCTTAGCAGGCAGAAGATGGAAAAAAAATCAATTTGACCCATTGTTGTCTCAACAATGAACACAGAAAGAAAAAAATAATAAAATAATATTCTCTACAGCACAGCTACATTTATGGCATTGTTTCACTTGTTACCATCAGAACAATACAGTGGATACTAATGACAATCACTTAATGACTGCTCGATTCCTTTTTTCATGTTTGCTACCTTATTTTTCTTCTCCCACAAAATATCCAGATTTATCAGTATGAACAAGTCTGAACAAAGGATTAGAAGAACAGAGATAGAATCCAGAGGTGTCTTCTTCACAAGTAACACAGAGGTGTGAGGAAGTGTCAGCTCCAAATAATGCATCACTGGCCAGGGTAGTTGTAGAGCATATCTGGAGAAGCCAAATTATGAACAACAGGTTTTTGTTGGAAAAGAAACATTTAAATAGGT
Source organism: Sialia sialis (assembly GCA_009812075.1). Lineage (NCBI taxonomy): Eukaryota > Metazoa > Chordata > Aves > Passeriformes > Turdidae > Sialia > Sialia sialis. Next base: position 3,155,206 of record VRYO01001792.1, on the reverse strand, counting down.
GTGCTCTGAAGGAAGAGAAACAGCAGGCTGGAAATGAAGGCTGACCAAAATTAATGGAAAACTTGCTCAAGACTGACATATCAGGATAATTGTTCAAGAAGGCCTCACACACAAGGGAACAGAGCATCAAAGCTGCTCCAAGGTCAGCAGGATTTGGGCTGAACCCTTCAGGTAATGCAGCCTCTGAAGCTCACTGTAGTTCATGTTCTCAACTCTTAATCCAAAAAGAAGATCCTTTAAAAATTGGCATGGCAAATGATGGGAGTCTGCATTTTTTTAATCATTATGGGTTTTTTCTTCCTCTGGCAGACTGGGAATTGCTGTTTAGTAGTTTTAGGCATTAAGTAATTTTGAGGTGCACAGGACATTTTAATTAGGCTGACACTGTTTCATACATTGTATTGATTTTGTCCTTTTTTGGCTATTAATTGATTTCTACTTTCCAGTTGAGGATATGAACTTACCATTGATTTCTACTAAGGCAGTTGAAAGATGATACATCTGCTGCAACTTGATAAAATGCCATCAAGGAAGAAAATTTCCATTTTACCTGTTTTCCAGGTGAAATGGCTCCACAACTGCAGCCTCAATTCTGCAAGAAACTGCAACCCTGGATTGTGGCCACTGAGGAATGTGGTCACTGCCAGCCAAGGGAGGTGCCTATGCAAGCACCTTGTAAACACATGTAAACACAGCTTGTAAACACAATTCATCACCAGTGGCAGCTACCCAGTGTGGTACAACACTCACATTTTTGTATTCCAAACCATTATGAGTAAGACAGTGTGAATAAAGACCTTTCAAATCAGATCCTCTTCTTCAGCATTTAGGAGATCTAGCAGAGATACCAGACCAGCTTTCCATTAATCCTTTTAGAATAGGATTTCCTCTCCATCAAAGAACAACATTGCATTATATGCCCTGGCCAAGGATTTCCATGTTCACACAACCTGATGAAAGATTCTAGTGTCTGCTTCTCCTCACTCTATCTCAGATGAATTTTGTGGAAATTTAAAAAAGACTCACCAGAGATGCCTTTATTATTTTTTTCCCAAGGGCACTATATTCTGGAGAAAAAATATGCCCAAACCCCATTGTTACACAACAGTCATGTGCTTGCCACCACATTTATAAAACTTACTGAAATTAGCAGGTTAGTCTACCAGTGCTTCTCAGAGGACATAAAGTTGTTTTCAGCTACTGGAGGAGATTTCTACAAAATACCTTCTAGTTAACTGTTTGGAAATTTCAACCATCTAATACTGGGCATGTCAGTTCTAGAAGGGAGATTTTGACCTGCTCAGCTGATCACTGTAAGGATGCTGTGGCTCCAAGAAGGAATCAAACATCCAATTAAATGTTTGTATCAGAAAACTTGGAAGTCTTCAATGAAAAACCAGAGAACTGGCTGGGATCCACTGGAAATCTGCCCTTGGAGCACTAAGCACAAGAGAAGCCTCACACAGACAGAGTAGGGAGATGTTCTGTTGCTTTAACTGCACTTGACAGGAGCAGGACCTGGGACTGAATTTTACCTGGCAAAAGAAAAAAATCCCAGTTCCAAGTGAGTCTGATGAAGTTCATTCAGCCTTGCAAGAATTTCCAAACTTGGAGAGAGCAATTCTGAGTACCAGTCTTGCTGATTCCTTTTATGAAAACAGAAGATGGTGAAAGTTTGCCCATGAAGGATGGTTAAGAAGAGGAATCCTCAGCTAATAATGGCCATTCTTTCAACACTTTAATTTCACTGATGCACTGGGCAGAGCAATTATTGAACCCAGGGTCATAGAATGAACTGCTAATATGCTGCTGAAGGCTGTAGCTGTTACTCACTTTTTGAGTCATGAAAGTAGCACCGTTGAGTAGCACTTCAGTAACTTAGAAGAGAGATGGGAGTCAAAGTTATTTGTGTAAGAAAAGCAGAAAGAACTGCAAGATCCATAATTTTGCCAATCTTCAACATTGTCACAGTCTGGTTCAGCACAGTGTCTTGGGTTGCAATACCGGATGTGACCAGAAATGTGTATTCTATTACCACCTGTTGAAACCAGGTGGGGCAGTGATTCTTAACTCCGTGGGAGATATTCTGCTAATGGGCCATCTGTTGAAACCAGGTGGGGCATTGTTCTTTATATTTTGACAACCCATCCTTCCTCCAAAGAGTTATCTTCTGTTAATGGGCCACTGAACCCCACTGTATGAGTGATAAAATTAGTACATCCCACTGGGAGATGTTCCAGCCAGGAGGAAGAGCCAAGCCTTTCTTACCAAGATAAAAAATGAGATTTGGAACACCAAGATAGCCCTTTTTCCACTGGATCCCAGAGGAAAACTGGACATTTCCACATCATCATTGGACCTTTGGAAGAAAACTGCACCCTTGTGCTGGACCACTGCTTCAACTGAACCACATCTGTCACTGCAAGGGGATTGCAGCCATCATTTAATGGGACTGCTGGGTATATTCTGACTCTATCAGTGTTTTGGGTTTGTTCTTTGTAGTACTGTATTTCTATTTTAATTTTCCTAGTAAAGAAATGTAATTCCTATTCCCATATCTTTACCTGAGAGCCCCTTCATTTCGAAATCATAATAATTTGGACAGAGGGGGTTTACATTCTCCATTTCAAAGAGAGTCTTCTACCTTTCTTAACAAACACCTGTCCTCCAAACCAGGACACACAGGTAGAATGCAATTCTAAGCAGTCCCTGGGTTAATTTGCAAGGAGTGTTTCATTAGATCCACCTTCACTGAGTCAGACAAATGTGCTACATGACATTGTAGCACACGACATGCTGTGAGAAAAAAATAGTTTTATATATTCAGCAACAGTACAGATCCTGAGTTGCAAAATAACTTTAACCCTAACAGAGACCATCTAAGTGAGGAATTGCCATGTTAATATCCCACTGCATTTTTAATCTATGCTTCAACCAGGAAGTCCTAAGAACTGTAAATATTTGCTCTTTTAACAGGTAACATGATCTTTTTGTGTATCAGAAGCTCAGAAGCAAAGTTGGTTGAACTCTAACAACTCTCATCTTCTCAAATACTTTCATTTCTTTTGCACCATAATGTTTCCAGCTCCTCTGCATATTTGTATTACAACCTAACTGCACAATACCCTGTCATAACCCATGAGTCTGACTGTTCTGACTTCCAACAGCTGGAGGAAACAAAGGAAAAGGCAGCACCCACACAGTTGTGGCAGCAGCATCACAGCAACACCCTGAGTCTTAACATGAAATACCATTTTGAGGCTCCATCCATCATAAAATTAGAGTTTCCATCCATTGACGCAGCCAAAAGAAGTAGTGAGAGAGAGAGAGGATGAAAAGAAAATGCTCCTCAGCAATGCAGCAGTAAAATAAAATAAACAACCAAACCACTTACAATAGCAACAGGCAGGGAGTGAATCACTGAAAATTTCTTGGAGCTTTATCAAGAGCGAGCCCATTTTGTAGATTAATGTAAAATCAGAATGCAAATTATGCTTATAATTTCAAATAAGCCTTTTAATTCATTGCTTTGAATTGAATGCATTTAATAGAAAGTAGGTGTCTTCGAGGCAAAGTCTTTGGTGTCTGCATTTAGGACATTGTCCCCTTCCCTCTTCATACCCAGATAAATAATAAGACTAAACTGTAATGTGCCATTGCCCATTTTTCACTAGGAAGAATTCAGCTAACTGGAGCATCATTGACAAAGCAACTAAGCTTAGTATATGAAAACTCTCCTACATCATGGTGTGTAAGGCTAACTGGTAAATAAACAGATATATTTCTAACAAGATGCTTCCCTTGCTTACTACACACAGTTTTGAGAAATTTCATTTCAGTCTCATTTTTTGGTGGCTTGGATGAAGATGTTTTAATTTGTGAATCATTAGCAGGGAGGTGTTGATAACAAGGACAAAATAGAGAGGAGGAAAATCTATCTCTATAAAGCATCCTCAATATTCTACTTCTCTTCAAAACATGGTTGGGTATGAAAGTCACAAATGTACAGCAAACACCAGGTTACCAATGCTGAGGGAATGCTTGGCAGTTCTGCCCAGCTGGGTCCTTTAAAGCCTGAGGGGCTGAGAATGCTGGAATTGCAGCCTGGACAGTGACTGTCCGAGACTCAGTGCTGAATTAAAGAGTTCTCGCTCACACCAAACGCTGACCTTTGAGGTGAACTTTGACAATGCACAACTGCACCAACACAAATTTCTGCACCACACTGAAGCACTGAGCTGTGCAGTTGAGTTGCCTGTACCCTTCTGAGCCACTCCTGTCATGTATTCCATCAGTGGTTAATACAGGCTAAAATATTAGTCAGAAAAGAAGAGGAATCTATGGAAGTCAAGTATGCAGCCTCAATATGAATAAAGCAGTATTTTACAGAATATCTGTGGAAGAAATCCATAAAATTGCATGAGATCAGAGATCAAAAACCACTGTCATTAAACTAGAAAGATTCAGAACTCAATTTGGAAAAATATAGCATTGGCAACCTTGGGGGTAGGAGAGAGAATTGAGCTGTGAATGTTTAAAACTCAGCATATTAAATGACTATGAGACAAAAATCTAATCTGAGTGTTCAGCAAATAGGGACAATACAAATAAATACTGCTGTTTCAAATACTAATGTTGTTCCATCTATCAAAACATTACCAGTTCTAAAGCTTTGTTACAACATTTTATTACTTTTAAGCAGAGAGACCAATAAAAATAGCACAAGAACTCCCGAACCCATAAAAAACCCTGCTAATTAACTGCAGAACTAGAAGTACAGAGATACCCACAGTCTATTGATGGACAAGCATAGCTTTAGGCCTGAATTGTAAGTCCCAAATCCTCTTAGATAAATTCCTCTACAAGCTAGGGAGCTCTGTGGCATAATGCAAACACCGAATCCAGAGTTCTGATAAAATACCACATAAAAGTTAAGACTGGTTCCTGACATGTATCAAGATATGCATTTCAGTTTTAAAACACAGCTTAGCCTAATTTTTCTCCTGTCATCTCATATTTTTCCCCTTGTGACACAACACTATTTTCAGAAGAGTTTGTTCATTTGCATGAGCACATACACAGCACATTCAGTGTATTTCCTTCAATCTGTTTCCTAGGAATGCAAGTAAAAATCTGGGATTTTAAGACATGCCTTTAGGGCATTGCTCTGCTGACCACTGAGGTATCCTGTCAGAATTCTGAAAAGTGACACTTTGTCCCCTTCGAAGTTTGCAAACTTTATTCAAAGTCCAAAAACACTAGGGGAGGGGGAAAGAGCATCTGAGTTCCTGAAAACAGAGAAATGGGTCCCTTCTTAAGGAAGGAAGTATTTTGTTAAGTTAATATGGTGGGCTCTAAAGGAACAAGGATTTCTGGGGATTATTTTGCTTTGGAGAACTTTCCAATCTTTCTATTGCCTGTTGTATGCTGAAAGGACTTTTTGCTTGAAATGTCTGTTCCATCATCTACTTACAGTGATACCTTTATTTCTATTTAAAATAAAACTGTGCTAAAATGTTCAAATTAAAATGTGGAAGTCCACAGAAGCATGGCAAACGCACAGGATCTCCCTGTGAAAGGAGAGGAGAATGCCAAGACAGAGAATCCTCCTACAAGAGAAGAGAGGCACTCTGGAATCCATTGGGAACTCCACATCCTCTGTGACTCTGCAAGAGCAGACAGCAAACAGGCAGGAACATTATCCCTTCTCAGAACTATTTACCCATCCCTGCATTTCACAGAGGAGCAAGTGACCTTCTCTTGTCCCAAAGGCTTTATCAACTCTGATAAATAGTTCAGTTGAAAAACAGGAAAGCTGTTCAAGAGGTGATGATTTATTGGTCAAATCTTCTCAGATATATAATTATTTTTTTCCCCCTGTTGATGCAACCAACAGTCAAAAACAAAACCTTGTGTTTTATTGTCTCTTCCAGTTTCTGTAATAAACAGAGTTTCCTTCTTCAGAGTTCATGACTGAACCTGGTGTCAATATAAAATATAAGAAACCATAAAATTCTCCTCCCACAGGCAAATCCAACAGGAATTCACCTCCACCGTTTGGAAATAAAATTCCAACATGCATGAGAATGAGCTCTTACACTGATAATCTGTAAAATGTATTTTTCAGTATTTTCACCTTTTTGTTCAGAAAACACACTGTCTGCTCAGAAGGTTGCCCAAAGCTCTCTGACACTAAGCCCAGATGTTCTTCAGAAGGGCAGGCAGTTATCAGCAATCAGAGGAGTGGTCCAGTCCTGCTAGGGATATTTGTTACAAATTAGAACTCTACGAATTCCACATTTTCCTACTTTTACACAGTGTAACATCATTTGCTACTTATGACTTATGCTGAAAAAATAAGTAAGTGCTGAAACATCCCAAATGCAATTCTATACTGCTCTGTGAAATTTGTGGTCTCAAACACAAACTATCTACAGCTAAAAAGGAAAAAAAAGCTTTAGTCATTGAAATATGGGTCTGTACAATTATGTGCACTCCCATCACCCCTGACAGAGGATCACTACAGGAAGCTTCTGTACCGATGGGATAACAAAGAGCCCACAGAGGATCAGATGAAAAGCAAAATTTTTGCTTCAACCACTCATCCAAGGGCTAAAAACTACAAACACATACACTTGACCATTGCTGCAGAGAGAGCACAGAGGCTCAAATCTGTTCTAGAAGCATTGCTCAAACATCTGCCGTGAGGTATAGATTCTTTTTCTTATTAATGCTGTGCCTTCCACATCTTCCCTGTAAATTCAACAAGATGTCACAGTAAAAACCACTGCTGAGGGCAACAAGGCTCAGGCACTGTTTAATAAGAAAACAAACATTAAGCAAAAATAAACAACAGAATGATTAATTATTATTTCCAAAGCTGGAAGGCTGGCTTTGGTTGAGTTTTTATTAAATTGCCTTAAAATACAATAGCTCGTTCCTAGATCCTAGAACACAGAAATCCTGGTATCGTGGTAGGCAGTGTCGTATCTTCTAGAAAATACAGAGAGTTCAGGGATGCTGAAAAACTCCCAGACAATAATAACCCCAGATAGATTTCTTCACTGTTTGTGAAGTTGGCACCAAACGTCTTCCTGTAATTTACAGGATATCTGAATATTCACCTACTGAATCAAACAACCGCCCTCCAAAACCTCATTCATTTTTTCAGCTAAACTTTAGTGATCTTTGGAGCTCCCCATGGTTCCACCTTCTGAGAAGCGCAGGCAGTAATGAACACGGAGCTGCCTCGTCCTGCAGAGGCACAGAACAGCCTCCAGGAGCACTGGCTGCCATCCCTTCCTCTTCCTTGCACTGGAGAGCAAAAACACAACCCAAAATTTCAGCCTCTCTCAGGTCACAGAGAGCATACTGACATTTTATCTGCCCTGGGATGCCTTATATTTTCCTAAAACTTAGGGTAAACAGCATCTACCCCTCAGCAGATGAGAATGGTTGGGTAACCTTTACCTGTATCATAATGTTTTGAGGTATAAAATACGAATGTTCAATGGACAGAATAATCCATGCTGAAACATGCACAATATCAAACCAAGGGGGAAGGAACAGTTAAGTTTGTCTCTGGTACAGTGGAGATTTAAAGTAGGCTAATACAGATGTCACCACCTGCTCTGACAAAGGCATTTGTATCTCCAAAGAACTGAAACAACACAGTGTAATTAAGATGAAGCACCAGGTTACCTCGTAGGTAGGAAGAGAAAAAAAAAGGGGGAAACAGAGGTTTTGGGAGAAGTTGGTGCATTCCAGCAGGGAAAGACCTCTCTGTAACAGATGCAGACACTAAAATCATGTTTATAGCCAAACTGTGAGGGATTTTGCAACTGTTAGTAATTGCCTTACCTTCCCTTGCACGTAATGGATTGCTTTCAGTAGCAGTTATTTGTTACCCTGAGATGCCTTTTTGTCACATCAACTGTGAGACAGCTAATTATTTTACCTCGTTTTCATCTATCTTTCTAGCCTCTCACTTCAGCTGCTGTTTTGTTTTCAAGTTTTATTATGAATCTTCCCATAATTGGGACTTTCAACCAAGCACTAACAATGAAATAGAGACGTGACATCCCCAACTTTCATTTAAAATCACCACCTTGTTGACTGCAAAGACTGAAATGTGTTAACCAATTGAATTCAATAGCTTCAAAGAACAAAAAAGTATTACTGCACTTTCACTGGATTTCCAAGCTCTTGACCTGAGACTAATGGAAAATAATTATATCAATTCACTGAGTACTGAATATATAGATATATGAAATAATGGAAAATGATGAAAAATACTGAAAGTACAGAAAGTGCAGTAATTTCACGACTATAAGGTGCACCCTTTTGACTAAAATTTTGATCGAAACCTGGAAATACGCCTTATAATCCGGTACACCTTATATATGGACAAAGTTTGGAAATTTGCCAACCTGGAAGTGCGAGCCACAGCCGCGCCAGCTGGCGTCGGGTGGGAGTGCCGGGGCCCGTGGCACAGGGAGGGCGCCTGGGGCTGCATTTAAAGGCTTAGCCGATCCATGAAAAAAATGTTTGCAAATTGAGCACCTGCCAGTAAACCCCACAATCGAGCGATTCGTTACTCATTTGTTACTTTGTTGTGTGCAGATCGTCACTTTAAAAAAAAAAAAGTGTGCCTTATAGTCCTGTGCACCTTATATATGGTCAAAGTTCGGAAATTTGCCGACAACCCGGAAGTGCACCTTATACTCTGGTGCGCCTTATACACGTGAACTTACTGTACTTTTTTTTCCTCCTGTTGAAGTTAACTGCTTCATTTGACAGAGGCTGCTTCTCACGTGGAAGTAAAATCCCTGCAGCACAGGAAGGCAGCACAGACCCTTCCATTTGCACAAGCACATCATCACCAGAGCCCAGTTCTGGTCCCAGCAGGAGCTGATCCTCTGAGCAGACCCCTTTGTTTCTCGGGGGATTGGTGAGCCTGTGGTGCAAAGGAAGCCATTCCATCAGGAATGCCCAGAGGGGAGAGCAGCTGGGCTGGGAGGTGCTGGAAGCGCCTTCTAATTCCCTGTCAGCTGGTCCAGGTGCTGTGGCATCAGACCAGCATTCCCTCCCCAGGACAGGGGCTTTGCCAGCAGAACCAGCCAGAGCAGCACCAAAGCAATGTCCCTTTCCTCATCCAGAACCAGCCCTGATTCCTGCATCCTGTACTCTCCAAGATCACTAAGAGAGACTCTGAGCATCTTCTCAGGGGATTAGAGACCCTCCTGGAGTACAGCACTCAGTAAAACAGAACCCAAGGCTGGCCTGCTAATTCTACTTTTAGATAAATGTATAATGCTGCTGCTACCAATAAATCACTGTGCACAGGGGGAGAGGCCAAACATTTGAAGCATGAGGTCTCCTATAAGCCCAAGTTCTAGCACAATCTAATCTCACAATCATCAGTTTGGCTCAGTTTACAGCAAATTTTAAGGTTTCTTAGGTTTAATTAGAACACCGTCTGCCTGAAGTTTTTCTGATGACTCAAAGAGCCTAGAAGCAGGTTGAAACATATGGTACTACAGCAGTGGTAGAATAATAAAGCAGGCAGACCTCCACAGAAGTCTATGGAATCATTTACATGATCTTTTTGCTACTAGAACATTTAAAGAATGATCATCCTTTATGAAATCCTTGGAGCTTCTGTTAAAGGAGCAGCATCAAGACCCCAACCTGGCAGCTGCCTGTACTGTAAAATTACTCAGGAGGATCTCTATAAAGAGCAGTCGGGAAGCAAATGAGCAGCAGTCATATTAAAATATCTCCCCTTAAAAAAAAAAAAAAAGAAAGAAAAGAAAAAAAAGAAGAATGTAGCTGCACTGGTCAGATAGGAAGTACCTTTTTAAAATATAGAATCCAATAAATAAACATTGAACATTTTATTTCTATATATACATACAATGAATGGACAAAAAAGCCAATCATTCATCAAGATTTTTTTTCAGATCTATGACAACGAATTTATAAGCATGAAGGAAAATGTAGTTTGCAAACTGATTAGGTAAAATGAAAATATTTACACAACTTTACAAAAGGGAGAATATATCATATTAAAACATTAATGTCCACATGTTTTTTATATATGCAGCCAATGCCTTGGCAATAATTTAGTGATACAAGATTTCTCTATCCCATGAATTGCTGTGTAATGTTCTACATGAAAGAATAACATGTCTAATTTTACTCTGAAGACAAATGATTTGTCATGCAGAAACGTTCATTAGATTTAACCACTACTGAAAAACAGGGTAATAAATCATGATTTTGCATCAAATGAAGAAGCGGCACCTTTCCTAGCTTGGTTGTTCAGTCATAATCATGATAAATGGACATCCTGGGACAGGTGAATTTTAACAAGCATTCAATACCCACAGATTAATTAGATTTTTGTTTTGTAGTTTCTGTTCTCTCTTCCTTTAAGAATGAGAGACTGGAGTTGAAGGCAACATTGAACAAACAAATGTTCAGTGCTGCATTAAAGAGCTGTTTGCTGTCACAAGGAGTCCTTCAGTAGTTTCTCTAGTTCTGATCATTCCACCCTTCCTTACAGAAAAAGAAAACATGCTGAAAGAAACCTACAGTTCAACTTAGCATTTCAACCATAAGCAGGAAAACGTCATCCTGAGACATACATATGGATGTTTTCACTCTGAAAAACCTAAATTCTGGTGCACTGTGGACATACAGGCAAATAAACTTTTTTTTTTTTTCCCTGTTCAATACTGCAGAGTCTCCTGATACTCACTGCATCATTGAATCTTTGTGGGATGGGAAAGAATAGGAGGAGTAGGCAAAAGAAACCTATGGGTGAAATATCCTAACATTTAGTCCAATTTCTACCAGTGATGGGACATACAAAACAGTAGCTCAATAAATCCCCAACCAGTCAGAGAGTGAGCAAACCCATCCTTGCACATTTGTCCACACAGAGGTATTTTCCAGGAGCTGAGGACTGGAAGTCAGCAGGTGTGACCACAAGATGACATGAAAGCCTGAAGAAACTGTGACTGGGGATTTAATTTAAATGAGGTAATAAGTAACCACTGTTATCTCCCAAATGAGGTGTTCACAAGAGTGAAGGAATAAAAGCAGAACTAAAACAAACAGAAAAGCCCCACTGAGCTATCTTTAAAATGAGGAAGGCGCTCAGCATCGATATGGGAAATGAATTATTTGTTTAGTTTGAGCTTTCTGAGGAAAATGGAATCTAACACTTCTATCTACCAAGCAATCTGTCAGGGCAGGATGAGCTGAGTCAAACTGCTGCCTTTGCTGACAAAATGTTCTGTGCATTGGTAGCAAGGAAGAAAAAACTAATATTGTGCCAACAAATGTTCTGATTTGAAATCACCAGTCACAGGAAAGACTATCTTGGAATACTAATTATCCAAGTGGAGAGCAGAGATTGTCCTATGCCATACCATGGTGTATGCTCAGTGCTATATCCTGAACAAATGTGAACAGAGCTAATTTAGGACCATGCCAAAGGAGCAGACAAGCAAAATCCCTTGGGCACTACTGAAGATTAACGTGGTCAGCAGAGTCAGAAAATGTCCTGAGCAGAAATGAAATGGAAGAGAAGGAGAAATAGATAAGTTATTAAAGAACACTGATGAGGAACATGTTGCCCTGGACCACAAGGAAAAACCCTGCTAAGCTTCACTTATAATGAGAATGTGTTTAATCACTTATACAGGTAAATAATCACCAGCTATTCCAGAACACTGGCCAGAGAAAAACAGGCTGGAAGCATGCCAGATGCTAAGTTCCTGGAAAGCACTGCATAGCTTTTATTGCACACACAATATAAATATTAAATGAAGAAAGAAGAGAGCAGGTCAGACACCATTTGCAGAATTTCCTTTTGAAAATAATTTCAAGCATGGATTTTAAGGGTTTTACAAAAAATGCCAAATTTCAATGTGAATTCACAAATAATTAATATGCACAGTGTACATACAAAAAGGCTGATTGGTGTAGGAAAATTCACCTGAAAAACCTGGCTCTGGAGAACTCCATGGTCTACAATCACACTGTGGTAGTACTCAGATGTTCCCTTTTTCCACATGATCCACACTGGATACCTAAAAATCCAGAATACAAACCCTAACAAAGAACAGTCCTTGATTGCAGGATCTTAACCCCCTTCTTACAAAGGTCAAGGAAATAAATAATTTAAAGAGTAAATCCCTATGAAATCTGCCCTACTCCCAAACTTGTTTTATTTTCAATTATATTGATTTTATAATATTCTGTTACTTATGATATTAACAAGGCTCAGAAATGCCATTTTCAGGATTTCATAATTTCTTAAACTGTTCTATTTTCAGCATCTATGTAACACACTGAAATTTTTTTTAGGTTTTAGAATCCCAGCAAACTTGAATAAAGCAATACTTCTGCCACTCCAACTAATATCTGAGACCTTCAAGTAATACATTTGATGTCATTCAGGTAAAAAACCATCCACCAGATATGACATTCCTGATGCTAACATTAAACAAGATAAAATGCTGTAACTTGACAAAGACAAATGAAAACCAAAGCATCCCCTCCAAGGCAGCAAACGAAAAGGCAAAAGTCTCCTGCAATTGACCTTAACGAAGTTACAGTGCTGGTGTATTAAACCAGACAAATCTATCTGAATAGAGTTTCATGGTTCAGAGTTACATGTGCAAAAGTCATGAAAATAAGAGTTATTCCCACAATTGTTTAACATGGTTCAGTGGCTTCCTAACACTGAGGGCATCTTTTCCTCTCCTCCAGCCAGTGCTGTATCGGCTGTGCCCACACGTGTGTGAGCAATGATAAGCAATTATAGAGACTTTACAGTGAAAACTATTAAATGAGAATTGTGACGGCAGTTCAGCAAAGTAATATTGCTTTGCTAATTAACAGTACAAAAGGCTTAGAGATTTCTTCTGAAGGGAATGCTGGAAATTAAGCACATGCTGTTGTCATTGTACTATTTAACATGCTCTTGGTCTTAACCAAGGACATGCAAGTTTATTTTATCTGTGTTAACTACTATAAAGCTAAAAAATCAACCTGAGACCCTGCAGTTATAGAAGATAGCCTATATTATAAATAGGACATTTACACCAGCCTACATATTTTATAGCCCCTTTTCTAACTCCAATTATCTATAACATACTAGTTTGAGAAAATATCAGGACCAAGGGCATTGCACTGTTGCTTAATGATCAGAAATTATGAGAAATTTCCTTCATTATGAAATTTTAAGGTAGACATTTACTACAGAGTTCTCCTATATAATAATGGCTAGAGCTTTTCTCCTCCAATTCCCTTCTGTCCATAAATTAAATCATTTCAGCCAAACAATGACTCTTTAGATCCTAACAGCAGCTTGATTGGGACTTTTAACTATAGGCCCACATGCTGAGTGAAAAGAGGACCAAGAATAATCATCTCTACCCCAATATCACCCAAAGATCCTCTTAATTTTTCTCCTATGAATTTTACACTCACACCGACATAGACTTAAAAGAACGTGTCACGAAAACCTACAGCTTCCAACATCCCCAAACTGAATCAAGCTTTTGAGACACCTCAATACAATAAGGTTAAGAAAAGGCAGCAGCAAAACATAGAGTCTCATGCATTTGTCAGTTAATGTAGCATTAAATTTGTATATTTATTCACACACAGGAGCTGTAGAGACAGGAGAGGGTATTTGCTAATCTCAATCAGGCCAATGGGAACCTGACAGCACAGATATTTGTGATTTACATCAATACAAGTGCTATCAATAAGTGAAAAAAGATTTATTATTGGGATGTTCAGATGAGTCCCCAAATACCAACTAATAAAAATATATCTATTTATAAGGCTTCCATTAGTAGTGTTTTACTGTACTTTATATGCATTAGATTAAAAGCCTCCTCTTCAAACCTTTCCTGAGTAGATGCTTTCTTACCCTCCATCACAAGAAGGAACAGATAAAAACAAAAACAAAACCTGCAAGAACTAGACAAAATTTCCAGAGCCCACATCTGAAATAGGCAAAATAAAAAATCTACCTCACTATTGTATTTACTCTACAGCTTCTCTGCTACATTCAATTTAGAGTGGTTATAAACTAGAAAACAAACAAACAGCCCAAACCCAATATGTTCATTTCAAAGATCTATATTCAAGTGTCTTGTCTCACTGTGAGAGCTGCAGCATTTTGAGCACTTTATGCTCAGGTTTGCTTTGTTGCCATCCCTGCAGACACAGGAGCACAGCTCCCACCCTGGGAGTACTCAGCTCCCTTGGGGAATTCAGTGACATGCCTCAGGATGGGGCTTTAGAATCCTGAGCCTGTCGACTACAAGCCAGAAAAATTGATTACTTTGATCACAAAAGATACATTTGCATGAATGAATTTTTGATTGTAACAAAATCTGTTAAGTCAGGATCCACAAAGCAGAGCAAAGAAATGGATTTGTCACCACAGCTTCAATTAATGGTTTCAGTTCCCAGTGGCAAATCAATGTCCACCAACTCTGACTTTCTCATCAAACACTGGCAGGCACTTACAGCACTTAAATTACAGATCTTGTAAAATCTGGGGAGCAAGACCTAACAGGAACATCTGATTTTACCTCAGCACAATTTATAAATTATATTCTGCTTTTCTGCTCCATTCTGAAAAAGCTTTGGCTAGAAGGGTAGAATAATTCAGTATTGCTGAATGCAGAAATAAGCTCTGAGTAATTATTATCTTAAATCATATTTATGAGCTGCAAAATAAATACACCAGCTTCTGCTTTGATTTGGACAAATGTTTACTAAACATTTTCAGTGAAATTAGCCTAAAAAAGGCCTAAATGGCCTAAAAAAAAGGTTTGAATGAAAGAAACCAGTGCCTGCAGAACCTGCAGTGATGGCCACTTGTTTTAAAGAGCTTCTCAAGTAAGAAGCACCAGAGAACAAGAGGAAATAAGGCACAAACTCACACATCACATTTTATTTCCACATTAGGAACAGAAGTGCAGTGATATAACAAAGGCTGGAGGAAGCTTTAGGGAAAAAAATATTAAGTAGTAGATGTGGTGTCATAGAATGTAATTGAGCAACTTGTTCTTTGGTAATAGCAGTTGGAGTGAGTCATTCTACTACAGCCTCTTCTGCATAGCAACTCATTTGTGTACTGTAACAAAATGGGCTAGGAACCAGGAAATTTTGAAACACTGATTTCTCTTTGGCAGTTAACTGCAAAAACATCCAAAGACCCTCACACAGATTTAGTGGGAAGAGTAGTGGAGTTCAGCACTGAAGACCAGGTAGTGAACATCCTGAAGGACACACCTCAGAACTCTGGAGCTTCCCAGATGGGGAAGTGAACAATTTCCAGTGCTGCACTCTCAGTCTAAAAGTGCTTTCACTATACTTGAAAATATTTATCTCAACATGAGAGAAAAGCACCTCAGCTTTCTCACAGGTGCATTTAGCATAAGCATGTCCTCACTGGATGATGCACTTGGCCAGGGAACCTTCTTACACAGAGAAGTGACAGCCAGCAGTGTGTGTACTCTCCAGCCCGCACAGAGCCCTGCAGGGGGGGCTTGCTGGCTCTGTACAATCCGTGTTTCTTGAGTACAGCAATTTCACAACTATAAGGCGCACAGGACTATAAGGCGCACTGTTTTTTTGCAGTGAGGATCTGCGCACAACAAAGTAACGATTTAGTAACGGGATCGAGCGATCGCGGGGTTTACTGGCAGGTGCTCAATTTGCAAACAATTTTCACGATCGATGCAGCCTTTAAATGCAGCCCCAGGCGCCCTCCCCGTGCTGCGGGCCCCAGCACTCCCGACCCCAGCGTTGGCTGCTGTGGCTCTTGCGGTGCACAGCTCAGCTTGTGGCTTGCACTTCCAGGTTGGCAAATTTCTGAACTTTGTCCATATATAAGGCGCACTGGATTATAAGGCGCACTTCTGGGTTTCGATCAAAATTTTAGTCAAAAGGGTGTGCCTTATAGTCGAGAAATTACTTTAATCTGCCATGGTAGCTGATCATGCCCATGCACAACAAACAGTAATTACCCAACTGCCTCAGTGGAGTCTCTGCAGAATGTTTGCTGATAATTACACCTATTTCCTCTCTCCTATTTTCACCCATTATTGTCTGTAGTGTCTGCACTGTGTACTGCAAATAATTTCATTTTACTAATTCTTCTCAGATACGCCCTGGGTTATTGTCATACTGTGTGCTTCCTTTTCTTCTGGGCTGTACTAATTCTGTTCCTTTGATAAAACAGTGCACCCATAATTCACTGCTTAGGTGGATTTCACTGCTCTCTACCTTTCCAATCAAACTCTCTTCTCACAGCACCTCATTTCAATCCTCTTTAACAGCTCCCCACTCCAATCTTGACCATGAAGGCATAATACAATTCTGAAAAAAAATCCTATTTGTGCAAGAAAGGCTCACAGGGTACAGGCAGAATTCCTACAATTCATAGGTGATCTCAATTGGCTTCTCTGTGATATTCCACCCCTTTTTAGTTGTTGAAAACAATGAATTCCTGAAGAATTTCTTGTTCACAAAGACTGATAACAAGAAGCTGCTTTGGTACATAAGAGTGTCACTATTCAAACTTGACATGAGTTTGAGTTTTCAAACTTGACATGACTCCTGCAAAGACCCCAGGACTGGAACATTTATTGTATACCAACTGGAGAATGATTGTGAAATAAATAAGGAATCAGTAGTGGAATTGTCTCTTGATCTATCCATATTATACAAATAAAAGCCATTGAAATATTTTCCACCATTCTGCTTAAATTTGTTTCATAATATATTTAAGATTTGAGCACATGCTGAAGTATCTTGCTAAGTCACCTTTCTAAGGAACTATTTTTAATTGTATTAGAAATTACTCATTAGTCTGAGATAGGGTGCATGCAACTTTGTACAACTGCAGAAAAAGGTGCTCCTAGTTCCTTATGCAATAAGAAAAAAGCTGATTTAAAAAGACATGTAAAAGTCCAGGAAAATAATATAAAGTTTCATAAGTATTGAATCATATTAGTCTCCTAAAAAAGGGATAAAACTAGGGGATAAAAGGTTTTTATGAACTTTCCTCCTACCTAGCCATCAGTAATGACTGCTCCAATAACTTCTCAGTCTCTATTGCAAGCATTTTCTAATTAATGAGAAATACATTACCATCAGGATGAAAGCTGTCGCTTATCTACAGGTGAAATATGTTAAATATGAAGTGCTCACAAGAGTTGCATGTTCACAGAGTTTAAATGATGTGGAAATGCACTTTAAGGAAAACTTAATCCAAGGCTTTAGAAATATTATTCATTCCATCAAATAAAATGTATTAAAACAAGTATTAAACTGGTACATTTGCAAACTTGATAATATATTTCTTAACACAATATGAAAGGTTTGCTTCCCAGCAACCTGCACTCTGGTAAATACTCAGAGATGTGCTCAGAAAGCAAGAGAATTGTACAAATGGAATAAGGTCATTAATGACAGAGAAGAGCCAATATCTCACTGATGCAAACAAATGCCTCAGTAAGAACGTGTGCATACACACAGAAGCACACAGGAGCCTCAGGTGGCATGTGAGGATGTGCTGGCTCTTGAATACAAACATGTTTCATCACCAGAAACCATTTTGGTACCAGTACTGATACTATTAATAAATTAAAGCAAGTCAGGCCAGATGAGATAATCTAAGTGGAGCCTTTCAACCTAGGAAAAAAAAAAAAGTTTAAAATGTCTGAATGTCAGTTTTTTGTATTTAAAACTGAATTGAGGGTTATTTTGCTGCTTGTTTTGTCTCCTTTGCCTCTCTCCCTTTCTGGAGTAGACAGAACAAGCTGAAATGGCAAAAACACTTTTACACTGCTATAAAAAGAAATATATTAAGGTTGGACTTCGTAGGGGGGAAAAAAAGCAGTAGCCTGACAAACCAGCAAGTGTGGAAAATGCCACATTGGAGAACTCCCAAACTCATAATGCCATTATTACAAGACACAATATCTTCTGTTCTAGGATGTACAACACCTGCTCTATGGCACATAAAATAAATTTCCTGCAATATCCACCACATTTCTCATTGTGAGATCTTATTACAGCTCATGGAAGAGTTCTGTTGAATAATTTCAATTTTGTATTATAGCAATCAAAATACAGTAAAAATGAGGGGCTACAGTCTATGGCAGGAACATAAAAATAGTCTGACAAAAATCTCCATGCATCATCTGCTCCATCTCCTGTGCTATTGAAAATCAAAAATACCCAAGACAACCTCTGACAGATGTTTTCTTAATAGTTCCTTAAGAAAAACTCTCTAAGGATGCCCTACCACACACCCAGCTGCCTGTTTCTACTGCTCCACTCTTTTTACAGTGGCAAAGTTTGTACGTGTATTATATCTTTCTTCCTACAATTAAAACTGATTGCTTCTTCTTCTAGCCTCAGAGAATACAGAAATAAAGAAATCAGAACCCTCTTTGCAGCATCTTTTAGAGACTAGATATTTGTTACTGTGGTTTTCTTTGGCTTTTTTACCTAGAGCAAAACAATCTAATTTCTTAAACCTTCCCTCAGAGGTTAGATCTGCTGAACTTTTCATTTCTATATTTTTCCTTCCATATTTCTCTCATTTTTGTATGCCTGTCTTAAAGGGTGAAACTCAGGATCTCATCTACGTCCTAGCTGAAGGTTCAAAAATCCCAGGAAAAACAAAGCAATGATCCTCCCTCATATTAGATGCAAAATTCCAGTTAAGAAACCCTAAACTAAAATTAGCTACTTTCCCCCCCTCCCCATTTTGTTAAGAGCACTGTACTTTGTCCACATATTCCATATATTCAGTTTATAATATGCTGCAACCACCAGATGTGGTTTTGCTGACCAGCTGTCAGGCCAAATATTCTCTAATATCTGTGAGTTTCCTTTGCTGCACTTGCCTGTCTGATGCTTGAGTCCAGTTCTCTGCTTTAAGATCATGTTGAGCTCAGTAGCATAAACAATATTACTGATGACAGAACACAATTTAATAGGTTTTTTGATTTCTTTTGGGGAAGGTGATCCAAAACATTATTAGCAGAGACAACAGAATTTGAAAGTTCTTAGGAGAAAACAAATGGCTGATCAGGGTGGAAAAGACACACAGGGAAACTGCATCAACAGGTCTGTCAGTGGAAGAGGGGATAAGAGGAGGTGCTAAACAAACTTCTATTTGGTGTAGTGATTTACCAAAATAAGAGTATTGGTCTAACACTGATACTCAACTGTGATGGACAAAAGACTCTC
>VRYO01001792.1:3093622-3134901 GCA_009812075.1 Sialia sialis | reverse complement strand
GTTTCTTCTAACTTTTACTAAAATCCTAATTTCTTTAAGATTAGTGTTTCAATAGGATCAGAGGAGAATAAGGAAAAACCTCAGAGAGTCTACCAGCCTGCTGAACAGTGGGGACCAAGTGTGGATCCCAACAAAAGAGGCAGGCACTGATGAGGAAACTGCAGATCTGAACAAAGAGAAGGTCTCTCAGCCCATGATATTAAACAAGATTGGTTTCGTATGCAAAAACCTGGTCACTGGATACACAGGTGAAGAAAAAAGGGAACTGAGCTAACACAGACACAGCCCAAGGATGCGTCCCAGCTGTGCAGGGGGCACGTGCTGCCCATCACTCATCAGGCAGGGCACTGAGCACAAGCAGGAGCAGCTCCACAGACTGTGCCCAGCCAGGGGTATGGCAATTACAAGCCAAATCCATCCCCACTCACTTTTTGCCTTCATCTGTGTGCTTACAGCAAGGCTGATACTGTAAAAGGCACCTGCACTTAGGCCAATAACTCTTGCACTGAAGAAAGTAGGAACCTCCCCATTGTTATCTGAGAATCCTTCCAAAGATGACAAAAACATGCTTTTGACCTGTAAGGTTTGCAGAGAGACACTCTGCAGAACACCAGCTCTCCATAAACAGCTTTTTTATTGCAGCTATACTGCAGGACAACTGGAGAAGAGAATATGGAAACAACCAGGGGCTCCTAAGGGCATTGGAACTGTTATGTAAAAGAAAAACTGTAAATGGATTTCCTTGCAGCAGCACACTTTTAGAGGCAGAGATGTGTACTGAGGTAGAAAACTATTTGTCTCTGCCTGCAAGAGCTCTGTATTATTTTTCTCCTCTATGCCAGGGTGGTGATCTCTTGGATACAGACTTAAAGAAAGCACTTTCTATAGAAACAGATTGTGTGAGTCTAGAAAATTCTCAGTGTGTTACTCATATTGTTGATCTCATAAAGGACAAAGAAAAATTGATTATTGCTTAGAAAGACTCTCAAAGCTTATTCATCAGAAGTGTGTGCATATATAGGTGCCTCTGTATAGACACGTGCATACTCATACACAATGCCTGTAATTTTTAAATTAGTCTTGCATTTTCTATATTTCAGCTTAATTTCTCAACATGTTTACTTCATGTGGTGACTACAACTGAGAAGAAAACCACCCTCTTTTGCACAAGAATTTATATCAACTGGCAAGCAAAAATCCTGTCAAAATCTCTACCATCATTTAAAGTGACATGCGAAGAATTTGTCTCCTTTTTGCAGAATTAGCCTGCTAATCATCATTATATTATAAACCCTTATTAGGACTTGGCAATGCCCATGGTCTATCTTTAGCCCCAGCCATTGTGCCAGCTCTTCATAAAAGGAAACTCTAAAAGCTGATCCTGTTACTGTAAATGCACTTCAGTACACAAATAAAATAGAACTTATCTCAGACAACCACTGTCTTGAGGTCAGATGTCATACTTTCTAACACAAATTTCATATATAGTACAAGAAATAGTTACCACTGTCAAGGTGCAGCCAATTTAGCTGTGCCCTGGCATCCTGCTGGACATGGCAAGGCAGCAGGACATGGTGAAGCTGCTGTTTCATGAAGATCTCAAAGAGCTGCTGCCTCTGAGACACAGGGCTCAAATTCTGAGCGCTCAAGGTTGCATTTTTGCCCCCAGGAGAGAGAAGGGTGAACATTAACTGTTTTTCATCATCAAGTGCTGTGTAATAATGATATTTTCTCAGACTCTTCTCTTCACTGGAATTTGGTCTAGGTGAAATTTTCTGGGGGCAGACATGCTCCAGCAGCACACTGAAAAGACAGCCTCTGGATGGGAACCTCAGCCCGTGCATTTTTCCCTCCACAATGCCTGGCACATGATGTTACTGTTCTATGCCAAATGCTGTCCTACTTAATTATGTTTTGATTTCCAAATGTTTTCTCCGCTGCTCCCTCACTGGACAGCACTCTGCTCCCCATTTCAGAAGGCTCTGTAATGTGACTGCATTTCCAGACAGACCTTGCTTTCCTTCCAGAACCAGACATCTCAAAAAGTTATGTACACATTGGGCTGCAGTAAAACTAAGAACAACAGAAATGTGAAAGACCACTATTCTGTAGGATTATGAGTTTAGAAGAGGAGTCAAAAAAACTAAAAATCAAAAGACCCAATCAGGCACATTTCAGTTGCATATCATAGACTAAATAAACCAAGATTAAACACAGCACAACAGACACAATCTGCATGTATCTACCTCAGCACAGGACTGCTAAATTTCTTTTGCTCATTGCACAGAAGAGTCAAATAGTCCCTTAAGAAGTAAATTTGATGCATTACATTTGGTTATAGTAAAAGGATTAATCTGTGCACCACCCTGCTGATCATTAAATCAAATTTATTACAGCAGATACAAATCTGTGAAACGGTTCATTTTCCAAAGCAAATGAGATTTTTCATATGAAAAATCCCTGCCTTGTGAGGACAGAGTTCATGTTTCTAGGCATTGCAAAGTTCTCAGATCACTTTGATCAAAGTAGGTCAATAATTGACTCAAACCAGCACTTCTTTGACCTGCTAGGTATTCTTCCTGCATCTAAGTGAGTGTCGAGGTAAATGCTTTTTTTTTTCATTTATGTGAAAAAATCCTCATCCCAAGATCACAGCAAATCACTTCCATTCAGATGACAACAATAGGGGGGAAAAAACCCCAACAAACCCAGTTTGTACAAGTGAAAAAAACCCCTCTGAGCTCCAAGCAGCAAGGTTTGAGCTGAGTGACGGCAGCAGGCAGGGCTGGAGCTGCACTGGCGATGGAAGTGCACATGGAAAGGCCACCAAGGGGGGAGGTGTTCACAGAAACCAGCCCCACTCACCTGGCACCAAAGGAGATCAGCCCTGGCAGAGTGAAGAGAAATGCAGCTCCTCACATTTCAGCTCAGCAAAACCCAGTCCTGCTTTCTCTTTCCTTCACTGCCTGTCACTTCACTCTGTGATCACCCATGATATTAAAAATCAGAGGAAGGGCTAATTTCACAAAGGCAACTGCTAAATTTAGCTAACTTCTGTTCACATGCCACATGCTCACAGAGATTAAAAATATGGTGATGGCAGGTGGAAATAACTACAGCAAAGAGTAAATAAACCCAGCAGCAGGCACAATCCTCCCTCTTGACTTCATCTCCAAAATCCGCATCTACAAGGAGGAAAAGAAGGCAAAAATGCACCAGTTTTAGCAAAACTTAATGATTGATAGTTTAAAAAGTATTTAAAATTATACAGCAAAAATAATTAAAATGAAGCAGTTTCATCATATCAGTTTGCTTCTCTAGCTTAACTTTGGCTGTGGAAGGCGAGCCACAATTTTATGCACTAATTTGATATAGTTTTTTTTCTTTCCTGGCCAAGGCCAGCTCTACATGATAGAACTCACCTTTAAAAATTAGGGAAGTTAATTTTCAACCTTGATAGCTGGTAAGATAAACGTTAAAAACTAAGAGATGTTGGTCCTGGCTGAGCTACCCTTTTAGCATATCTGATGTGTGAATTCCTCTATTCATCTCAAGAGTGAATTAACTCCTGGGTCTAATGAGGCCATGTCAGGACAGTTTCCAAATGCATTTAGCACACATGCAAGTAGGGGATGTCCATTCCACTTTTCTCCCATTTATGCAAGAAGTTACTGCAACTGTACAGGCAAATTATCCTATTAATTAGGAGAACAGTCACACAGGGGAGGGATGCAAACAGCAGCTCACCAGCACTGCACTCAGGCACCTTTTCTCTCCCTGCAATCTTTCCTTTAAAGTACCTGTGATACAGCTCAAGGGGTCCAGCTCATTCCCTTCATAAATCCTGCTGACATTCAGGAGGACAGAATGACAGTTTAAGCCAGTTTTTGTGCCTGCCTAGTGGCTTGCACTCTCCCTGGGGTCCTGGCCCAGGTAGTTCTGACACAGGGCTCTCTGTCTTGCCTGGCAGTGTGAGAAGTGGGCACCTCTCTGTTCCAAACACGGAGGAATCCTTGCAGGGCCACACTGGACACTAGCCCTTGCCATCAGCAGAAACACATCTGGATAGGGCTGCAGACCTGCCTGCAGGTCTGACTGAAAAATGTCACTTTGCTGTCTTGCAGAGCATGTCTGACACACCAGTGAGAGCCAGAAGCACACACATCAGCAAAGGAAAATGTGTGAGGGTCTGTGCTACAACTCCTGCTCTATATGAGTAACAAGGAGGGATCTAAAAGTGATGAGATGTGCATGAGATACATGAGAAGAAGGGAGCCAACATCTGGCATTTATCTAATTAGCAACTGGATGTGGCTGCTGTTTCAGAGATCTATAGCTCAAAATCCCTTTTTATTGGTGCAAGAAATGCCTGCATGTACATTAGGGGAAGCAGTTTTACCATGACAAATTTTGGAAAAACTTGTACTGTTCTGCTGAAAGCATCTGCACTGTAAGTAAAGGTATCATATATTTGTTTAACTAGCTGGGTAGGAAGGCAATATATAACATCCCTGAGATCATCATGGGAATATTTAGATTTTCTTGAGGTTCAGATGACTTTTAGAGCATAAGGGGCAGACACTGGCCACCTCTTCATGTAGCACTGCATCCTGCCAGCTGCCACAACTTGGGCCCCCAAGGCAGACCCCAATCCAGCACACAAACCAGGGCCAGGTGGGAAGAGCTGTCTGCTTTAGGAAGGGCTGCAAGGTTCCTGCTCCTTCACATAAAGCACTCAAGTCAAAATCCTTGCTATCATGTCCAGGGAAAAGCTTTAAGGGCATTACAAAAGATAAAGTCATTTTAATGCCGTCCTTTGAAGATTCAATGATATTGTGGAGGATTGGAGATGTCTGAAGCAGATCAGAGCCGAGGATTCAAGAGTAGGAAGAGAGTATTTGGCCATGCAGACCACTATGCCAAATCTTATCTGCACAGTGACATCCAGTCTGACCCACCACCAAACCCAGCATCAGCAATGAAAAGAACCCTCACATCCAACAGCTTAGTGCAGAAAACTTTGGAATCCGGTGCTCTTTTGGGTTTCCCTGTAATGATATCCCTGCAGATACTGGCACATGGCAGCACACACTGCACGAGCATTAGGCAGAAAGTTTCTGCCTTTCCCAAGACTCTCAGAGGAGCAAGGTGGTAAATTCAAGCATGGGTAGCATGGGATTCTGTTCTCTTTAATTAGTTAAACAAACAGCTTGAAAAGCTTCAGGGAAATAAAGACTTCTTTGCTGTTACACTTCAGCACTACCTTCAACATTATTGTCCAGAACCCACCACATCATTCTATTAAAGCAATTTCAAAATTATTTTAAAAATGCATAAGAAAATCCCCAAGCCAAAATCAGAAGAAATCCATCCTTCTGACCACTTCTTTCCAGACACATCTATGAATTGCCTGGAAAAAATGGGCTAGCAATTCAATCCAAAAGCTAACAATCCTCATCTAAATGCTGCCAGGCTTGGTTGCTCCATCAGGATAGAGATATGCACTGGCCTTTCCTTAGAAGGACCAACCATGGCAGAAGCACTAATGTAAGCCAAAAGTGCCACCTGATCAAGCCACTGTTGTATGCAATAGTTCTTTTAAACACAACCAGAGACATAAGCATTATAAAAAATCATATATACAAAAAAGTATACAAAAAAAAAAATCAAGTCCAACCTTTAAAGAAATAAGAAGCAACAGAAATGTGAATTAGAAAGCATGTGGGAAGCAGATTTCTTACAAGAATTCCTACACTTAAAAATCCTTGTATGCACAATATGGTTTACAATTATTTACATAAAGATTAATACAGACCTATACGTAAGGTACACTACATATATATACACATAGATTACACTAAATTGTTTGCTCCAATATTATCTTCAGATACTAAGAGCAATCAAGAAAATATTTTCAAGATAAACTGGCATTTGACAGGGGGAAAAAATTGTTTTGAATCATTACTAAAAAAGAAAGGCTATTATAATGAAAGAATTGCTTTCAAGCTTTTTAATTATGACAAATACTTCGTAGCATTTCATATGCTGGAATATTTTCAATTCATGGCAAGCCATGAGAATGGTCATTTTGCTAAGACAGTTATCTCCTGAAATCTGAGACATAATTATGGTCAGTGAAACTCCTAATCTTGAAGGATCTGAGATTTAATTCTTTGCATGCCCAATCTCTCTCTCTGGATTTCCTCTATGTTACATTTGGCACGATTAACTCCAAATGGGGAATAGGTTCCATAGAATTCTGTCCCTCTGAACTGGGATGTGGAAGGGTTACTCAGTGCTCCTACATGAGACATACTCAGGGTTCATCTTCACCTCCTGTGTGCTGGGATATGAGGCACTGGCAGAGACAAAAACCCATTCCAGGTGGGTTCCCAGGCACAGGAGGCAGGCAGGGAATGGTGCAGGTCCCTGACAGCACTGGCAGAGCAGGCACACCCCACACTGCTGCCAGTCAGTCTCTACAGGCTCAGCAGAGGCAGGACAGGCCAAGCCAAGAAGGAGAACTCTCTCACCCTGCCTTTGGAATCCAGCCACTGCAGCGATGACGGAACAAGGCAGAAACGACTGGGAGTAACTGTGCCACTGCCAGTAAGGCAGGCTCATATTCCAGGTACGCCGCATTTGTATACACAACAAATAGAAATGGATTAAAACATTATTTTTGGAGTAGCTTGCTGGCAGCAAGGACTGAACACAGGATCTGAGCTAAATTAACTCAAACACTGCAGCACTCACAGCTCCATGTGGCTGGGCACCAGAGGGAGAAAGAACTACCACGTCTTCATGAGTTACTATCTGTAAACAATAAGCTGTGAGAAGCTGGCATCCAATAAATTATATTCTAAACCCCATGGTTTCAAACCAGAAGCCTGAGGCAGTCTGGAATGCAGTCATTCTCCATTCCAGATCAATCCATGGAGTCTGGACTCTGTATCACTCAGAAAGCGAAATGCAGCCTTTTCTGGTAACAATTGCTACTTCTCGGATTTCAAACTATAATGGAAAATAACAATCTTACTGGGATGCTATTTCACCTGGAAAACATCTCAGCTTTGTCCGGAAGGTGTGAAGGAAATAGCTTCCTTGGAACTTATAGTCTTCCCTAATTAGAGACTGAATTGAAATCTGGTTTTATCATTTAATGACCCTTGGGAAGGTCCCTGGTTTCTGCATCATTTTGAAAAGTGCTGTTATATTGTTTTCAGAGAACCATCCAACACATATTACACAAGCAACTAAGCTGACAGGCTGTTCTCATGACAGAGAGTTTGAGATGACAGAGCATCTTGGAGCATACAAGTGTATTCCAAACAATTGCCATATGGTTCTTTCCCAAAAGCAAGGAAAGAAAGCAAGAGTTTCTCCTTAAGACACATCCTGCTATAAGAGGGTTACAGTCCCAGCCAAGCACTTCTGTAAACCTGCTTCAAAATGAACTAAATCTTAAGTGAAAGCAATTGGATTGTGTCCATCCAGCTCCAGTGCACATTTAAGAATACTAAAGCTAGAAAGACTGCACAGGGCACTTGGAGTCCCTGACAGAGGCTTTTCATCAGAGCATCAAGAGAGAATAATAGAATAATAACTATGCCAGTGTTCCTTCCTACACAATTATTACTATTATTATTAGTCTCTGTGATGATGTTCTAGTGGGTCCTATTATTTCTTCTTCTCATAAATACCACAAATTATTACATTCACAAATTTAAAAGTTAATTTTTAAAAGTCATCACATTCTACTCCCTAATTTAAGATATTGTGTAGGTGAGTGGGACTGAAAGTTTGAAGTTTTGCTCCTATTGTGAAAAGTCTCCTGGTCTTTTCTCTTTTTTGGGAGTGCTAGAATGCCTGCAATTTGCACTGGATTGATTTGATATTGACAAATGCTGAATTATGAAACCCTATAGGTAAAAAGAGGTTCACATCAATGTAATTTAGTAGCTGCTATGAGTGCCAATATGAAGATTCTCATTTTGGCAATCATACTGTAAAATAATCAATATTTAATACTATTACTAAAAAAAAAATACTGGCAAGTTTTATCTTTCAGCCATTTTATTCATTCAAGTAATTCCCATATTTATTTCTGATAGGAGAGAAAAAAAAATCTATTTCATTTCAAACACTCCTTTGAAAAAAATTAATTGCAGAACAATATAGGGCAACATTTCTGATATTTTCTCCCAAAAAGAAGAAACTGAGATCTTAGCTACAGTACAGGTTTAACTAGTTTGCATCAGAAGAAAAAAAATGCCACATTTTTAGCAGTAAGGTTATGGTCATTAATCTGCATAAATACATAGAAGCTATGTTATACATGCCTGCATAGCACTTGTTGTGAGAGGGAGAAAAACCCCACCAAACTTTATATTGCAGTGATCTGGGTTATTAATTTTTAAGAGCAACCATCTCCCTCTACTAACCCCCAAAGTATCCCCTTTTGTCCCTGTCCCTTTAGTTCACCCATGTTGTCCTTCATGTGAATCTTAACAGATTTATTGGAAGAAATATTTTGGACTATTGGTGAACTCTTTATTTGCAGTGGGAGACCATTTATAACCTTGCAGGTGCTTCAGGGGAGCTCCATTGTTTGGTGTGAAAGGAGAGCAAATGTTAAGCGAGGTGTTTATTAAAATGGATCACACAGCCAAGAATGAACCTCTCCCTCATCCATGTGGATACTGATTTTTTCCATTTCTGCTACACTGAGCTTATCACAAGAGAGTGCACCAGCAGCTGCATCTAAGATATTCAGATTCCTTAGCAGAGCTGTTGAAATGTCCTCTTAATTGTGTTTGCTTTTTGCTTCCAAGTGACAAGAATAAAATGTATTGTCTGCACTCACTGCTTCTAACCATTTAAAGCGCATGTTCACTAAGAACATTTAATTTTTTCTCCTTTCTTGCCCCAAAAAGATATATTAGCTGTCTTTCCTTTACACTAAATTTAAATTGAATTTAATAGAAATTTTGTATTAAGTTTTATTTACTTTTCCTACTAAAATACCAAACAAAACTCTAGCTATTGATTCTTCACTGTTTTGAAATAAAATTGTATAAGTTTTTTTTCTTTGGTTTCAAAAAACCACTCCAAGTTTGGATGAAGATTTAGTAACTTAGTACCTTATTGCTAAGTTCTAGATTTGTTTTAGTTCTTGTCTGCATAGATGTTAAGAGGTATTTGAGATTCTAATTCTGGAAAAGAAGTCCTAATGTTTCCAAAGTATTTCAGCCCAGGCTGAAGCTTAATGCTGAGGTTAGTTCATCAAATCAGCCAGCGAAGAGAGCAACATCCCTGACAAAGCAAAAACATTGGATGGTCACAAAGAAGGCTCAGGTCTAGAAATAAAGGAAAAACTCTGAGACAAAAAGCTGGGATTTTCCACAGAGGAGAATCAGATCCTGTGGGAGAGATGTACAAAACTGGTGGTGATGAATTATGGTTCTGCAGCTCCAGACTGGACATCACACATCCAGTCTGGAATACCTCCACACTGTCCTGTTTTGGAGGATAGGTGTCCGTTAAGAAAGGCAGGAGCCTCTCTTTGAAATGGAGAATGTAAACTCCCTCCCTCCAAATTATTATAATTTTGAAATTAAGGGGCTCTCAGGCAAAGATATGGGAGTTAGGAATAACAGTTCTTTACTAAGAAAATTGAAGTAGAAAATACAGTACACTATAAAGGAACAAACTCCAAACCCTGACAAAGTCAGAGTACAACCTGACACCCCTTCAGTCAGGGTGTTTGTAGCAGTCCCATGAAATGGTGGCTGTATCTTCCTGCAGTGACAGATGTGGTTCAGTTGAAGCAGTGCTCCTGTAGAAGGTAAAGTTTTCCTCCAAAGATCCAGTGATGATGTGGAGAGTCGGGTTTCCCTCTGGAGTCCAGGGGAACAAGGGCTGCCTTAGTGTCTCAAAACTTCTGCTTTTATCTTGGTAAGAAGTGTTGGGATCTTCCCTGTGGCTGGAGCAACTTCCAATGGGATGGAGTAATTTTATCAGTCACACAGTGGGACTCAATGGGCCATTAGCAGAAGATAACTCTTGGAGGAAGGATGGGTTGTGAAAAGATAAAGAATACTGCCCTACCTGGTTTCAATGGATGGCCCATTAGCAGAATACCTCCCACGGAGATCAGGATCACTGCCCCTACCTTCAACAGATGGTGATAGAATAGATGCCTTTTATCACATCCTGTACTGCAACCCAAGACGCACATCTCCCACAGATGCAGCCAGGACTGAACGCCTTCCACCATCTCCTGTCCTGCCACAGGAGCAGCACAGCACAGGGGCAGCATCTCCACTCAACACAGCTTTAGACAAACCATCTGCCCAGCCCTGGCAGGCCACAGCTTGAAATTAGCTAATTCTCCCTGCTGAAAACCTTGTCTGAAGAGTTTTCAGTAATCTACAGAATTCCAGTGGCAGCCCAGGTATTCAGCCAAGTGAGAAATCCTCAAGACAATGCTGTTACTCCTGAGAGCCCAAGGCAAACACAGGTCTGAACTCTGGACAATGAGACAAGCATCTGGAATTTAGTTTCTGAATTGCCTGGCTGGGTGATTTGCTTAATATTAATGCAAACCTAAAGGAAACCTTGACATCAGAGCTTCTCCAACAAAGGCTGAAAGGTTTCTGAAAACTGGGCTGTCGACCACAGAGACAGGAGCTTTAGGAGAGGAGAACTTCAGTGCAAACCCTGGGGAAGCCAATACCAGGTTGCATCCCTTGTTCTTGAGGGGTATTTAAAAAACAAAACCAACACACCCACACCAACAAACAAACCACAAAAATAAAACAGTGTTTGAATCTGCTCATTTGTATAACCCAGAATAAAAGTAATGGCAAACCCAAAGAGTGACAAGGAACAGTGACTCCCTTGTTGCTTCATCTCTTGGCCAGACAGACCCAAGATCATGCTCTCTTGCACTATTTCTTGTGATCATTGGGACTGAATTTAGCAAACAAGACTTGACTGCATATTTGCTGGGCTAGTCAGTTAAGACTAGGAATGAGATCATGGAAGACAGAAGGAATAGAAAGGAAAAGCTTTTATCTTCCAGTTTTGATACAGCTGCTAGACCATCTTAAGCTCTGTCATGTAACTTCTCTCACCCTCAAATTATATAAACCCAGACACACTTCAGTGTATTTCCAGTGCTTTCAGCCACTTTCTGAAATGCGTTTTTTGCTGTTAAAAGGCTTTTCATGTCTGAATAGAGCTGGTGAAAGAGAAGAAATGCAGGTGTCCAGCTAGATGTACATAATAAGCAAGTGAGTTAGAGGTAAAATTTGCACCCAGATTCTGCAGAGGAACAAGCTCTAAATGATTGATCCTGGTGGGAATAGTGCTTCTACTTTCACTTCAAACCATAGCCTATATGAAGGGGGTTATTTTCAAATACTTACATTTGTTAGTTTGTCTTTAGTTCAGGTTTGGTGAATACTTTTGAAAACAGACACAGATGGTACAAACTATCAGCTCCATTTATGCTCGTGCTGGATGGTTCAGAAATGAATACAAATCACTACAACAAACAAAACAAACAAACCAAAAAAACACCAACTCCCCCAAAATCCAACCCAACCAAAGCAAACAACAACATACCAATCATCCCCAGCCCCAACCCCTGCCTTTGGTGTTCCATAAGGAATTAGTTTAAAATAGATACTGACCATGAGAGACCAGCTGATTTCCACCAAGAGAATACAAGATGACATAGCACTCTGAGGGACACCAGTAGCTGGCTGTTTTAGCCTTCTAATTATTTTAAGGTCTGCTGAAAAGACTCAAGTCCTGAATCTGCCACCTGTGTGATTACACAGTGCCCAGCAGCTGTGCAGCAGGAGGGTGACACGAACACCACGACTGGCAGCTGAAAGCATGTCTGAGAGCACTTCTCCCCCAAGAGAGAAGTTTGCATCTTGCTCCAGAGCAGGACTCTGCTGAGCTAAGCTGTACCACCCCACCCAGCACAGCTCAAGCGAAGGAGGTCACAGCCCCAGCAATATTTTTTTATCGTGGTTCTCTGTGGACTAACCAAGTCCCACCTTTTAAATCATGGCACTGAGAGCACCAGAGCTTATCATATTCATATTAATGGCATATTTAGTGCTGCCACTAGCTCTTTCCTATTGAACAAGAGCCTCTAAACCCACCAGCCTTTTGCCATTTATCTGCCTGACTCTCAGTTGAACAGCAAATTTAAAATTGCATCACTAAGGCACCAAGATACCAGAAACTCCCCCACTGTGACAAAACTGCTGAAAGTAGTGCCATGAATAGAGAAAAGTTTCAGACTCCTGTGTCTATCTAACCAGGGCAGAAGAAAGCAACCAAAGGAGCAGTCAGTCCTCAATCCTGAGCTGATCTCACTGCTTTTGTTGACAAAGCAGCACAAATGGCTGCTGCTCAAAGTAGATCCCTGAGGGGATGGATAAAATCCCAATTCTCAAACCTGGCAGCTGCTATTTCACCAAAGGGTATATTGCCATCTAGCAAAGGTTAGAATCATTTTCAGAATACTCAGTTCTTGCTCATCTGCAAAAGAGAGATTAATACTGAGCGCATGCTATACATATTCAACAAAAGAATATTCCAACATGTCCATTTGCTCAGTCAGGAGGATGGCTAGAGTAGAAATTTTCACACTCTTCTCCCTTACAAACACGTTTTCCAGAGTCCCCTTTGCTACAAGTTCATGTGATTTAGAGAAAAGAGCAATTGTCGGTGGTGTCTCAGGAGCTCGAGACGACCACCTGTGAACCGAAGAAGCAGTCTGGAGTTATCTTCTGCAGTTTCCAGAGTTGTTTATTTTATCTTATCTAACAAATTCTTTCCCTGATCAGCCAAGGTTCGTTCAGCAGGTCAGTCCCAGGCACACTGCCTGCCCCAAGGGTGGTGTTGTCTTTTTATACTACAAACTAGTGAACATTATTTAGAGTTATCTTCCAATATCTATCACCCATGTTGTACAGCCTAGTTCTACTGTAAAACAGTCCAAAAGTGCCACCATCACCCAGAAGATGGATGCCAAGAAGAGGGAGAAAGAAGGACAGAACGCTCCCAAATCCCTCCATCTTGACCCCAAACCCCTATTCTAAAAAATCTCAAAAACCTACTTTCTCACCTTGTGATAATCTAAATTATACTCTACTTATTTTTTGTGACCTGTAATTCTTCATACAAAGGTGATAATTTTCCCCATGGGTTAAAATCAAAGGCACAGGGGTCTTGGGCTCTGTGCCAAGGTTTCTGAGCCCCCTGCCAGGGTCTCAAACCGTCCAGGGCAGCCAGAGGGATGTCCTGGGTTCCCACAAGCAACCCCTCAGCCCAGCTCTGGGGATGGCCTGGATGTCACAGAGCATCCCAGCACCTGGCCACAGCACCAAACCCAGACCAAGGTGCCGAGTCAAAATGGACATCCTTCAAACTGGTACCTTATAAAGGGGTCAGTGCCATCGCTGGAAAGGGCCACAATATAAATTCAGAGATGCAGGCATCACCCCCTGTGCTTAAAGAGAGCAGAGCCATCTCAGCAGCAGACCGTGAACAAGCTGGTATTGCATGACATAAAGTGAGATACAACAAGGATTAAACTACACACTGCTACAGAAAAGTCTGGGACTTTTTTTAAATTACAAAATGTGACTGTTCATCCAGGAAGTCTTCAGTTTTGCATTTTCAAGTGTCAATTCAGATTTTATGTTCTGTCATAAATCTCAGCCATTTGTTCAGCTACATGGCCTCATGCACAGATTTTAAAATATATTTTTATGCAAGCGTCCAGCACACAGACTCCAGCTAGTCTGAAAGACAGGAGTTAACTAACAACTGTAATGAGGTCAGGAAGGTTTTATAATTCTTACAGCTACTCCTCCTTTGATTGAAACTATTAATGGAATTATAAAAAATTAAAATTTAGGCATTCAGATCACCGGTTGCTGCAGTCATCCAAGTGCCAGCTTAGTATTCATCCATCATCCTTCACAGGTTGCACAAAATTCAGTAGGTAACAGCAGATAGAGATCGAGAAAACTCAGAAAGTAAAGTGTTTTAACAGCTTCAAGCTATTTCTACATTGCCATGCTGTATGAAGGCGTTGCTGATAAAAAGAATGCCATATCAGTCTTTCAGCTAATATGAAGTTATACAACTGAATTGAATATAAAAATGAAAGTCTTAGTATCTGTCAGTTAAGTATTAGCCTGAGTTAGTCTCAGAAGAAGATTAAAGTTTAATGGACTGTTTTGATCATGCAGATGTAATGTGAGCCCAATTCACGCTTGCTTTGCTATAGGATTTTTTTTTCATTATTTTTTTAAGCCTATCCTGGGGATTTGTTGTCCTGATATGAATTGCTCATGGAGGAAACCATGCTCCCGGTCTCAGCTGTAAGACTGCATTGGTCTTACAGAATCTAGGAACAATATTACACATTTTTGAACACAATTAATGGCAATTTAGAAGCTTGTTCACAGGCTGACAAAGAAATAATCAAGATTGAGCCCTTTTTCCAAATCAGAAGAAAGCAGGCTTTCTAAATCAATGGCAGCCAAGAAAGTGATGACTAATCCTCCTCAGTCTCAGTTCAGCTGTAATTATTTTGTAGTACAAATATTTGATGTATGTAAAATATTGTAAAGAATTACATAACTGATTAAATATTTCTGTGAGATCTCTCACCACAAACTGATAGAATATCAGCACATAATTAGCAATGCTAGAAAATGAGGGGAAAGCAGAAAATAAAATGGTTTCTTTGCCTCAGTGCTGATCACAGAGCTATCCAGCACACAAGTCTTGTCAGTGGATTTTCTTCATTGAACAAAAGCACATTTTGTTTACATTATACCTGCAGAGCCACTGGCATATATCCTGGTATATAATTGGTATATATCCTGGTATATAACTGTGGTGCACCTGCTGATCAAACTGGTTGATTAGCCTCAGTTAACTTCATGTAAAAGAGTTGGTGAAGACATTTAGAGAGGGAACTCAAGCCCAGACTGACCCCCAACTATGCAAAGCTAGGGATGTATTCTGCTTCTTCATCTGTGCTTGATCCTCTGTCACCCCATTTTCAGCACATTCATTATCTGCGTGGCTTGGCTGCTATCAATACATTCGTGCTTTCCATTTACTCAAGACAAACTTCCAAGGAAACAAATGTCTGAGTGAGATAATACTGCTCAGTGCAGTGTACGGGAAAGTAGGTAGCCAGAAGATTAATTACAGGTTTTTAAAATAGACTAGGAAAAGAAAGAACAAAATACAGGAATAAACTTTCAACAATCTGGTGAAGAAAACACTGTTACAGAACCTCCATGTAGTCCATATTCATCAGTTATCTGGGAAATGGAACAAACATCAAGATGCCAACAGCAGATAAACATAAGTCCTTCTTAAACAACAATAAGCATATAAATCCTCAAGAGGAATACAGGAAAATGAACAGTGAAAGCAACCACTTGGTGAAAACCCATGCTGACAAAAGTGTATCATGCACAGAAAAACAGCAAGTGTAGACTCAGTTCGGGTAATTTCTTACAACTTGGAATCATTCTGAAAAATGGAGCACTGTGACCACCAAAATAGCAAAATAAGACTGGCAAATACTGTCACTTCTGAAAACTGCAGTGAGTGGGGAAACCAGTGTTTCTGAAGGATTACACAGCAGATTTTGTGTCACACAGAACAGATTGTTGCACCCGTGAGGGCTTTAAGATACCACGCTGCTGTGTGTGCTCCTTGACACCATATCAGGAGCAGACTGATGCAAAGGCTGACCCTGAACACTGGGGTTTCCAAAAGTATGCACAGATATGTTTTTACAGAATCAGAACCCTGGAGGTGACAAGAGAAATGGATCAACCTACACCCAGACAGAGGGATTTTGGCAATACAGGTTCCCTGCAGAACATGCCAAATGTGGAAATCTTAATAACATTTTAAAACTGTTCTACCAGTAAAATTATGTTTTTTCTTCAGCTGGAGTTAACAAAAGTTCGTGGAAAGGTATCCTGAAAGAAAAAGACATTTCAAGATTAATAAGGCAGCTAAGCACCTTTAAGAGACTCATGAATATGTGAATGAGAGATCCAGAAATGCAATAGCACTGTGTTTACTTCCATGAAACAGAGCATTAGAGTAAAGGGTGATACTCACAAACAATCTTTTACAGGTGGGAAAGGCTTACTGTATAATTTATACACCATGGGCATCTTTTAGAGTAATTCCAAGTTTATGTACCTTTACAATGTCTTTACACATAAAAATTATATACAAGCCATCTTCACAGTTATAAACAAGGCATTTATGGCAAAACAAGCAAACTTTCTTGGAAGGATTATTCTATTTTAACATATTAAATATAGGGAGAAGGTTATCTAATTTGCTCTCTTTCTTTTCTAACACAGCTTCTTTGGCTGTGTTTGAGCCCTAGAGAAACAAATATATTTTTGAAGCAGGTAATTTTTAAAAGGATCAAATATCAATGACATATTAAAAATTCATCTCATTTTTGAAGAGGAAGAAAAAACAGCTAAAGTGGCTTGTTCATCATCAGCACAGGGAAAAAAAATTAGGTAAAGATGGAAGAAAAGAGAATAGCAAAAATTTATTCTTCATTTAGTGATATGGTCTCCTGGTTTATGTATAATCCTTATTATACTAAATAATATTATTAACCTCAAATTCGAGGGACGGATTCCAATGCTCACTTTTAGCAAGGCACACAAAATTGTTTTTTTCTACACACTCCTTTCAGGGCTCTGCTCTCCCTGCCCAGCAGCTGCAGTTTGGCCAGGCTGCTGTGGCCAGCTGGGATCCCTGCTGGAGCCACCGCCCCTCCCAAAGTCAGTTACTGCAGCACAACACTGGCAAAATAGATGAACACGGTGGGGATCTCAGCGCACCATCAGAACTCAATGAAGAAATCAGTCTCATGCAAATACAATCTGATTAAATGGTAATGATTAATGATAATGAAGAACTTGCTTATTCATCCAAAAGCTCATGTATTTGGGTTAAATTTTGTGTGTGACTAAGATCTCAAAAAAGACCTTGGAAAAACTTGATTTTTAAGGCACTGCACAATAAGACAAACTTTATGAAGTAGTACAGACATGGCAAACTTAACTTCATCAAAGAAAAAACTGCTGTTATCCAATTCTGATATGCTGCTCTTACCAGGCAGTCTGAAATCACAATAGCCTATCAGTAAATGAAGAGAAAACATCACTGGTAATTTATTGACATTTGAGACAACATGTCTGTTCTTATTAACTGAAGAGTAAAAAATACCACTGACATCTTAATGCCATTAATGATTTCAATTAATGCTTGAAACAGGAGCTCTCCACCAACTCCTACACAGCTTTTCCTGAGGGCGCTGAAAATTCACTGTAAACAATTCCATTTCCAACAGATCTGCTGTAACAAATCTGCACTCAGCAAGGGACAGTTAACTCAAGTGAGTTTCCCTTTGTACAGAGCAGTACCCAACACGCCACACTGACAACAAAAGTGCTGCAAGCTTCACACTGGGACTGTTTGGTCTCTGAAATTCAACTTAATAAGAGAGCAGTTCCACTACTGCAAATCTCCCCAGGCTGCTTCCAGGGCATCCCACACTACCCAGAACTACTGAAGACAGAATCCCACTCTCTTAAATGCAGCCCTTTCCATCCTGTGTGTCTGCTGACAATTATTTATTGAATACTCCATTAACAGTCTTCCAGAGCCATGTATGCCACTAAGTAATATCACGAGTAACAGAAAGGTTCAGGCCCCCACTTATAAAATATAATGCATCATAAAATCTCAAAAGAAAGATTTTGAAGTGGGTACAAAAGTACCACAGAACCCTGCCCCTTCTCAACTGCTTGAAGAAAATATTTCATCTCTAGTCACAGAGATGAAAACTGTATCTAGCATTGAGCCAAAGCAAATTACACGTTGACATATAAATTAATTTGTAAGTAATCTGGTTTTGCAAAGTATTAAATTGTTTTAAAATTACCAAAATGGGTCACTTTAACGTTCTTAAATAAGATTGGTTTTATTCCCTTCTCCAGACTATCTTTTTAAAATCCATCCTGTCTTCTAGTGGCCCAGGAAAAAAAAAAACAAAAACAGAAGAGGAAGGAGACTGCAAACTCTTTCCCACCCACCTGTATTAGATACTGATCTCAGACACAGTAATTAAGCATATTTAATATTATTACTGAAACTGAAATCTCAGCAAAGATGACAGTGATTTCTAAGACAGCCTCCCAGGACTGCACATGAGAGTTGGATTCATCTGTGCAATATTTCTTGCTGCCCTTTACCAATGCCAACAGAACATGAAGCATATTCTGTGTGACAGGAATGGAATGACTTTGCCTCTCTTTCTGCCCAGGATGTGCCATAGATCAAAGTGCTCTTGGATGGATCATCCAGGAGTATTAAACATATCACTGATCTGTCATTCCTTGTTCATGCTTCATGACGTGTTAGACTGTCATTTTATTGACTCTATCATCATGAGGATTTTGTGGTTTGGGTTTTTCTGGGGGGAAAGTATTTTTTTATTTTCAAAGATTAATTGTAGAAGTGTGGTGGAACTGCTTATACACTGACACCAAAAAAATCTCACATGCTTGGCATTTTAATTTGACCACTGTTCATATCCACAATTTTGCAGATTTCCAAGAAGAAGCCTGTTTATAACACTGGAGTCAAAAAGAAGTTTAAGTGAATAAAACAGCATATGCCCAGATAAGTAAATTATAGAACAAGAAATCAAAGTCATAGATGATGGCACTGTTTTGACAAGCATACTTAAATAACATTAAATTTTCTTATTCTTATAAAATGTAAAAAGGAATATTGTGATTAGCTTGATGGAAATAAGCTCTGACAGATTTTGGTGAAAAAAAAGATATGGCTTACACTTGAGTGGGAAATTAATTTCTCTATAATATTTTAGCATAGAGATTCTCTGGAAACATGTGACTTCAAATGAGGAAAATTTAACCAATAATAACAATTATGCTATTTTTATAATTCTTTAACTGTATTCAGATGGCTACAGAAGGAGGTGGACACCACAGAACTTAAAAAAAAAAAAGATGAAAAATAAATTATTCTAATAAAAACCTTTTGCCTTGCAAATACAAGAAAGCTTTTGCCTTGGACAGACTTCAAATGATGTTACAGTTGTGCATCACTGAGATTAACTGTGATGTAAAGGTAGTTGTAAATTTTATTACAAGAACGCACTGATGTATTGTCTAGGGGCAGCAATCAAGCACTGGCAAGTATCTGCATGTGCTAATTCCTGGTAACAAAAATTCAGAGAGTTTAAACTAGTACCTGGGTAGAATATAAAGTTTGATATCATGCACTTATTTGACCTGGCAATCAAGAGCACAGGACACAACCCTAAGTCCTCAGATGCACAACTGCTCTCTCCAATCAGAGCACAGTGAAGATATTTCTGTGCACTTGAGTTTTACCTTGAAGAGGATCCTGCTGACATTAAAGTTCCTTTGCACAATTTCACATACTACTTTGCTTCTGAAAACTCATTTTGCTGTCATTTCATCTATTACCCCAAAATTTTTTGGGGCTTAGTAAAGACCAACCAACTGGAAAAAGGATTTCTTATCTAGCCACAGCCACACATAGGCCTGCCATGCCAGATGGCTTTTGTAGGGCATATATATTCCTCATGCTTCTGCAATAACATTTCTCTTTTCTGACATCCACCTCCTCCTTCACTATTATTACAATATCCCTAGGCAGGGAACCAGGGAAGAGAAATAAGGACTACTGTCCTCTTTAAATTCACTGCATGTTACTTAGTAAATGAAGCATAAATACACCCTTCACACATGAACTTTTGAGGATTCTTCATGCTCCTCTGCAGAGTCCAATGCCATCTGCAAGACTCTGGCTGGTGCTGGGCAAGTAAGGAGAGAATGTGGGATACCACAGTGCTGCTGCACAA
Organism: Sialia sialis; assembly: GCA_009812075.1. Lineage (NCBI taxonomy): Eukaryota > Metazoa > Chordata > Aves > Passeriformes > Turdidae > Sialia > Sialia sialis. The sequence goes on along the minus strand of VRYO01001792.1, from coordinate 3,114,881 downwards.
ACCAGAGCTGTGCAGTGCTGCTGTGAGACAGAAGCAGGACAGCTTCCGTGGGGCAGCACACAATATCCAGTATTTATTTTGTTTGCTTTGGATCATTAGCAGAGAAGTCAACATCTCCCACACATACCAGCTGCCTGGGCTGTCCAGAAATGCTTCACTGAGCACACAACCACAGAACTTGGAGATGAAAATGAGCCAGCCCAAGCCTTTTCAGAATGAAATTGTTTCTTGCACAGATCCTCCTTATGGCTTCTGCAGTTTAGTTTCAAAAGCCCCTGAGAATAACAAACTACCTGATATTCAGCTTATCTTTCCCTTTTTCTTCATTCCCTCTTGATACTCCTAATTATTTTACCATGTACCACACTAATTGGTGTTCACACATGGCCAACTCAGCTACAGCTGGTCAAATTTACTGTGTCACACACCTAGCACAATTTCAGATTCCTTCAAATTCCAGACATGTTTGTTAAGCATTGTCTGTAAATAGGAAGTACAACTGCACTATGTTCACAGTTTCCTGGATTCCTTTTTTCCCAGTTTGTTCCGAAGAAAAGGAAGGTTGCATTTACCCGTTCCCACCTCTTCCTCCCATGTCAATTAGCTCAAACTACCACAGATGCATTTAGACACTGTCATAAGAGAAAACCCCAGAGAGTGGAGAGAAGTCCTCCACTCACATCCCAAACTACCTCCAGGCATTCAGGATGACAACAGTTTTGTGACACCAGTATTAGATAACAATTAATCAAGAAAAGAGCAGTTTAAAAATGCACCAAAAACTCACATAAATATCTGCATTAACACCATGGTAAATGCAATCTAAAATGAGTTGTGGTAATTCTATGCTACTAACAACTCCCTCACTGTACAATTATTTCAAAAATTTATGGTATGATTGTGAGCTTGTGTGACATATCTCCAATGCAGGGAATTGCCAGCAAGGCACTCTACCAGACAGGAGGCCAGGTGATGTAACCAGGGTTATAGGGGCAATCTGTATGAAAATTAAAGCAAACTCATGCTCATTCCAAGCCACAGAAAATTTATTTCTTCAGAAATTAACTCAGAAAATTCTTGTAAATCATACAAATTACAGAGTTTAAGCAAATGACTGCACAGACTCATACAAATGTCTTGCACCTCCTTTCTCCCTCTGTGTAAGCAGCAGGAGCAGTGATGCCCATTGCAGGATGTGAGAGGACAGCACCTCTGAGAGATGCAGGCTGAGCCCAGGTCTGGTCACCCCCCAGCACAGGGGTAACCAGTGCAGATTAACACTCAGCAACCTCTGCAGCAAGTCTCTAAGCGTGCTGATGAGAAAATTACAGTAATTTCATTATTATAAGCCGCACCTTTTTCATTTAAGAATCCAGCGTACCCCAGTAGTGCGGCTTATATTCAGGTGCGGCTTATCTATGGACAAATCCCAGTGAAATGCCAACCCGGAAGTGAGAGCCGGCTGGGGAGAGCGCCTGGGGCTGCCTTTAAAGGCTTGGCTGGTCTATGAAAACTGTTTGCAACTTGAGCGCCTGACACCAAACCCAGCTGGCAGTGATTCTGTTACTAATTTGTTACTTTGTTACACATGGATCCCCTCTTTAAAAAGATTTTTTTAAAAAAAAAAGGTGCGGCTTATATTCAGGTGCGGCTTATATATGGACAAATCCCGTGGTCTACCTGGCTACCAGTATGTGCGTCTTATAATCAGGTGTGGCTTATAATTGTGAAATTACTGTACTCTTGCCTAAGGCAAACAGGTGTTTTGTGGGTGCCCCCAGTCCCTTCATCTCTCCATGTTTCCCTGATAAAAGTGTCTCCTCCATCACAACAGCTGTACACAACAGGAGACACAATTACAAATGCAAGGCTTACCAAAGCAGAGGAGCACGGCAGTGCTGACTTGCTGAGTTCTCTTTTATCAGCATGCAAGCTTACAAAACAGGTCATGATCTAACTCAAGTTTGACAGGTTTCTACAGACTGAAAATCAGGCAGAGGGACCCCAGGGCAGGGAGCCCACAGGAGGGAAAGGTGCCACAGTGCTGTGGCCAAGGGAAAGCAGGAGGCACCAGAGGATAGACTTTCATCACCACAAATGTCTTGGGTCTTTCTGAGTAACAAAAAAAGTAAATACAACTTAATTTTGTTTACCAGAAAAGTCTTTCACTGAACCAAAAGGGGAAGAAAAAATATTATTAATGACTTCTATTAACAAGCTCTAAAACTCTGAGTACATTGCCAGCCCCCCCACCAAGACCTTGCTGGCAAAGTGTGGCATCACACCCCAGAGAAAGAAAAACACCAAAATCCAAATTTAAGGGACGCAGCTTCAGTGGCTGTGAGTATAACTAAATAAATGATTCCATTAATCCAGCACTTCTAGCCCACATAGTCCCACAGAACTGTTTGCACAGCTCTGAGCTGCTCAGGGGCTGCTCAAGTGGATCTGAATATACAGAAATCAATCCTTTATTTCAATTGTTCCAAAATGCTTCAGAGGTTATGTAGCATCTAACAAACTACACCTAAAGTTTAGCAATATACTTTAAAAAAAAATATGGCCCATTTTTGTTGTGCAAGCAGTATTTGTAGTTTATTTTTTCATTATAGATGAGAACTGACATTGTCTATTATTACATCATAGGAAATACTACTACTACTACTTTTCCTTCATGCAAATGAGATTTCCCAACATAAAAGAAATTTGATATTTCTTTATGGATTTCTGATTATTAGTAGTATTCATTGCCTGACTGTAGGGAGAACAAAAAGAAAATAAATAAATACACCTTATTGTACTATATTGAAATTAAACTCAAGCTGTAAAACACAAATTATTTCACTTCAGGAGAAAAAAGACCAAACTCAGAGCTGAGAGGCAGGATGAAATTTTAAAGAATTCTGCAAGAAAAGAAGTGATGACGAATAAAAACATAGTAATAATAGTAACCCTAGCCATCAACACTGGAAATACCTAAATCTGCAGATTGCACAGACCATGACAGTCCAGGGAAATTGGGGTGCCAAGGGAAAGTGGAACACTTCTTGGGAGCAGAGCAGACCATGCACAGTCACCCCATGGACACCCTGAGAAGAAAGGTGCAGCTGGTTCCAATTCCTGTTTTGTACAAGGGAAGGGAAGTTGTGCAAAGCAGATTTTGCCTCTTGAACTGCTCTAAGCTCCCTGAATGCCAAAAGAGATGGACTCCAGGGCAATATATAAACGTCTGCATCTCATGCAGTTGGGTATTTTAAATACTTCTAGGGGGGCAGTACTGCCTTCAGCCACATATTCTTACATAATATAGCATTTAACAAACATGCTGGGCTGTGATTTATCAGAGGTGACCCCACAGTTCTGCTGGGGGCAGTTCTTGTGCTGTGCATGTTCCAGTTGAAACAGTGAAATTACATTTTCATCTGAATTTAAAGTATTTTTTTCTCCTCCACTTCCCTAGGATGTGTCTCCACACAGGAGCACTTCCAAGGGTAAAGTTTATGTTGGATGTCTCTGAAGTTCTGAGTTGCCCTGAATATTTAGATTCCAGACAACAAATATATCTTGATAAAATGTTTCAGTAGATCCAAATTCCAGTTTGTTTTAAGAGGTTTGTTAGCATTTGTGTTGGTCCATTCCTATTTTCAAGGCCCAGCCCACCCATCTATATTTATGTGCAGTTCAGACACCTTTCAGCATTGTTGGTTTTTCCATATAAACAGGTTTAAAAAAAAAAAAAGGCAATTTTACTTTGAAAATGCAATCTGTCCTTGGTGTAGAGCTGGCAACAGTGTGGATGTAAAGCTAAAATGATCACACCCCATAAACTTAATAATGTGGTGCAAAGCAAGAACATTTAATTGATAGAGTGCAGCTCAATATACAATCACAGGGCCCTGAGTGAAGCTGTAAGGTAGCCCATTAGTTCTTGGTGGGCTTTCTCAAGAGCTTCATTCACAAGCCTATTAATTAGCTGGGGTCCTTCAGTGTCCACCATTCAGATTTAAATCACTTGTTTCCCATTAGTGTGTTCTGTGCACTGTAGGCCCATAAAATCAGACATTAATACTTCCATCAGCAGGTCTTCTGCAAGTCAGCTTTAATTATTACAGGCAAACCCTTCCTAATCCTTACAAACAAAAGTGATTAGAATACAATGAAGTAGGAATTCAGGGATAGTGTTAAACACTGGAGTATGTTATGATCAAATGCCATAAAGTTTATTCCACATAATAGGAAAAATCAATATTTTTTTTTAAATGTCAGAAAATGACATGATTTTTCAAGGAAATTCGGGCAGTAAATAGATAAATTTAAGAGTTTTTCAAGTTTTTTAAATGTTGCACTTTTCATCGTATCCTTTCTAGACTTTGTATCAAGTTCACAGGAAAAAATAAGCCATACCATAGGGCTAAAATTGACAGGAACATTTGCTGTGTCACATGCACAAAGTAATGATATAAAATTATATTTAATGACTTTTAATATTTAGTTACACATTCAAAGTGAATACTTCCATATAAAATGAATTACTGTATTATTTAATGTCATCTTCCTCACTTATATTTGAGCAGAGCTTTGGTTTCATCATAAACTAAGATGTAAAACTCCTAGCTAAATGAAACAGGTTTTTTATAACTTAACTAAAGACTGAATTTCAGTTACAATGAAAACAACATTTTGTTGGTTCAGCACAGGGATAGAGTCAGAAAACCTTACAGATGAAAAGGAGGAAAATGCTTATTGCAATACCTCTGAATTACAGAGTGTCTTGCATGAAAAGACACTGCTGGGTAGCATTCAGGAATTGCTATGAATAGATAAAATGAAAGAGATAAAAATCCATATCCTGCAATGAAGCTGAATGCAGAATTCCACAGATGCCAACAGAAAACTATCAAGGTGTGGCAGGCTTGGGGCCAGAGGCAGAACTTTCAAAGATACTTTGAAGATGATACCAGATTTTAAGAATACAAAATTTAAAAACCTTCACAGTGACAACCATGAAACATTCAGTTCCATTTTGGAAACCATGTATAACAAAGCTCTGTAAATTAATGTACAGAATTACCTTAACCTTTTGTGTCCTTTAAAGTCAATGAAAAGCAGATGAAAAAAGCCCAATCTTTCATTCTTGCTGCAGTGTTATTAAGCAAAACACCAGCAGATGCAGTAAATAAAAATCCCAATTTGGCAGCTGACAAACCTCCCCTAACTCTGTTCTGGTAGCACAGCTTTGCCCACAGACACATTTTGCTGTTCTTTCACATGCAATCGTAGCTCCTGAGAGCTCTGGAGATCTCTGGAAGTCTTAGGAAGCAGAAAGTTATTACCTGGGGTGTGCAGTCAGGACTGAGACTGAGGGGCAGCTCCACCCCTCCATGTGCCACATCCTACAACAGAATTCTGCAGCTCCTGTTTCTGTTCCCTGTTTCAGGAATGTGGAGAACATTTATACTGAACACACATCTATATTTACACTATGTCAGTCACTGCCTCTCAGTATAATAACAGTAAGGTCCAGCAACATACTCACAGGGAAATACAGTCATTTCACAACTATAAGGTGCACCGGACTATAAGGCGCATTTCCAGGCTGCCTGGGGTTTACTGGCAGGTGCTCAATTTGCAAACATTTTTCACAGATCGGCGCAGCCTTTAAACGCAGCCCCAGGCGCCCTCCCCGTGCCATGGCCCACCCCCGGCGCCGGATGCTGCAGCTGCCCTCACAGTTCATTGCGGCTTGGCTCGTGCTTCTGGGTTGGCAAATTTCCGAACTTTGTCCATATATAAGGCGCACCGGATTGTAAGGCGCACTTCCAGGTTTCAATAAAAATTTTCATCAAAAGGGTGAGCCTTATAGTCGTGAAATTACTGTACTTCTCATAAGCACTCCTGGATGGATTTTGGATTCTCTTCACAGTAAAGATCCAAGGCTGCACATACCATCACTGTTCACAACAAATAGGATCTAGAACAACAGATGTCCCATTTTAGGTGGCAGCATTAGCTCTATTTTTGGGCTTTGAAATAGAAATCACAGGCCTTGAATTAATTCACATAATCATTTTGACACTACTGAAATCTATATGACACTGATAAGTTATTTCACTTTTCCTGTTCAGGTGAAAGAATTCTGAAGCCTGGAGTGGTTTGTATATATTATCACATGCTTTCCATCATCGTCTTCAGCAATATAATTTACTGTCTTTCATTTTAAAGGTTTATTAATTTGATCAAGGGCAAAGGATAGGTAGTATATTCCACCAGTTAATAAAGTTTATAAAGCACCAGGGGATCTACTTGGATGAGAATCATCACAGAAATGCAAGACTTAATCAGACCAAAACCCGCTGCTAATGCCAGAGAGATGTAAAACTCATTTAGAAATTAGAAGGGGTGGCTGAGCAAGCAGACAAAATTGAAAAGTTTTATTATGAGACACAGGTGCAAAGACTTTTAACCTAAGTTAAAGTTAGGCTTTTAAGGCTTAAAAAGAAAGTACTGTGAAATGCACTTGAGGTGAACAGTTGAAAGGCTACTCAGACATAAAGCATCTGCTGATTGTAAGAATTTACAAATGAGGGGTAGGAGGTTCTGGCAGAGAAAAAATATATTTGAAAAAAAAAATTAAATGCTGAAACTCTATCAACATTACAAGCTCTGAATTTCAACAGGAGTGACAGAACTAGAGGGCTTTAAAAGAGCACTGTATAATCCAATGAGGATTCAAAGTGCAGCCTGGAAGCTGGTTTGAGCAGGCTCCCCAGAGGTGTGCCTGTGCTCAGAGTGGCTCTGGACTCCCAGGCACACCCAGGTTCACTAACAGCAGATCCACGTGTGCAACAGCCTTCACCTGCCAATAAACCAGTGATATCCAAAGGGAGTTAAAGGACGAAAACACTCACTGCTGCACTCCAAGACAACGCCCCTGGTTTCGGTGTTGTGGGGTTTATTTTGTAAATAAATGGGGTGGTGTAACAAGTGTTATTACAGTGCCATCTAGTGCAAACCAGGCCTTGGGATGAAGATGGCAGACAGTGAAATATCTGCACCCAGAGCACCAGCACTGCCTGCCCACGAAGGGGAGGAAAGCCTCTCCACTGGGGCCATGGCAGCACCTTGCTAGGAGTTAGGAAATCTGGCTTCATTAGAAAAATATTTCCAGTCTTGCCTTTGGGTGAATTGTCACTCCGAAATCAGAGTCACAATATTAAGTACATGGATTATGTGCTGTGCTGCTTTTTCTCCATCATAGTTACTTGCTTCTCCCTCTAACACACAAGTGAGAAGAGCTTTGTGCTGACAAACCAAAAATGGTCTCAAGATGAGCAAAATAGAACTCTGATTTGCTGGAATGAGAAAAGGCTATGATCAGCTTAACAAGTAATAGTCTGTGAAATACTCACTAGTTCAGACAGATGGGGACTTGGGCACAAGCCAACTTGGTACCTGCTCACAGAATGGAGGGAGCCCCTTTCTCTCATGGTGGCTTAGATATCGACAAGGTAGTCAGTGCATCAGCTGAGAAGAAAAGAGAAGCAGTGGTTAACTGTGCATGTTGCTTCTGCTCAATTGTAAGTAAACCTCTTAGTCCTAACCTTTGGAGAGTTTTGCAGATTCTTTGAGGAGGACATAGAAATTCCAGCTGCTCACAAATCTACCAAGAGAGTCTGGGTTAGTTACTGTGGTGCTGGTGACCTTAGGTCATCTCAATCAGATCCTCAGGGGAGCTCTATGCAGAAAGAGCCTCTGCAAGATGCTGCCTTTAGTACAGAACTTTCTATCCATCTTTTGTAAAGACAGTTTTAGGTCCAAAATGAGAATGTCTGTTCATATCTTTGCTATGCAAGTGACAAATATACTCATTAAATCTGCAGTAGTTTCTATGTGAACCCTGGAGACAAAAAAAAAGGAAGCTCTAAAGACGCAGCTGCCATTCCAGCTTCAGAGCAGTTTTATTCACTTAACTTCCTTCAAAATTATAGTCTTGTATAAATTTTGTAGGCAATACAGAAAAGCATAAAACTTCCTATAAAAATTATGAGATAATTGCTTTGTGACACATGAGCTGTCCCTGTTCCTTCCCAGGGAAGAGCACCCAAAATCCATGAGCTGAGCAAGGACAGGGTGTGCAATTCCACTGAGAGCAGTGGGAACACAGCTCCTTGCAGCAATGTATGACAAGTTTCACTCTGGCTACACCCACTGCCCCTCACTGGTGGCTGTCTGACCTCTGCAGCCTGAGAGATACAATCAATCCTGCTTATTTTACACCAAATGAGAAAATTCCCCTTGAAACCACAAACCACAAAGGAGGAGCAGCACACTTCCCTCCTCTCCTGCCTTGCACCCCAATAAGTACCCACACACACAAGTGCACTTTCTGAGAGAAGTCAGTGATACCATGGCTGCCTTCCTCGCAGCCACAAAGCATCCAAAAACATTTTCTGTATTTCTTTACTTCCTTAAGTTCTTCATGCAGTGATTCATAAAAGTAATGCCTGAGCACATCTTGGCTTTGTCAGATGGTCTCAATGCCCAAAAGCCAAAACAAAGGAGAAGCTGTGTAATTCTGGACCTCTCTGATCCTGAGCTGGCCACAGACTTGTTTTATGCTCTGGTCAAACTGCACTTGTAGCTATTCTTCCTGCATGGAAGAAATTCAACACTTTTCTTCTTCACTAGCTCCTTCCACTTAGATATTCTGTATACAGAAGTCCCATATAAATCCCAACCCCTTTGTTTGGCCATTTATGGCTCCCTAGAGTCTTATTACAATAGCTTTGATTAAAATACAAACCAAGTGAGTAATTGCAGGCTTTTTAATTTTACAGTGTCAGTTTGTCATTGTAATGGATATGTTGGAACATGAAAGTCTCTTAATGAATTAAAGGAAATGCATATTTAGAAGGACTTAAAACTGCCCACAACCAGCAACCTCATACACTCACACAAAAATAAGAGAGGAGGAACAACTTTTCCTGTCAGTGATGCAAATCCCTAATAAAAATGACGAACTGTATGTCCTCTTGATGGCAACTCTCAAAGTGCTCTGAGGCTTCATTGAATATCATTAAGCAGAACTTTTGTGAACTCATTTAGAACAGGGTCTTCCATCTCTATATATCCAAAATGCTGGAAGTTATTTTTACAAGAGAGTTACATAGAAAATAAAAAGGGAAATGCTCAGTTAATAAAGTTTATCCCCTCTAATCTGTAACATCTCAAATTAAAATCCTTACATTTCAGGAATGTTTGTTACCAGGAAGCAGGTTCTTGTTTTCCCTTCTTTGTGCTGTTCATCACTCAGAGTGAATTCTACAAAAGACTCAGTGAAAAGCACACTGTAGAGAAGGTGCTGGAACATCATTTTTATTGTGAGGACCTAATGAGCAGATCTAATCACACTTGGACTACCCCTCTGAAAAGCAGAGCAAACCCAAGTATCATTAAGGAAACTGATAAATTTGTCCTGATGCACACACCAAACACGCAGGAAATCCATTCTTACAGCTGCTGTAAATGGCAAAATCCATGGCTGAGTATTTTTTGTTATTTAAAGGGCAGCTGAGTAAAAGAATTATTATGGATTTACACACATATCACAAAAGTAACACTGGCTGGTAGAGGGCATCTCATAAAGTAGAGACCTGCTCCCATCCCATCCCTTTGAATCTTACCAGTCTTTAAAAATAACAATAGGTAACAGCAGATCCACAGTGTCACTGCTGCAGTCTTGTCACATAGTACTTATGCAGCATTGTCAGGACTGCTACTATTCATCACATAACATGGACGAGGTTAAACTGAATTTTGTAACAAAACACCTCTTTTTCCTTCCACTTCATGCATGAAAGTTACATGCGTGTGTGTGCACACAAATGCAAAAATTAATTCAAATTTTATCCCTTTAAGGGAAGGCATTTCTGGGCATTAGAAAAGGAACACAGCCTAAAAATAAAAAATAAAAGAATAATAACAATTTTTAAAATACCAGAAACAAAATGTTTTTCTGTATATTTCAGAGCTAGCAAGGCAGGAGCAGAGCATTTTTCATGGCTCATTGCTCACCTCCCAGTGTCTCTTGGCATAGACACATGACTCGTAAAGATTTCTGGATTTAGTGGTCTCTGCTTTACATGGCAAAGCAATTTCTGCAGTTGAAAAAGCAGAAGATAACAGTACACTAAGCTGTTTAATGCAGCTGTGACTCTTGCTTAGACATCCTCGGCAATTTGTCAAGTTGCACTGTCAGAATGACTCAATTTTTTTCCTGATTTTAGCTTAAATCCCCAGACGTGCCAAGCACCTGAAATTGGCAATGATTAGAAAGTGGGAAGTATTCGGTGAGTTCTCTTGCAGCCCTGAGATCATAAGCTCACTGCACACTCAGGATTTTAATAGCTTTTCCCTGGCATTTATGCACTGACCTTTTAGGAAAGCACTTCCCATTTCTGAGAGATCTCTGCTTGGACCTGGGCAAACACAGTGGCAGAGTGACAGTGGATTTGGGAAAGGGAAATACACATTTTTACTCTGCACCATCCTCCACAGGGCTCCTTCCACTGAGCAAGGTGATGTATCACCAAGTGATGTATCATCACCAAGGTGATGTATTCTGATTTCTACCCCATCCCAACCCTAGCCCTTGGGGCTCTTTAGCAGTGTCACCACTCCAGGTGTTACTGGAATTGTTATTTGCTCACAGGGAGGGGGGACTGCATTGAGCAGGAGCCACTTCAGCAGAGCCTTGTGCACCCCCTTGCAGGGATGTGTGCCTGTGGTCCCAGGGGCTTCAGGGCAGTAGGAGATGGGCAGGACCAGGGACAGGACCCAGGCTGGGCACGCTGGGTCCTGCCAGACCCTCACACTCACACTGCCTCACTCAGGAAATGATCCTAACTGGGCTTTTCATAGAAATGTCCCCAGCCACACCTCTTACACCAATTACTGTGAGCAAAAACCATTCAATGCAGTGCCTGTCAAAACGAGCCTGTCACAACCACTAATTTTGTAACTCCTAAAATATATCAGTTCCCCTATCACATTTATTTGGAAAACAACTTGTAATGTATAAAGGAAATAAATACACTTTAATAAATTTACCTCCCTTCACTTGAATATTTTTTTGCTAAAAATCAGCTCTTTTCCCAAAAGCAGTATGTGTTTGATAAGTGTAAAATTGACTCTGGTTCCCTTTTTCAGCAAAGGGATGTGTATTAGGAAATAGAAATGCAAACAATTGTTCTTCCTGCTTGCTGTTTGTTGCTCAGATACTGGAAGTCTCTTTATGAATAACATGAATTGATGTTCTTGTCAGGAGCAACAATATTTACAGAGCAATGTTACATTTAATGTCACATTAGAGATGAAATTGAAAGTAAAGAGGTGATTCTACTAAAAGAGACATCGAAAAATGCAGACTGTCTCACCCTTACAAAGACTGCTCACCTTTTGTCAAGATGTTTTCCTTAGTATTCATAAACCTTTTGTATTTGATGTTGACTATTTAAATCCATTATTACCTGTCAAAGTGGGCCTCTGCAAACATTTTTGGTATCAGAAGGAAATAAACAGCAAATTATTACAAAGCATAACAAAAACCTGGGATGTTTCATAAACTCTACAAAGCCCGACCATTCAGCTAAGGATGTTCCTTGTGACAAGCACAGAGAAAATGTTCTGAAAGGGAAATACAGAACTCCTGGAGCTCCTCTGATGCCCTGGAGTGTTTCAGGGCAGGAGCTCCTGCAGGCTCCCAGCACAGCAGCTTTGTGCCCAACACTGCCCAAAACTAACACAGATCTGAGCACAGAGCAAACTGCAAAGGTCCCATCAACACCACTGAGCACAAGGGGAAATTTCATCTGAATAAATGCGTCTCCATGATTCTCAAGGTGGGAAAACTATGGTGTCAATTCCTTCCGAATAGTCTGTCAAAAAAGTAATTCCTTAACTCTTGAAAGGAGAAGAGCACACACTGGATGGAAAATGATCACATTTTATTATTCACTTGGAGATCAATAAATACACCCCCACAGCTATTGAAAGCTCCATCAAAACTCACAACTCATAAAATCTAAATTAAATTTCTTTTTTTTCCATACACAGGAGCATAATGCACCAAAATATACCACAAAAAACCCCAAGAGATGACCTAGATAGGTTTTCAGATGCTCTTTAACCGAGGCAACAGGGGAGAGAGTTCCAGAGCCAGACACCTCAGAGCAGCGTATTTTGTCAGCAGTGCTCTCTCCTTTCTCAAGGGGAAACCAAGCCTCTTCCCAAAGCAAGGAGGAAATGAATTCAGGAGATTGTGGAGCAGCTTTGCATAAACTCATCATAGAGAGAAAAAAGTGTAAAATAGACCATTTAACACAAATATTTTGAAATTATGGACTAGCTGACACAGACCACTTAACAGAAAAACCCAACAACAAACCCAAACAAACAAAACAAACTCCATAATAACAACAAGACCCCCAAACAAACCAAAAGAACAAACAGGACATCTGGAGAAAGAGGGAAGGTGTAGGTAATATTTTACCACCCATTTCATCCAGAAAAAAAGGAAAACTATTTCAAAAGACTGCTTCATATTTTAATTTTTATAAATAAAATCCTAATGATGCTGAGTATATGCAGTAGGGACCATGAATGAATGGAGAATTGATGCTTTAAACAGGTTTTTCTGTTAGAGGTTCATTCAAATCAGACAATTCTGGAAATAAAAAGAAGGAAAACCTGAGAGGAAAATACTTCTCTCTCACAGGAGTGAAAAAGAAAACAGTATTAATCATATGCCCCTAGAGAATTTGGTATTAAGCACTGCTAGTGACGAAAGAAAAAAAAAACAGTAATTCAAATCTATTTCAACTATGATATACACCCATTAAGATTCTTATCTCTCAAATTTTACATCTCTCTTTCCTCAATGAAACAAGAAAAGAGGCTTATGAGGAAGAATGGAAGGCTAAAAAAGCAAATCAAATGGAAGTGCAGCAGGTAGGTAAAAATCAAGCCATACTTAGAGCCAAGACAACTTTTTGAATGGATATACATTATTGCATAACTGAGCCATGATTTTGGACAGGTCTGCTGAGGACTGTATTCCCAAAGCCAAGCAGAAGAAGCGTAAAATAAGAAGTGGTCCTAATTTGTCCATGGTAATGAAGTTGTCATCCTACAAAATGCAAAAATTTATATTTTTTGGTGAAGACTTTTTTTCAATTTTTTTTTATTTTTACATGCTTCTAAATTTCATGATGAATTTACACAGCTGGCATCATCACACAGCTCATGGCAATATTTGGTAAAGTAGGCAGATGCCTAAGAACTCTCCTTTTTGTTTGAGGCAAATAATGCAATTTTCTTCTAACTGCACAATGAAACCAGCCAATAGTCAGATACGTGCAGCCAGCACAAGAAACAAGAGAGCAACAGCAGAAAAACCATTGTACATTTTTTGCAATAAATCTGAAATAGCCAAACTGCCCTTAGCCAGAGGGATAAAACTCCACAAGAGCTGAAGGTTCCATGCTCCCTTGGATGGAAGAGCCGACACAAACACCCGATGGGCGATGCCATTCTGCTCCTCCTGGCACTTGGGACAATGCTGTTGAGGGATTCCCCCGTCAGTTCTGCAGGAAGCTGTTGAGTCTCCAAAACTCCATCCCCATCCCTTCCCCAGCCCTGCAGAACACAGACACAGCTCTGACCTGCTCCCCTCCAATGCTCCCTATGCCACAACTTTCTCCAGACCCGCAGGGGCACCTGCACCTTCTCTGCTCACAGCCTGCTCCAGGTCACCCAGCACAGGGACAGTTTGTCCATGGAACCCTCTCCCTTCCAGAGTGCTGCCTGGCCCCTGTTCTTCACTGAACTTCCCCAGCAGACACAAGAGCCTACCTTGAAACTCTCCTCCAATTCCCCGTGCAGACACACGTATTTGGAAAAGAGGTTTTCCTAAGTAAATATGGGCCATTGTTCAAAAACCAGTTCTTGCTACAAAGAACACAAGCACTAATTTAGGGACATGGTTCTGTTTTATCAAACCCAGTATCTGCTTTCTAAAACCATGATTCCCCTCCTACCAGGCTGCTGACCAGTATATTTTGTTTCTTTTCACTGAAACTATGATCATGCTGTGTTTTCATGTGGAGATGAAAATTGGAAAATAGATTTACAGGTTTATTCTGTTATCCTGACAATCTGATTTTTGCCTTGTGATGTTTTAATCCACTTTCCATACTTTCAACACTAACAACTTCTGACAAACTTTTCCTCACCCTGGAAGATAACATCCTCATAAATGATCTTACACTTTGTCTGAGGCTTGGAACGTGAATTTATTTCCTTTTATCACCTTGCACTAAAAAGGAAGAAAATGAACCATTATTAAAAAGGGCTTTCTTCCCATCCCTTTTAATTCTCCTTAGGAATAACTGTTTCTTTTCCTTTTATCTTTTCCTTCTGAACTACAGGTACAGTCCTATTATATCCCTTGCTCATGCCTTTAAGCATAGTATTTCAGCTCAAATGCATTCCTCAAATCAATGAAAATGAATTAAATTAGTACCTGCTGGCAAAATAAATTAAATGAAATATACAATAACACAAGTCTTAAATGTTCTCCTCTGTGCAAAACAGTAATATTCAGTGACTGACATTCAAGTAAACAATTTTGTGCCACTAAAATGAAATATTTATATCTTCTTTTATTTTTTGCTTTTTAAATTTTAAGATTTTTTCAGAGTTCCAATAGAAAAAGGTAATAACCTATTTTGCTACAGAGAAAAAGGTAGAGGACCCTCATTGATGTTTGGAAGAATTATACCACAGACAAGAATACTGGTTTTCTAGGAGCTAAAAGTGAATTTCTCTCTTTACCCACAGAAGTAAACAAAATCTGTGGAAAAAGCAATTCATGTTGTTTCCCACCCAAGGTTATACACAAACTCACATTCAAAATGAGATGGTGAATGTTCAGTAACATTGTCACCTGTGGTTTTCCTAGATGAAATTAGGATTTGTGACAGTTGTTATTGCTAAGTTTTCAGCACCACCTCCAACATCCTTGCTTACAGAATCTGAACTATGTGTTACAAACCTTTTCCATCCAAACCACAACCAAAAGAACTACCTTGATTCAAAATTAAGGTTCACTGCATTAGAAGTTCCTCAGAAAGAGAAATCAATTGTGGAAATGAACCTTCAGACAAGTACTATTTGCATAGCATTAACAATCTAATTGTGTGGTAGCCATAAATCCAAGGGGAAAGGATTCTTTTAGGAAGTTACAGTGCCATGAATGCATGGACTTGTGGGTCTAGATCAAGCAGGAGTCCCAAGGGATATTTCACAGTTCCCTCTCTCTTCTCCCAAATGATCTAAAGTAAAAAGGGTTTAAGCATCTGCTAAAATTAATTTTTCCTTTGAAAAATAAGGAATTTTAGAATACAGGACAAAAATAACAACAAAAAAGCTTTCAGATGTGCTTTCCTTTGCTCCTCTCTGCCTAAAGCCTATCTGATTTCCTTGATTAGCCCCGACACTATGCATCTCATGATTTCTCCTGTAGTAACAGGGAACATTCCAGATGAGACACAGACAAAGTAATTTGCCCAAGCTGCCCTTGAGCCCACGGATTTCTCAAACTCCAGCCTAATTCCTCCACCAACAGCCCATCCCCAGGCTTTGCAATAGCTGAGAACCCAGAGCACATTTCAAGAGCTCATTTTCAATTTGATTTTAGCCCGGCTAATGCTGCCTCCAAGAGAATTCATCTTCTGGGCACAGGAGGAACCCTGTGGCTGCCAGGCTGAGCTGCTGAATCTCCCCAGAGCCCCTGGACAGCCCCTGGACAGCTGGCAGCTCCCCACGCCAGAATTCATCCCCCAGCTGCCCAGCAGTGCCTGGTGCTGGGACAAACCAAAAACACATCCTGGCCAAAGGGACACTTGCTCACAGGCAGGTCCCAGATGAAACCTCAGCCCTGCAGCGCCTTCCTTTTCAATTGGAAAAGGATGGAGCTTGTGGGCAGCTATTTTTGAATTTTTCCTTTCAAATACCCATGAAAGCATCTACTAATTTCAGATGATGTCACGCATAGAAAGTGAGTGAGCACACTTTTTTCCTCTAAGATTTGAAACAGACTAAAAAGAATAATTATTTCCTCTTATTTTTTAATGAGAATTGCCAGCCCCTCAGCAGGTGGAAGGACACTGCCTGCAGGAGCTTTTTTGTTGGCTAAAAACTTGGTTCATATAATCAGCATGGTAATTAGCAAGCTCTTTGCTATTAAAAGGAACTCATTACTGCTATATTTTGCTGATTGATCTATACTCATGAAGTAATTTTAAAATGTAAAAAGCATTTTGTGAGCCACTTAAAATCTTCAATATGAATATTGAGACAATGTAACTGACAGTTGTCTTTGACTAAACGTCAATCTGTAATTCTTTAGCAATTCAAGCAAATCCACGGAGACCTAGAAAACGAAAATAATTCCCTAAAGTCATATATTGTTCTCTGCCACTTGTTCCCTTGCAAGGATGGGGCCTTTGTATCAAGTCCATGTCCACCTCAGGTTCTGTGACATTTTTAGAGGTGATCTTGCAATCAAACCAAGAGGCCAAGCTCCCACCCAACTCGTTGGAGTCACTGGATTGCTCTGACCTTGCTGCTCTTTGCCCTCGGGCTCGTGGGACACTTGCCCTGCCCATGAAGTCACACAGGGAGATGGTCCTCTGAGAAGCCATTTGAAGGGGAAATCACCTCTACTCAAAATTAATGATTAGCATGAATCTCAAACTGTTGTAGGATGAGTTACTTTCAACTTTGGACCCTCTGCCAGGTTTTCTCATGCTTCAAAAAGAACTGATAAATTATCCAACAATTTCTAATATTGAAATGCCAAGAGGAGGGAGAAGAATGAGAGAAAGATGACAAGAGGGTGGACACATGTCAACTGTTCAAAGAATTTCCCTTATTCAGGGAAATCTCGAGTGAATTTCAGCCTCCAATTAAGACAACATACAGCTCATTGAACTCAAGAGTGCCAGGATTTCATCCTTGACCTGCTGCCTTGAACTCCATCCTTTAGTGCTTTTAACAAACAGCCTGTTCCTTCCTCCTGACCAGCTCAGGTGCCACTTCATTTCCAGGCTGGCTGCGGCTCTGAGGCTGACACTGTTCTTTTAGGCATAAAAAAAGAATTGCCATGGCAATCCAATCTGCTATTTATAGGCTCCACGACAGGCCCAAATTATTTTACAATCCGAAAGGACATCACTAGTAACTGAGACAGATACATGTTTGACAGGAATCATAAGTAACTATGGCTGGCCCAATTCACTTTGTACTAAAGTAAAAAGCAGACTTCAGTGAGAGCTGGGTCTGGCCCTAAAATCATGCAGTGTGGTTGCCCAGCAGCTGAAATAAGAAGGGAATACAGATTTCAGCTCAGTCAGTCGTAAGAGTCAAGATCTGTCTGCCCCTGTCCTGGAGGGCAAAGGACAACCACACCCTGTTCATGTACTCCTGTGTAAATCTGATGGGCACTATGGAAAAGTGATTTCCACAGCTTGGCTGAGTGATTTGCATTCCATGCTCTCATAGGCAGATTTTCCTGCCAGCACTAACACTGCCGAAGTGCTGTTCAGAGCAATTCCTTTAAGATAATGAATTTCAATATTTAAAGATCTATTTCCCTTCTCTATTCCTTCCTATTTCCATATTTTGAAGATGAAAGGATTATGCTATTTCAGCCTTTGCTCTTGTTTTTTTGGTGTATTAGGTATTTTTAGGCTCTTTTTTTCACCCACAAAAATAAGTGCTTATAACATTCATTTTGCTTTAAAAAATTTATTCTTGCTTTCAAGCTGCGGAAACAACTCTTACCGAGTCTTATTTTTATCTTTCTTAGAGATGGATGATTTATTTTTAATTGCTTCTTTAGGTCAGGATGCTGCTTACCAGTGTGCCTACATTTACTGTGTTCATTAATTTAAGCTTTTTTTAAAAAGTAACATGTCAAATTAGTTTTTTTCCTCCTGGAAAAGGAAGTCATAGTAGTTAAGAGAGATCAATTATTAATTAGCATTAACCAAAAGTTAAAAAAAACCCCAAAACAAACAAAAAACCCCCCTAAGAAGCATCCTAAAGACTCAAGTGCTCTGTAGAATGAATTCATACCAGGTCATACTTTTCCAGCAGAGGCTCTCCTAGGAAATTAAAGCACAGGGAGATGGAGGTCTAAATCCTCCTATTGAGGTCCTCTGTTTTTATTTCAACACACCAAACAAAAATCCCACTTAATTTTTTTAAAAAATAAGGAAGATGGAAAAAAAGAGAAGTAAACATAAAAGAGGAAAAACAATCCCCAAGGTTACACAAAGATGAATGTGAAAACAGAGACCACAGCCAGCTCTTCAAAATACTAAACTTCAGTTAATCCAAATTCAGCTGTCCATCCCCTCAGAGTTAATAAATTAATATATTCATAGAAGTACAGGATCCTAAATCCAGCAAATAAATTGGTCACCTACAGCATTGCAAGTAAATTCACCCTTTTTAATTTCCTGCCCTTTAATTTAACAAATATGAAAAAAAGCACATGTAAAATCTCTTGGAAAAAAAACATCTCTGCTTCTCAGTCCTGCATATTTATTACATGGAGCACAGGGGAGAGCCCATAAACATCCATAAAATGATTTATAACCTGCTCTGCTATGAAGCAGTGTATTGAAAAAAAGCCAGTCCAGAACTGCCTTGAAAATGTGAATCAGTGATCCAGTATTCCCTATGTTTTTTATAAAGTACAAAAATAGCTTTGAACTCTAACTAACATTATTTTTGTCTATTCATTCTCTGCTTGGGAAAGTAAATTTGGACATGGTAGTGTAAATACTACACTGTGCTGAAGTTTCTGCCAGAGAATAAATTCAGTATAGAGAGAGTTCATCTGTTTCTACAAATAAATAAAAGTTATTGTAACAAATAAAAAATGCCTTGTGTCAGACACCCAAGAAAAGAGTCTATAAACCACACAGAAACTTTTCTCAGTAATTATCTTTCACTTTGAAGGACAGCATCAGCCCTAGAAATGCAGCCACTTTAAATCCTGGTATGCTGCTGAACACAAACACCTTCTCATCTCTTCCATTTCCCCAAGATCTGCTTCAGATCACATCCCTGGAATTCTAAGATTTGGAAGTTCTCACCTGTCTATTATTTCCTGCTTTACTACACTTTTAAAAATGAAGCAATAAGGGTTTGTTTCTTTGAACCAAGGACTGTTATAGAATCAGGGTGATTTTACTGATTTTAACAGTGTAATCAGAATACATTGCTTCATTTTCCTTACAGTCACTTTGGTGCCATAGGCAGTTTTGTATTTTCCTAAGAAATCCGTTTAGTATGTTCTACAGGATCCATGGTTTTGTTCCAGTTTCTCAGTGTATCTTCTGTTCTGCTCATGCTCATTTTCTGCCTGTTTTAACTGTCTCATAACAGGCAAGTCCCTTGCTTAGAAAATATCACTCATGGGCCTTCATTGCTTTATGAACCAATGCTGACTTTGTGCCAGCAATCTTGTTTTTTAAATAGCTAATTTATTCATTACTCCAGGCTAAAGTGGCTTTTATTATCAAATGAGTCTGCACTGTGAGCTGATTTCCTCTTTTATCACAGAGTGCTTATCGCATAGATCTGACCTTGTGGACAGGAGTCAACCTGAAGCAACACACTGAGTGTCAGAACTGTCCCCAGAGAGGCTGACAAATCCACTCTCACTGACTACAGGAAGCTGTACCTTACTTTGGGGATGCATTCCAGTGTGCCTCTGAGGTCAACTTTCCTGCACAGACAAACCTGAGGAAGGTATTTCAGTGAAGCTTATGTTGTGTTAAAGAACCAAACAGAATCACCCTGTTCATGCTTTCAAAAGCTTCTCTGATTTATAGTGTTCCTAGAGTGAAACTCTGAAAATACAAAGCAGTATTTCAGAAACCCAAGTGTTTTGTTTTCCTGTACCCAACATCTTTGCTGTGTCTGGCAACAGACTGAGTGGAGACAGAACACAAGACAACTTCTGAGCTCTGACATATTATGTATTTTAAATTTAAGTAATAAATAACTTATTGCTCACTCTGCTACACTACGTTTATGGCATTCTTTTCATGTTACTCTTGATAGTAAAGAAGGTTGTGTTATTTTTGTAAAGATTTTATATGTGCCCCACTTAAACTAATGATGGCAAAGGAACCAACCTGTCTGGGATTAGTGGAACTGAGAGGTCTGAGCTTACATGGCTTCCATTCTGGGCTGTAAACTGCCTGCCAATGTTCACCTGGTTGAACAAGGTCCTCTGGCACCTCTTTGTGCTCTTAATTTTAAGGACATGCAGCAATATATTTCTTTTAAACATAACACAAAATTAAAGAAAGACACTGTGGAAACTGGACCCTGTTATAATGTATTTTCTGTCTTTTCAGACTTCAGTAAAGTGAAAATTTCAAATTCCTTCTCTTCACACAATGCATCTTTGCCACAATGCCATGACACACTTTGCCACTGTTCAACGTAACTGCAATAACTAAAGTGAAAAAAAGAAAAAATGTAGAGTCTGTAGCAGTAGACCAAAAACAAATGGACTAATATGAATTAAAGGCAGTACCAGGCTCCCTTATTCTAGCTAATACAATTATTGTTTAATGATAATAATTTATAGCTTAGTAAGACACATAGAGTTACCACTGACAGCAATGTAGGTTCCTTTAACAGGGGAAGAATTATATACATGCACTTGCACAAGCACTGCAAAAAGCACCCTTTTAGCACCTTTCTTCTCAGATAATCCCACATCAACATCATTAAACTAATCTACATACCTCACTGAGGCAAAGTAAAAACCCTCTGCAATTAGCCATTTCCTCTGAATTAACTTTGAAGCAGAATCTGCATTTTTATTCACTTTGACTGCCTCTGCTAAATACATGGGGATATGTGTTTCAATAACTGAAATCAGTGTATTTGCTCTCAATTGCACTGCTCAGTTCAGATTAGTTGCTTATTTAACTGAATGAGCATTCCACAGCAATTTGTGACAACCAAGATTATCATCTGACATCTCTGAGGTTGACCCACAGAGACACACACTGAACTATTTGGAAAACTGAATTTGGCAAATTAGGAAAAACATTTACAGTAATTTCATGAATACAAGCCGCACCTTTTTCATTGAAGAATCCAGCCT
>VRYO01001792.1:3059266-3086786 GCA_009812075.1 Sialia sialis | reverse complement strand
CAAAAAGGAAAAATCATGCACTACACAAGAAATAGAATAATAAAGGGCTATGTATTATCCTAGAAGCGACATAATTCTAAGTATTGCTATTACACAGCTCAAAAACACATCCTCAAAAGAGCAAGGGAAAACCACGTTAAGCTTCCAAGGTGTTTTGGGGTGACACTGCTGCGTTTAAAAGGATCCGTGTCCTGCAGGAGAGGCACAGGAGTGCTCCACAAACCCTTCCCCGCAATGGCCCGCTCTGATTTAAGCTCCCTAGCGGGAATCAGCACAGCACGAGACTGCAGCACGCGGCCTGCCCTTGACGGGTTACACGGAACACTTGGGAACTGCACCGAGAGAGAACGGGGAATAAATAAATAAATAAATAAATAAATAAGAAAAAAAAAGGAGAGGGAAAGTGTGGGGGAAAAGGACAGGAAAAAGGCAAGGGAAAGAACCGCAGCCCCCCAAGGCGCTCGTTGTACGCGCTCCCCTCAGGGCACCCAACTCCGCCTGCGCCGCCCCGCGCGCCGGCGCGTGACGTCAGCGCGGCGCCGTGACGTGTGGGGGCGCGCGCCGGCCGGGAAGGTCGCCGCGGGGACGCCGCCATGCTGTCCGTGGCCGCCCGCGCCGGGCCCTTTGCGCCCTTCGTGTCCGCCGCCGCGCACGCCGTGCCCGGCCCGCTCCGCCCGCTCGCCCCGGCCGTCGCGCACCGGGACCGGAAGGTGCCGCTGGACCCGAAGCGGCCTCTGCTCTGCCGGGAGTCCCTGAGCGGCCGCGCCGCCCGCGGGGGGCTCGTCGCCAGCGCCAGCTTGAACGGTGCGGGCCGGGGGAGCGGCGGGTCGGGCCGGGGCAGCAGCCGGGGCTGCCACGGCGGTGGGCTCAGCGAAGGCCTTGCCAGCGCTCCCGGGCACCGCCCGGCCCGGCGGGGAGAGCCGGCTCCGGCCCGGCGGGTGGGGGAGCCGAGCCGGCAAGGAGAGCAGGCGGGCGGGGGACGAGCCTTGGGCCTTTTGGGATTTTTAAGTGTTTGATTCTGTTGTCAGCAGTGCAATTCTCGCGCATTTACACCTACAGAGCTTGTTCAAGGGCACTTGAATGCCAGCTGCCTTTCAATGGCTCTCAGAGAGCGGGGCAGGCTGGAGGGACGGCAGTGGTTCATCCCTGCCCGAGCAGCGCCTGCCCAGAGCACAGGGCTGTTCTGGTGCCTCCTTTGAGGCAGGGTGCTCAGATGGTTTTTATTTTACCGCTGAGGAAATGCAGCTAAATCTTGTCACTCGGGAATGTTTTTAACTGCGGGCACAAGAGCAGAGGGGTGCAGTGAGAACCCTGCGTGTTTT
This sequence comes from Sialia sialis, assembly GCA_009812075.1. Taxonomy (NCBI): domain Eukaryota; kingdom Metazoa; phylum Chordata; class Aves; order Passeriformes; family Turdidae; genus Sialia; species Sialia sialis. Next base: position 3,085,464 of record VRYO01001792.1, on the reverse strand, counting down.
ACCCTGTGGTGCCCCCAGGTCGGGAGAGATCAGCCAGGGAGTGACCCCGAGGCGTTCTTCAGGAGCCGGCCTCTGGCCTAAGGGCTGTGGCTCTCGCTGCCGCACGGGGCTGCGGTTCCTGCAGAACTGCTGCCCAGCCCTGCAGCTGGCACTGACAGAACGTTCTGCTCCAGCTGGTGCAGAGTGCACACATGTAATTGCGGGGGGACAGTACCCTGCAGAAGATGCTCTGTAGCAATTACAGCTCTGTACTTCACCTGACACTCAGCTGGAAAGGGTTTGTTCAGGTGAAAATTCTACAAATCCAGAGCTGACATTTAGCAGTGCTCTGCATTTTAATTAACATCAAACATGCTTTTCATTGAGTATAGCAATTTTTTTAGAAGTTTCTCATATTACTTGTTACTAAATGCTTTGAGTTTTGAATCTGAAATAACTTAGTATGAAGCACTATCTCAGAACTTCGATTTTCAGTATAATTTTTTTGTGGTTAATAGCAACTACCTTCTCAGTGCTGAGTTACTTATAAATAAACATAATTATTATCCTCATTATACTGCATATAAATCCCTAAGAGCTTAAGTACTTTGAGAAATCTGTTAACTTTGTGTCAACTGCTAGAAAATATAAGGACTAAATAATACTCTGTACAAGTAACTGGTTGTACTTTGGCAAGTAATATGTTCTGTCCATTCTTTTCTTTGGCTTATGGATTCTCAGTGTGGGAAGCAGCTTTCTTTTGCTGGAGACACTCATGGGAGGCCTTTTAGTTATCCTTCATATCCTTTTGCTTGAGCACTCAGGTTTGATAGGGGAATCCCACTTGAAATTGGATAGTTGTTAGCTTTATCCCTAAATCTTCTAAAAAGCAAGCCTGGGGACTAAAGGTTTAAAGTTATTTACTGTGGCTTTTAGCTAGGACACCAATCAAAAATGAAAGAGGATGCCTGATATTTTAAATTGTGTAAATACTTAAGCACAAAGGCATTGCACTGCAGATGTGCAAACTTCAGATTTCTTCTTAGCAGTTCTTTACAAGGGAACATCTGAATGGAAAACAGGTCTGTCTTTTCTGAGATAGTCATGGTATCTTAAAGGAGTTTTTTCTTGACATTTACTGAAACAACACAGTTCACTTTTTCCCTGAGAAATTCTCACAGATTTTCTGCACCCTGATCAGGTTTCTTTTTGAAAGAATAGGGAAACCAGTTTCACAGATCACCTGTTAATCTACCAAAAAGTACTTCTGAAAACCAATTTCATACAACTTAAAATTGAAATGCTTAACTAATAAAACCCTACCCAGACTTTGGGTCAGCTTCTACCCATTGCTCTGAAAATGCCACCGAAAAATTTCAAGTGCATGACAGTGTGTTTTACCTGCAAGTGGTGTGATCTGCTGTCGTTTTCCGTGCAGCCCCTGCCAGCGTGCGCTGTGTCCATAACGATGTTGCGGTCCCCAACTTCTCTGCCTATCGCCGCCAGGAAGTGCAGGATGCCACCGCCTCTTCCCAACGCAGCAGCGATTCCAGGAAAGGCTTCTCCTACCTGATGACTGCAGCCACAGGTGTAGCAACTGCCTATGTTGCCAAGAATGTTGTCACCCAGTTTATTTCCAGCCTGAGTGCCTCTGCAGATGTGCTGGCCTTGTCAAAGATTGAGATCAAGCTGTCTGACATTCCAGAAGGCAAGAACATGGCTTTCAAGTGGAGAGGGAAGCCCCTTTTTGTGCGTCACAGAACCCAGGCAGAAATTAGTCAGGAGGCTCAAGTTGATGTGTCTCAGCTGAGGGATCCGCAGCATGATTTAGACAGAGTGAAGAAGCCCGAGTGGGTGATCCTGGTGGGTGTGTGCACTCACCTGGGCTGTGTCCCCATCGCCAACGCCGGGGATTACGGCGGCTACTACTGCCCCTGCCACGGCTCCCACTATGATGCCTCTGGCAGAATCAGGAAAGGCCCTGCTCCCTTAAACCTCGAGGTCCCAGTTTACCAGTTTATTGGGGATGACACGGTGGTGGTCGGCTGAGAGACAAGGTGCCTGCTCACTTCCATGTTCCTGGGAATGTACACCAGACGGGTTAACTGAGGCATACTGTAAAGCCAGAAATTAGCTATCTGTATTCTCTACCAGAACTATGCTTGAATACTGTGTTCAATTTCAATAAAACTTGGAGTGAGCACTTTTTCCTGACTTACAATAAAGTGTATTTCTTTGTGTATAGCTCTCTAGTGTGTCCAGCCAAGGAGCTGCTACAGCAGACCCAGAGCCCTCTTGAAGGGCTGCTGATTCCAGGTATACATTGAGCTACAAAGCGAGCTTTAAGCCAGCATTGGTCCTGCCAATACAGCACAGAGCTGGTGCTTCACTGCATGCAGAACAGGAGGAGAAACAATGTTTACTGTTTCTAGAAGAAAGCAAAAAGACACCAGTTATCCTGTATTTTGTGTTTCCTTCGCATTCTTTGCCACTGGTCTGAAAGTACTTCTGCACTGCACTAATGTGCTCCCTCGGTTGCAGAATAGAAACTAAAATCCTCAGAAAGTACAGAAAAGTCTTCAGAGAATTTTCAAGATGCAAATAATAAAAGCTTATTCACAATAAACCAGGGGAAAAAAACCCAGATTGCTAGAATTAAGCAGTATTAACCAGAGTCTACAATCTGGTCTGGTATAATACTACTCTGCGGCCGTACTGAGGGAGAGTGCTGTCTGACACCAGTTTTACAATAGAATGTTGCTCATTTCAGGAATTCTGACACAATCTGTGCAAGTTGCAATCAGTAAAAATTGGAAACCATTGTGTCCAGCCATTGTTTGGTGAGCAACTCCCATCCTATGTACATGCAGATATTAGCTCTAAAGTTTACTTTTCTTTGTGCTTCATGAAGAAAAGGCAAGATTGCTTTCTCCCTTTCTTCAAATGGATCCAGACATGAAAAAGCTCCTGTAGCTGGAGCAAAGGGACAAGTAAAGAAAGGGTGCTGCCCATATTGCAGCAAACTCAGGAGCTTGTAACTGTGTGGTTCAGACAAGGTCCCTGGTTCAGGCAGGTGAAGTTAAAGGCCAGTGCTGCATAAAGACAGATTTTGGCTTGGATCCCATAAAGCCCATCCAGAGGAGCCCTCCGTGACTGTCGAGGAGCCAGGGGTGAGTGGGTGGCTACACTGGACACTTGGAGCCTTAGTGCAACATTCCATAAACTCCCAGTTCTGCCTCTGACTTGGCATCCCCAGAGATGGCCAGAGTCTGCCAGGTTCCAGAGGGGACCACAGTGTGAGAAACAAGTTCTGAATGGAGATACTTTAGTTCTGAGCAGTAACTCAGAAATAACATTTCTGTTATTTCTGAGTTACTGCTCTGCAATTTCTGAGTATTAACTCAGAAATGTCACCTAGCAGCTCCGTTTAACATTGCCCAGCCTTAGGTGTTTGTGTTTTAGAGGGAGATACTGTATTTTCCACATATCTAGCACCTTAGCAAAACAGCAGTAACTGAGAAGTCAGAAAAAACTGATGAACTTCAGGTGAAGGTCATAAGAGAAATGTGGATTTGGAGCCACTTCCATCTCCAGCCTCAGCCTCTGCTAATAGAAGGCCTTGACATGCTCCTCAGGATTGGTAGCAGTGGCACAGCCAGGATGAGTTTGCTCATTCCCACATCCATTGGATGTATTGCCATAATTTGTTGGAAATGTTTGCAATGAGACGAGGAAAAGGGGACCCTGACCAATTAAGCAAGGTTCACTGTGTTTAGAAAATTTGTGTAGGAATTGTAAAAGGACAGAAGTTATGACATAAAACATGGTCCCTTAGGTAAACAGATGTATTATTACTAAATTTTCAAAATAAATGATGCTTTGATTTATTAAAGCCTTCATTTATATTTTGTGCCTATTAAAATACATAATTCTATAATCCTATTTGTAAGCAGAGAGAATACCAGAAGGTAATAAGTAATAGCCTCCATGGATTTATCAGGAACAAATCAAGTCAATGCAATCACATTTGTTGCTATAATAGGATAGTAGGCCTTGGAAATGGGGATATTAACAGCAGCTACCAGACTTTTAGATAAGATTTTCACACAATCTCATAAAACAGTCTCATGTCTATTAAGGAACCTGAAATAAATTGGGGTATTGTAGAGAACAACTGTTCCCAAAGCAGTGCTGATGGATGAACCCAGCAATTCCCTGTTGGAGCAACGAGTTGTGCTGTGAGGAGCTCAGTGAGAACCTGTGAGTCCAACACTGGCCACTATGTTTGATAATCAGCTGTCAGAGAGTGAGCTTTGTAAAGCTGTGTACCGTGGTGAACTGGGTGCAGCTGGGAACTCTGATACAAAAAGGATTAGAATTTAAAAACCTGGACAAATAACGCCTTATAAGGCCAGCGTGTGCTGTGATAGAAATTAATAGCTAGGGGGCAGGTCTACAGAAAAGGATCTGGGATACCCATGAAAACAAGAATGGAGGGTTTATAACATTGTCAATGCATCAAATGTTTAAATAAATTTGAAGATTAAAATCTGTGGGGTTAAATTACAATGGTAAAATGAATTTAATTCTTGATACAGGAACAGGGGAAACTGAGGGATTGGACAAATTAGTGGAGGAAATAAATGACTGACTACAGAAGATTCCTCTTGTCAGAAAGTTGCAAGAGAAAAAAAAAAAGAGGGAAATATCACTGAAAGCATGCATTATGCTGAATTATTTTTAAAGTGTCAGTTTATAGCTTCAGTCAGAGGTAGGTCACTGAGCTATTTGGGCATTTTTTCTGACTAATTAGAGTCATCCTTGTATTGTTTAATGTGCTGTAGCACCGAGAGAAATAACACATTACAACTTGGTTTGCTCAAAGAGACACAGAACTGTTGGCATTTATTGTCCTAGCACTACTGGCAACCACTTTGTGTCACAGCTATGATAGATTTTCTTCATTAACTATTTAGCATTATAACGTTTTAATAACCTCAAGACATAAATTATGACATTGCCTTGTTCTAGCAATGCATAATCAAAATGTAATGTACCACATTGCTTACTAAATACACTTCCCCCCCCATTACATTAGAAATTTAAAATGAACAATTCTGGAATTAAAGCACTTTGAAAATGCATGTTTGTTGGTTGTGCCCAACTTTTACAGGGGCTTAGAACATGAGACAGGAGGAGAGTGCCTTTTCTGCCTACAAGTAACAGAATTAGCAGGAGAAGAAAACCTCCACCTCTAACAACATAACAGAGTGACTGATGGCTCATGTCTTTTGTCAGTTGGTCAAAGAATTGGCAACTGTACAATGACTTCCACCAAGCAGAAGTTACACTCATGGAGAAGAGCTGGGATCAGAAGGTAATGAAATTAAAGAGTCTTGCTTCTGGACTTAGCACAAGCCTGTGTTTGAATGACCTTTAGTATAAATTCTACAGTAAAAATCACTTTCAGCAAAAATTCTACAGTAAAAATCCCCAGCTTGTAGGTTCTGTGCATAGCTTTCTGCAAGCAATCAAATGGTGCTGTTGGACTGAGTTGGTTCATTCCCACTATACAAAAGAAAATCCCCAATACTCCTCAGAATCCTCATATATTCTACAGGTAATTGCAATACACAGAATCAGTAAGGTTGGAAAAGACCTCTAAGATAATGCCAGCCTCTAGTTCCCATCACAAAGAAAAAGTGCCAGCTTCTTGAAAAACTATTGCTTTGCACAGCCCTAGGATGATAAAAAGTTTCTGAGAAATGCATCATTTCCTAGCTGGCCCAGGAAATTTTATATGTACAGGGATTTAATGGTAAAAGGAGTACTTAAAAACATAATATAAACTCTTTGAATATATGTCATGACAGGGTAGATTTGGAATGCACAGAAATTATCCTTCCTTGCCTACCTTTGTAGAAGTTAAAGAAATAGCAATAAGTAGCCAAAGGAAAGTTTTAATTCACAGGTTAACAGCAGCAGGGCTTTTTGTAAGTGTGTGTGGGGACCAGGAGGAGGAGGACACCAAGCAGTCCATCTTGTAACCATACTTGTTGTGCACAACCCACACAGAGCTGGTGACTGACTGCGGCACCATTTGTGCCACATTATTATCTGAAAACATACCAACCCAAAATTGGAGGTCTCCATCTGGCTTGCAACAAGTGTGACAGAGCATTTCAGGTGTCATCCTGAACTGTCCCCTGGAGGATGTCACCTCTACACAACAGCCTATCAGTTGTGTCAGGCTACAGCTGGGTTTCCCCATTATTTTCAGATCCAACTGAACTGCAATTTTGAATTAAGCAGTAAATATCAGGAGCTGCAGTGGCCTTTCCAGCAGTTTGCCCGGGATTGTAGATACCCCAAAGGTCCCAAGTACACAGAGGTATTGTGCAAGCTAGAATTTAACACACACAACAAGATGTGGCTCAGGTTTCCCACTGGACTGTCTAGAATGGCATAAAACTTCTGACCTAACAGGAATTCTTTCTCTATAACAACATCAATTTTGATGCATGGTTAATGACTGCATATATAGGTCAATATGTTTTTCTTTCCACACTTGTAATATGCTTGGATTCAAATGGCTTTACTTGGACTATAATGTTTCCACAAGCTAAAGCCTCTATTTATTCTTCTTCTCAGTTCTTTTAATACCTCTGCTTCAGATCACATAAAAATATTTCTCTTCTAGTCACTGTACTTGATAGGAAGATAAATAAGTGCTTCAAAACATTTGTGGTTTTTTCCAACTAAAAAAAATTGGTATTTTCTCCCAAGTCATATCTGACATTGTATATCTGATAGAGAAACTCCTGCACTATCATAACAGAAAAAACTTACCTGTATGTTTATTGTACATGCAAATATATCATACTGTTTAAAATTTATCATTTAATATTTACAAGGGTATTTTCTATATCAGCTTTTGGAAGGTTGGAATTCATCCAATAATTTTTGGGCCTAATCACAGTGACACTCAGAAGAGTTGTTCATGATCATTTTTCTCTCCTCACCTTGTGCCAATCATTTTTTAGAAACATTTGTTTTTGAGGAGAGCTTTGTATTTTGACAGATAATGTGTCCTTACTTCTAATTCATAGCAATAGATATGCCATTCTTACAAGCAGTCTATAAATCATCAACTTTTCCACCCTGAATTTCTTGCCATCTCTAGGCTGTTCCACCGAGGTCAGTAAAAGTTGGCATTTCCACCACTATTTGTCTTCCAAATTTTATCTTGTCTCTGCCTTTTCCTTCATTTCAATTCCCACTTCCACTTATGCCAGTAGGCATCACATCCATCAGCTTCTCTCAGATGGGAGGGACTCCACAGACTCTGCACTGTGAGCACACTCACACTGAGCCCTTCACATCAGCTGCACTCACAAACCCAAGGAAACACCCAGGGATGGACCAGTTGGGTGGGTAAAGAAAAGCCTGGAAGGTCAGCTATAAAATCATGGAGTCATGGTCTAGCTTGTGGTTATGGATTACACAGCCCTGATGACCAGAGCCCATCAGCCTAGAAATAGTGCTTGTCTTAATTTATCCAGTTTTTCTACAAAGGAAGCATAAATATCTTCAAAGATATCTCAAGTCAGCATGAAATGAAGCTGCTGCAATCAAAGCACAGCACACACGAGGAGGCAAAACATCCTACAGGTGCAATGGTACGCTAAACATGCCTCATTTATATACTAAACTGAACAGTGCTGTGAAGCTTCAATCTTTAGAGGCAAAAGAAATGCCCCATGAACAGTAATGAATTACAATTTCCCAGTTTCCAAAGCCCCACTGAGCACAGAATGGTCAGAGGCACAGTCTCTACCTTTGGGCAGAGAAGATTCAGCAACCTATAAACAAAAATCTCTTGGATCTGGACTGCATTCTTCCCATCATGTTCATGAATGTTTAAGTCATTTTCCCTTCCATTTACCTTCCACAAAGCTCAGAGGCAGCAGAAATAGCCTCATTCTGTGATTTTTAGCTGTCTTTCATTCATCAGTAGTCTTATCAGCAGTATGTTTCTCCCAGGTGAGATATAATCTATTAACATTTTTGGCAGCTTCTTGTATGTTGCTTTTTCACTGTCTGTAGCCAAGTGGGCTTTAATGGAATGCTTTTTAGCTAAAATGTGTTTGTTTGGACAACACAGAACAGTTTTCTCCACTTCCTTCTTTAATTAGCTTTATCAGCACCAGAGGGAAAAAAAATCCAAACACTGTATATATTTGGTCTCTATCTTACATTCTTTGGACTTAGTTGCAAAACAATTCTTGTTTCTGTGCATCTTTTGGAAATATCTGCATTTATCTGTTCTTTCTATTTTGACATAAATTACAACTATTAAATAATACTGAAGTTCCTGATGAAAATTCTCTTCAGCAACTCATTTAATTCTCATGTAACGATCTTAAAGTGCTATTCCCATTATCTTCTAAGCTGTCTCCCAGTGGCACTGCAGTATGTATTCTGAATGACACCCTGCTTTGAAGTCTAAGTGATACAAAAAAGTCTTGACTTAGGGAGGCTTTTGACAACTAATTGTAGTTTTTGATAAAACTCTTCCAACTCTATAAGAACATATATCTCAGTGTTTTCATTATTCTTGTGTTCTATTTTATTCAGAGTGCTATTAGCTCATCACTCACTCATCTCCAATCTGACTCCCTAGTAAGGCCCTTCAGAGTAACCACGGAAACTTCATGTGCAGCGTAATTTACCTTTCAGTTATGTACTAATCTTACACATATCCAGCTCATTCCACCAAATGGTTGTACTTGTACACATCCTTCAAAAGGTCTGAAATCAGATTTCCTTGCAGCTGCATTTCCTTGCAGTTGCAGAAGGCAATTCAGGTAAGCTCAGGACACAGCTCTAAGTCCTGTCCTTTCCCCCATGGCCATTTTTAACCCAGCAGAAGGACACTGACTGGCAAGGAATGGCAATTCTTGGAATACAATTCTTTGCAGAACAGAAAAAGTAACTTTCAAACAGATTAAGGTTATGTAGGGCACCTCTGTACAGGTTCTAGTAGCTCAAACTCTGTAGATTTGTCACAGACTTGCACCAACACATTTGATTGGTGATTGACCTAAATTTAAATTCTTTTTACAGCAAGACAAGTAATTGACAGAAATCTAAAGACCTATGTTAGAAGCAGACTATTGTTTCTGCCAGCACAGTATTTAACACCAGCCCCTTTCTCAGCTTGAAAATTTTAAGTGGATGAGTCTTCCCTCACAGAGAAGGAGAAAAAGTGGGTGGGAAGATGCTGGGGAAGTATTTTAAAGTTCTGTGACTGCACAGGAACCTAACGCTGCTCAAAACACTGATCTTTTAAAGATACTTGAGGGAGCAGAGGAGAATGTTCTGATATCAGGATGAAGTACATTCAGTGGTAACATTCAGGTACCTTAAATCTTCCCAATGCACCATTTAGATCTTCTCCCAAATCAACAATAAATAAAAGGACAAAGAAGAGACAAAAAGCATGCAGAAAAATCACCACATTACAAAAGCAAAGCAAAACAAAGGAAATGTGGATTCCACATGCTATCATTGCTTCAGAATGTGGGGAAGGCATAAAAATACAAGTGCAACAGAAGTTCCTTGGAGTAAAGGTCCATCAGTGGATTTTGAAGTCAAAGCTTCCTGCTCGATCTCTGGTCCAAGAGAAGCCCAAAGCAGATGAGTGCTGGAAATTGGGACTAGAAATCCAGAGAAGAGACAAATCTGGTGTCGCATGTTTCTTTTTCTCTTTCCAAAAGTATTTGCTACTGTAGACAGGGTGGACCAGTCACAACCCCACAAGGAGCTCAGTGGCACTGGAAACTATCTTTCTTGGTGCCAATAATGTGCCTTTCATTGTAGAGTATCTGTGGTGAAGCATCAGATTGCTGCAGATTTATTTAGGCCTCTTAGGGTAAAGTACCCTCTCTACAGTGGGTGGCAGTTACCAGTAATGTTGTTATTATTACTGTAGAAAAGCTTTCAGTGTAAAAATGTTTATGGAGGCAAGGTTTATGCTGACTGATTTCACATGCACCTCCTACACTAAAGATACTCCACTGAATGGAAGCCACAATAATTCCATGGTATGCTGCATCCAGAGGTTTGAATAGCCACTGTAATGTCTCCTTTAGAACCAAGCCAGTTCCAGAGCAAATAAACACTCCATCTTCCAAATGAGACAGGACAAGGCCAGTAAGAACATCCCTCACGAGCAAAAACATTTAAAACTTACATATAGACTTTTAAAACTGGCATATATTTTGGGTTATCGGTACTTGGATGTTCTATAATGAGTGCTGTGGTCAATAAATATCTTTGGGCAAGGTAAAGATGATCTTGGATGTACTCAGCAGCTGAGGAGGATCAGCAGCATAGGATCCTGTTTGGGTTTGCATCAATTCGTTTCTACTGTGCTCTTTGGCAAGAAAATAATGCTCTCATTTGCTTAAAAACATTTTTTGGTAATGTTACACACAGATTCATCATTTCATTGCAGAATTTACTAAGCTGGGTCAATGTTTTATAGATGTTGCTTACAGAAATGATTAAATAAACTTTGGACCAATGCTGCAGTGCAGCACCAATCTCCAAATCAAGGGGAAACAAAAAATTCTTCAGGTAATACAGATTTGTAGGAATTGGTCCATTGTTTTCAACAAAAAAAAGTTGTTTGTTTTTTTCTAACTATTCATTATTTAATCAAGTCTATTTACTTTAGAATAATTATCTACTTATTTAAATCTTGTTAATGCAACTGTAATTCTTCAATAAATCACAAAAGAGGTAAGCTATCTGTTTTTTGTAAATAATATATTAAATTTTCTTCAAACAAAATAATTAATTCTGAACAGTAACACTGCATAATAAAACAATTCCCAATAAAGCATTCTTTAATTATAATTCCAAAGCTCACACTACTTTTGAAATTTGTGTTGGCTATTTGATAGATAATAAAAACAAATTACTGTATGTTTTAATAACAGTTGTCAAATAACACCATAATGCCCAGCTGATGACTAATCACAATGTATAAGTCCCCATAAAAGCTAATTGACAATTGATTTTCTTAAATACTGAAAGAATTCATCATGATGAACACTGCTACAATAAAATCCCAAGGAATTAGAAAAGATTTATCTCTATTTGAGCATTTCTGCAAATGTTAGACCTCCTGAGAAGAATAAATAACAAAGGTGGGTTGGAAACATAATGTCCTCCTTGTTCACAGCCAGAATATGAATTATGAGGATGCAGCTAAGGGCATCACTACTTTTTGTACGTGCATTGTGGTTTATATGCACGGTTGGTGCATTTGCTCCCAAGCCCTGCCAGCACACAGCTCTGGGCTCATCACCACCTCACTGCTGGCAAATACATGACAGAATTGGGAAGATATAAAAATATAAAAAAGAAGACAGCAATCACATGGGGCACAAGAAGCTGAACCCAACAGTAGCTATGCGGGTGATTTTTAGAGGTGGTTGATGTGAGCACGAGCAGGTGGATTTCAGGTTGAGGGGAGCCACCAAGGGAGGACACAGTTCTGGCTGACACCCTCCCCACACCCTGAAAATTTGGTAATTGCAACAACAAATTTTTCCATGCCATATTAAATACAAAACAGGAAAGCCAGCAAGCATGATTATTATGTACCAACTTGTCTAAAGATCTTTAGGCAGTAATTAAAATTAAAATACATTTCCCTGCAGTTCTGCAATGTCATAGGGATGGGCAGTGTGGCAGTTTGTGTCCCCCATTAAACTTCAGAGAAGTTTGAATGGGAAACTTTAGGTTGTCACTGTGAGATCAGTCAGAAGGTACAACTGGAACAGAACAAAATGAAAAGGTGAAAGGCTGTTACTGTATGAACATATGACAATTTAAATTAGTTCTGCACTCTGTCCAGCCCAGAGGAACTGCCCCCAAGGGCTAGGGGCACACCAGGCTGGCTTTTAAGCTGCTTAAGCTTCTTTCTTGTGCTTTAAAACTAGAGTTGCCAGGGTCATTTGGACAGTCCTTCTTCCATCCAAAATATTCAGATTTTCCCTGGTGTTTAAGTAAAAACCTTTTGCTTTACACTTTTTACAGCATGCCTTGCATTCCAAGCTACTGCAGCAACAACTTTTTTACAGTACAAGATTTTTGTATTTTTTTTTGATTAAAAGTTAAACTAAATGAGAAAGGATGTTGCTTGTACAACTGAAAAGGAAAAAAAAATAAAAATTACAAAGGTAAGTCAAACAGTACTGAAATTCTTCCCTGTGAGGGTGGTAGAACAGATTGCCCAGAGAAGCTGTGGCTGCCCCAGCCCTGGATGTGTCCAAGGCCAGGTTGGAAGGGGTTTGGAACACCCTGGGGTAGTGGCAGTGTCCCTGCTCATGGAAGGGATTGGAACTGGACAATCTTTAAGGTCCCTTCCAACCTAAACCTTTGTATTCCTGTATGATTCTATGACTGAAATGATCAGCTGAGTCATATAAACTGAAGCAGTTTTGAGAGGTGTCTCAGTTCAGTAATACTCTGGAACATTTAAGAGGAAACTCAGGTAACAATCTCTACCTAATTAATCCATTTGCTTTTCTCATGGTTTTACCACATGCAAACCACTAAACTACAGTTTTAAAATGTCATTTATTTATTTTCCTTACATGCAGAAAGGATGATATCAGTTTAAACAGAGCACAGAACTAACCAAGCTGCTCAGGGCCTGGAAGCCACATTCTACATTGTGATGCACAAACACATCAGTCAATAAATTATGCACATGAAGCAAACCAAAAAAGCCTTAGCCAAAACAACAGCAACAAAAACAGCCCCCACCAAACACAAACATACTGGTAAAATTAACTAGAGTATTCAATTATTGAATGAAACCATTTGCAGTGGGCAATTTTGAGATAATGGGACGGAATGTAACAGAAATCACACCATTGCCTGCTCAAAAGCTCATCTGAAAGGAATGCTAAACTGTCAATAACACAAACATACAAACATAACACAAATCCATTTATTGTCCAATATTCCAAAACAAACTTAGAATGGTCAGATCCTCTGGGAAAAGACACAGAGCTTTGTATAACACAATAACTATAAATCCATAATCCTGTTTACTGTAAAACAAGAGTATGAAAGCATTTACTGAAATGGAAAGCCACACACCTCTGAGCTTTGTGGAAGTAGATAACAACAGCCAGACTTCTGACTTCATCTCCCTGATCAGGAACTGCCTTCAGTATGAGAGTACTAAATATTCCATGCCAGTTAGTTCTTTGCATGGACTTTTGCATCTGCCACCTCAGCTGAGGCAAAAGATCCCTGATTTAAATCTCTTTTATGGTAAATACTTCATACAGGAAAAGCTTAAAAAATAATGCAAAACCAAAGCCCAGCAGGATATAGGATTTATTTATGGATGTCACTGTCAGGAAACAGGAGTGAGAGGAGCAATTCATTAGGTTCAGTCAAAAGGAAGCAAAACTTTGAAAGCTATTTTCAACCATGTAGAACAATATTATCTCTTTAGTACCACTAGTCCTCATGTTTCAAATTAATTACCAAACCAAATTGGGAGAACAGTCTTTTCCATTAATTGGGAAAAAAAATAAAAATCAGTAAACAGCTTGCTGGGTTACCTTCCTGCAATCCCTGTATTGGAATCAATGTACTGATCTTGCTGGCAGCTCAGTGGGATTATCCATGGACAAAACAGCTCCTGGATGTACATGAAGTGATGTGCCAGCTGTAGTTTGTGTATTTGTGTCCACACAGGTAGTGAATTCAGTTTTCTAATGTAAACACTGCCCGTGTTACTCTCGTGCTGAGGGGTGAATATGTGTGCAAACAGGAATTTCTGTTAGAGGACATGGTTGCATATTTTCACAGGAGTATTGTGCCCTCTTGAAAAGAACCTGGGCTGTTCTGTCACGTGAATCTCACACGTGAGGTCACACTGCTGCTTCCACACTGCCTTGTGTTTTCACTGTTCCCTGTAGGGCTTTTTCTGGTTATAATTAGAGTTAATCACATTTCAAAGTACCAAGATAATTATCTCCATGTCAAATTAGCTCTTTTCAAATTAAAGACTGTCTCTGCTTAATTTTTCCCATTTTGAAAGAAAAGCAGTGATCCCCAGATCTTTTATGTCATTTCTTTATGAACACGAGGTTACGATAAGCTACTTTCTGAACCACTGCTTGAATGCAATTTATTTTACATAGTTTTGCATAATAAAATAGCATTTTAGATAACTTATTCAAAGGGCAGATAGTAATTCTCAGAGGATTTCATTAAATCACTCTTTTCATGTTAAATTAATGTGCCAAGTTAATTTTGGAATAAACAAACCAAGATATTTAATTGCTTTGTGATAAATATGTACTCCTTGCCTAGAATTTTATCATGTAGTTTTACATTTTTAAACTCCATATATTTGTGCACATCTCAAAAGCCTTGAATTTATGTATTTACTGGTACACACAGTAAGATGTATTCAATAAACTGGTAACTCCATGTTCATGTCAGACCTAAATTTATCTTTCATAATTATTTTGTGTCCCGTGTTTTCCTACAGTATGAATGACAGAGAGGACTTTTTTTTAAGAAATCCTAAAGGACTTCTTTAGGTTCTATACAAATTGACACGGAAAACCTGAGTGATAATGATGAGTGCTGACAAATGAGAAACAAGCAAAAAATGCAGATGCACAAGAGCAAGATAGAAAAACAACAGGACTGAAGCCAGATTTGCTTTACATCACATATTACAAGCCTACTCCCCTCTTTTATGCCCTTTAGTAAATGTTTTACTAAAACTGCAGCATGGAAAATACTTACTGGGAAACAAGCATGACTGGTGGCTTGAGTTCCAGCAAACAGTTCCCTTGAATGGTGCCCAGCCCCAGGGCAGTGCTCCACAGCCCTGCTGAGACACTCCTGAAATGTGAGGGAGGGTGCAAAGTGACACAGGATCCCCAGGCAGTGCAAAGGAGGGCTGCTTTATTGCAAAAAAACAGGCCTTTATCAGTTACATCCTTTTAAGACATTACCAACATAATTCAACCAACCATCCTACACCACGATGTGAGCACGCCATGGTTATATAACTTGTTTTCTACCCCTAATCCAGCTGAGTCACTTTCCCACAGTCCTTTTCTACTTAGCCAAAGTAACAGGCCTGAGCTGTGGTTTTACAAGGCTTCCCTTTGTAAGGTTTCAGCTGTGTGCAACACTGAGATACTCTGCACCTCTGGTCCTGCAAGTGCTCCTTTCAGCCTTTAGCACTGAGGAAACACCACCACCACCCCCACATCTGGGGCTAGAAAAATACATATGCACTGCCAAACAGCAATTAAAGCAGCATCTTTAATAAGCTGGTGGTTGAGCAAAAACTACAGTAATTTCACGACTATAAGGCACACCGGATTATAAGGCGTACTTCCGGGTTGCCGGCAATTTCCCAAACTTTCCCCCCACGTATAAGGCACACCGGACTATAAGGCGCACCCTTTTCCCAGCGAGGATCTATGTGCAACAAAGCAACAAATTAGTAACAGAATCGCACAATCGCGGGGTTTACTGGCAGGTGCTCAATTTACAAACATTTTTCACGGATCAGCACAGCCTTTAAACACAGCCCCAGGCGCTCTCCCCATGCCGTGGGCCCCAGCACTGGCTGCTGGCACTCACAGCTTGCACTTCTGGGTTGGCAATTTCTGAACTTTGTCCATGTATAAGGTGCTCTGGACTATACAGTGCACTTCCGGGTTTTGATCAAAATTTTAGTCAAAAGGGTGCACCTTATAGCCATGAAATTACTGTATTTACGAATGCTTCTAATAGAGAAAGATTTAATTTGAGATTTTACTATTGCTGTAACAATACAGTTGGATGCATGTTTTACTTTATTTCTTGGCAATATTTCATGTTACTTTTAAAGGATACAAAATCTGGTGCAATTCTAACATTTCACACTCATTTATGCAAGCATAATTTTGGAATTAGTGCTCTTGATGTTTTCTTTTGATAAGGTTGTAAAACATTATTCGGAGTTATTTCTGGGGCTTTTTTAATCTTTTCAAGAAAATTATACTCAGCTAGAGCAAATTATTGCAGTTCTTCTGCTACCAGTGAAGAACAATCTTTTTTAGGGCAGTTTTTCAGCATGTACTACAAACTAGAGAAGGAACACCCAGGTTGAACTGCCATACAGACACTGGTAGCATATTTTGAACTAGAAAAATTAGTTATTTAGCAGTTTTGTAGCTGTAAAGTTTCTAGTGAAACATCTATAGAAAAAAAAAGTGATACTTTATCATATTTATGAAATTATTTTCATGTAGGAAAAAAATGGCAACTGGATTTATTCTTAGTAGTTATAAGGCCTGGGAGAGTTTCCCTTCCTTGTGCATCCATAATTCTCCGGCTGATCTCATTGCAGGCTCTTGTGCCAGGTGGGGACAAGAGTCCAATATCCCCCAGACAGGAGCACATGGAGGAAGGGAGCCAGACCCTCATCATCCTCCCAAGATTTGCCACCATTTTTCTCTTACACCAGCCTTTAAGCAGCAAAACTATCCATTTTATTTCACTTCTCTTTGTGGCAGTACTATGACAGATAATAATTCCTCTCTCTCAGGGATAATAATTCCTCCCTCTCAGGAAAAATATTAAAAACATGTTTAATTTTAAGCAAAGGCTTAAGGTAGTAGAGTTCTCCAAATCCAAACACTCAATAAACTAACAACTCTACACAACCCAGACTTTATTGATAGTGAAGAAGCTGCCCAAGTGCCTCATTGACTCCTTGTAGAAATGTGTACAGGCAGCTCATAACTTATCTTACCTTTGTACATATATTTGTACTTTTAAAATAATAAACTATTATTTCATAAAACTGTAGAATGATATGGGCTGGAAGGGACCTTAAAGATTATCTAGTTCCAACCCCTCTGCTGTGGGGAGGGACACTTTCCACCAGATTAGGTGGTTCAAAGCCATATCTAAATATAATTTGCCAAAATATTTCTTCTTTCCAGTGCTAGAAAAATGTGCAAACACATTCAAATTTTGGGGATTGCGTGAAAAAGCAAACCCAGTTTCCCCTGCATCCTCCACACACTAAAGCAGAGTGCACTCTAAGTGGAGTACACCTGTGCGAGTAGAGCCGATGCGGGTAAGTGCCCCAAGGGTTAAGCCCTTGGTCCATTTTCAGTGGTTTAAAATTCACATCTCAGTTCTAAAAAGTCATTACTTATCTGAATGGAGAGGAAGAAGGAAGAGTAGATGGCCCAAGCAAGAACAGAAAGTATAAATGCTAATGTGTGACTGGGTCCTGACAGCACCCAGTTGTGACCACCAGCGCTCCTCAGTGGGGTGAAAATTTGATGATAGACTGCATGTGCAATTGAGCAACACAAATATCTTCTCAGCTGCACTACAGGCCTAGGCTGCACTTCTGAAAATAATTTTTTTTTTTTTTTTGAATACATAATTTTGAGGGTCATTGCCCATGGATTGCTGAAAATGCTCTCTCTGGGAATCCAGACTTATTTGTTTGGCCATGAGTTTCCATTTCACAGTGCAAGATAAGGCCTATTTGCTGCAATTGCCCATCACTGTGTAATCAGGTTCTGTTATTATCATCAGTCTATTCATTCTTCTGTAGCACACTGTGCTGTGCTCAGGTTCAATCAGAAGAGATTTATAGGAGGAGTGACTTGTTTGTTGATTTGCTTGCTTTCTCTCCTCCCAGATAGATGCACATGGAGCTACATAGGTAAGCTGCAGCCATTAAAGGCTTCCTAACCCTAAATTGATGTAGCCTCTGGAAATCTCTTTAAACTGAGTGTCCAATTCTCAGTTTGCAGGGGAGCATTATTACCCAGCAGCTCCCGCCTCTTCACATTACCACAAATTGTTTCAGTGCAGGGTAAACAAAGTGAGAAAATGAGGGCACTGCTGCCTTCATTTGGGAAGCACTGCCAAGGGCAGCCGGCCAGGGCCAGAGAGAAACTCAATTCCTGCAAGCAGCCAGCCCTGTGGAGGTTGGCAGTGGGACAGCCTGGCTGAGCACACTGTGATCTTAGCCTAAGTGGCTTTTCCTGCTCCGAGTTTTATCAAACTGCAAACCTCCCTTCCTATATTTACAGCTACCCAGGTGCTTCTTCCTTTTACCAGAAGCACTTCAGGGGTTTGCTAATGCACTGGAAGCACCTTTCTGATAAGCCAACATAAATTGGTATAGCAATAAATCAAGAAGCATTATGCTACTCCAGGATGTGGAGGGGGTTCATTTCATTACGCTTATAAAAATAAAATAAAAAAACAATACACATTATACTACCATATGAAGGTGCATTGTACAGAGAATGTGAAGCTTAATCAGAGAGGAAAATAATTACAAGATATTCTACTCACCAAAAGCAATCAGGATCTGACAACTGCAGGACAGAGTTATTGGAGAGGGTTGCATTAGAAGACAATATGCCTTATGAGGAAGATGGAGGCATTATTAAAACATAATGCACATGCAGAGTGGGGCATGCATTACACACTGACAAGCCAATGCTTCCCAGGAATACAGATTGCAGTAGCAGAGCTTTAATTATTTAATTTCCTTGTTCAAGAGTGCAAAGCTCTAGCCATGAAAGCATCTCCTCCCATACCAATTCAAATAGCACCTTTCTCTTATTTATTTGGTACTCCCCATTTAATAAGTTATTGCCACCAGAAAAATAAAGATTATTTAATTTTTTCTAAATTACATTAACAGATGTTTTATTTCTAGATTTCTATAGTAAACTGAAAATTGTGCTTGAAGAGTTAGAGCAACATGTTAATGCTCCTATTTTGGTTTTTTTTTGGCCTATTTGTTCAATAAAAATCAGCCTCTTTTTAATTAAATACATTTTATCCCTTTATTGACATGACATAAAGTCCAAAAGTCACAACAGGGAATATATTATTGAGCCATTCCACATTTCCTAAATAACTGAAAGCATTTATTTTTCACCTCAAACACCACAATGCTCTAGAGAAGTCGAATACAATAGTGATTATTATTAATAATAATAATCAGCCAGTATTTGCTTTTACAGTGACAGTGACTCCCACCAGCCTTGAATGCAGCTCACCACACCCTGCAACTCAGCCTGCAGCTCATCCCTCTCCAGGGACAGGACTGTCCTGTGCCCAGCCATGGGAACAGCAGCCAGATTTTGGCAAGTCCCTGCAGCAAAGTCAGGTCCCAACTCAGCTTCAGAGAGTCCTTAATCTCGAACAAATGAAATGCTAGGGGAAGATGACTCTAGGTTTGAATTAGGCTTTGATTGTACCCAATGGAAACCCAAAATGCAGAAACAAACGCAGTGCAAGCAGTGCTTGGCAGCCCCAGAGAGGACAAGGGGCCAGAAGGGATTTCCTGAACTCTGCAAGGATCCTCCTGACATTGGCATGAAAGGAAGCAGGAAAAGAAAGCATGGAGGGCATCATCCAGATTTTTTTTAAAGATACCCAAATCCTCCCCAAGTCCTGAGGGTACAAAGAAAGCACAGAGCTTTCCTAAGTCACAGGGATGCTCAAAGATTTAAGTGTGAGCTTGTACAAGAGCTTTACAGGGCAGGCTTGTGGCAGCCAAGGGCTTTCCCCTACTAATGGCTCCTTTCTACACCTAAGTGTGGTTACTATCAGCTCTTTTTTCTGTAATAGTTTATTGGGTGATGAAGCAAAACTTTCTCACAGAATCCTGGAGGTCATTTTGTCCCACCTCCCCTCCCTCCCCCCACCCCAACACTGCATTTTTTTTGGCTGTAGCACGTGTGACTTTTCCTCTGTTGCTCTTCTAGCTGTCCATTACCACTCATTTTAGAGCCTCCCACATCTGCCATGCAGTCTCCCAAATGCAGGGCCTGCTTCCCATCACATCCCCCTCTTCCTCTCACCTGCCCACAAGCAGTGCAAATGTTTGGACAAGCACAGGAAAGCTGAATCAGTCACATCGTGAGAGAATGGGCAGAGACACAGCAGAAGTAAAAGGAAGGGAAGTAATTTCAATCACATTGTTAGAGGTTGGTTTTTGGTTTAAAAGACAATCTCTGAAAATATTTACATCAATTGCAATTTAATCTCCTTTGTGATCATTTAAGACTCCATCCAACTAAGGTAGTTTTTGCAAAAACCTCAAAAAACTTCCTATGTGCAAAGTTTCCCTCTATTTATGCACCCTGGTTCTAAATGCTACTGCTCTATTGATTACTGTAATTCAGCTCTAATTGCACTTTTACAAAGCAGGATGAATAGATTACAGTTGAGCTAGGAGGAAGCCAAACATCAATTATTAATATAACAGAGCTGGCCTTTACCATGCCTGCATTATTTACCTTGGGGAGTTTAGGAAACTGCTGAATAATATTTATCCTCGTAAATTAACCACTTTAAAATATTTGTTTTCATTAAGAAAAGCAATCAGAGTAATGAAATATTCTTTCAGCAAATGCAAACAAGCCCTCAGTGTCTGTAATGATACATGAAAACCCAATGCCCTTTCTCAGAATGAGGCAGCCATGGTGTTTCAGAAAGCAGGTTTATATTGTTCACCAGAACACACAGGGCTGATCTGCAGGGTGGCTCCAATGCAGCACGGGGTCTTTGGTTACTGTTTGAGCCATTGTTTTTATCTGCACAGCTGGTTTAGCCTCGACAGGGATCCTAAACCAGACAGTTTCAGCAAAGAGAAAAAGCTAATGGTAAAGCTGGTCCTTCTTCAGTGTAAATTTCTAAAAAAAGGCCAATACATCCAAGTCCTGTTTCCCAGACCCGTTCTAGCCAGCACTGTGACCCTACACCAATTTCTTTGCTTTGCTGTCACTACCTTTGGTTCCATGTCTTGCTGTGCATCTTCTGCTTCACTGCTCCAGCAATCTGCATTTCCATTAGCAGCAGTTAATATTGACAGTTTATACTCTAACCTTGTGGCCTATGGCTCTGGCTGATGGTTTGGATATATGGATTTTAGCCTTTTTCAAATGTATATATTGCTAAGCAAGGAAATTTTAAAATTATTCCTCTGACCTTTGCCTCTTTCTCTTTGGATACTTCACCTGCTCAAAGAGCAGTCATCCCTTTTTTACCACAAGTTTGATCATCTGCAGAACAATCTGGCTTAGTGCAGAGCCTCCCTGGCCAAAGCACAAGGGCTGCCAGTTTGCAGCCACATGCACAGACCCACCAAGATTTTCACCTTCAGAGTGAATTTCCAGATTTTCCACAGGCAGATGGATACACACAATTCCTCTTCAGTATTCAACTGCTATTAAGAAGGTATATCATGTGCTGCACAGATTCTGTGGTTGTTCTGTAGGTAGAGGCAAATTTCCCCTGATCAATAAATAGTATGCTTAAAAAGCTATTGTTTCTTGAATAAAAATATTCACCAAAGCTAATTCTGTAAATTTCCACTGTATCACAATCAAAAACTCGCTGTACAATATTTAATTAGCTAGCCATTTGTAGCTAGGGCTGGAGGCATTCATCATCTTTCCAAAAACATGCACATCACCATCTGTAACATCCCGTCAGTATTTTGGCTCTGAACTAGATAAAACATTTAACACATTGGCAGCTAAAAGTTGAGATTGCTACAGAAGCCTCAAATGCGAATTCTGTTGTGCTGCTCCTTTGAGAGTACCTCAGCATTTGCCACTGTGGGTAGTCTCTAATCAAAAAGCCTGGAGGGAACCCAATGAAATCTGTGCCCAAAATTCAACTGCAGGAGTATTAATCCAGCTTCATTCTATATCTGATTACACAAAATCAACCCTTTCTACCCATTAGCCATCTTTCATCTGCTCCTGCAATATATGTTTTTCTTTTCAATCCTTTGGCAATAATATCAGTGCAGTAGTAGTCTAGCAACTGCTAATCTCTGATAAAAACTTAGGGCTAGATTGTTCCTAAGAAAAATAAGATACTTTTTGGATTTTCTCAGGAACTGATTAGAAAGCCCTGGAGCAGCACAGTCCTTGGAGGTGAGGGATGTCATGGAGGAGGAAGGCTGGTGGCTCTGGCTGGGTCAGGTCGCTGTCCCCAGGCACGCTGCCCTGTGGGGGCTCCTGGCACATCCCACAGCTCTAAATCATCACAGGGAGATTCCTGGAGCTGAAGAGTCCCCTTAGCTCATTCCAGCGTTAGATTTTCCCCTACTGTGTGCCCAACACTCTGCTTCTTCCCGGGTGTGTAATGTTGAATTTGGCTGTGCTAAAGCCCAAGGGAGCTGGCCTAACCGGCCACCAGCCTCCGTCCTCAATATGTACTTCCCACTTGGGTCACGTGAAAATTGAATTATTAGCAATTTTTAATTTACTTCATGATTACCTGCAAAAATGCTGAATAAGATTATTTTTGATGCTGATCCATGCTCATTGATTCCTCATTGACAAGTATCTGTCATGAGCAAAGGGTCTGGCAGTTCTTACAGCGCTTCTCCCTGTTTTCACAATGTTGCACAGTGCTAGTTTTCCATTAGAACCCAAAACTTACACCCATCACTCAATCTACATCA
Source organism: Sialia sialis (assembly GCA_009812075.1). NCBI lineage: Eukaryota > Metazoa > Chordata > Aves > Passeriformes > Turdidae > Sialia > Sialia sialis. Next base: position 3,062,906 of record VRYO01001792.1, on the reverse strand, counting down.
CCCAATGCCTTCAAAAGTCTGGAGTTTATTGAACAACTTGACAGATTTTTCTTTTATAACTCTAAAGACCTGAAACGTGTTACAATATTACAGATTCTTGCAAACCAGTAATAAAAATGAGCAAGCTCTTCCAAAAAAACTCAAAAAAACCTCCTCTAGTTCAATGATGAACTCTACTCCTTAAACACCACAGAAATCACACAAGGCATCAAAATCAGTATAAAACATTCCTAGGAAAGAAGGCTGCACTGGTTTACTGTCCACCAAAGCACCTGATCAACAGCAATATTGAGCAGTGCTGCCAGATTTAAACAGCTATGCAGGTACTTTGGACATAAAGAATGACAGCAGCTTTATCTGAGATGTTCCATTTTAAAACAGTGTAAAAACCATACATGAAATAAACACCAACAGTTAGGACAAAATAGAATTACTCTCTCCAGATTCACATATTCATGTGTTCCCTTTTCCTTGCTATTCCTCTCACATAAGATATCATTGACTTGATCCAGGCAAAAACTTTTATTGCAGTTTTGTCTTTTTTTCCTATAAGCCTTGAAGTATTAGACAAATGGATCTGTTCAGTGGAAGTTTTGTTTTCCTTCAAGAAACTGAGATGAAATGCACTTCAGTCTTAAACTCAAAAAAGAAAAAAAAGAAAACAACCCCAGTAGAATGCCCATGATCTTATTAAAAACAAAGGAACAAACAAAAAAACCCAAAAACACTACAAAAAACCCCAAGAGATAGCTATTATTTTAGGTGATACTATACTGAGAAACTTTAAAGACATCTATGAATATTCACTTTTTCATACAGTGCAAACCACCTTTATTGCAAAACACAAGTAGCAGCCTGTTATATCTAGACCAGATATAATTTTATTAATAGAAAAATTCTCCCTCCAAATGAAAGCCTCCCATGAATATTTATCTACAATCAAATAGGAATGCCTCTCATCTCAGAAAAGGATTCATGAACTTTAATGGCAACTTCAGACAATTTGATAGGTTTATATTTCCCTCATGTAAACAGCTTTGCATTAGCATATGAATGTTATTATCCATGCTTTAAATTTGCCAGACACTGACCACTTTGTTGCATTTTTAATGGCTTACCTATGAGTTTTTTCATTAAACATTTTTGATCTACTGTTAGCTTTGATGTCTGCTTGAGAAAGAATTTTGCCTGTTTGCATATCAGTGAGCTAAAATTTACTTAGAAACACTTGACACCAGCTTAAATTGCAAAAAGGCCTTACACAGCTAGACTTGCTTCTCTGCTATAACACAAGTATCTGAGGAAAACACATTAGGCATCACAAAGGGTGCAAAGATATTTGAATCTGTACTGCACATAACATCATTCTTATTCTTACTTACTGAGGTAGACGTTTGGGGAAAATCTGAATTCTTATTTCACAGAAAAAATGTTTTTTTTCTAAATCCTAAGTGAATTCAAATCACGTGTATAAATGTGGACTCACATAGAGAAGGGAGAGATAGAGATCCTCCTGATACCTTTAAAGAACAAGGAACCTGATTTATATCTTCCTGTTATCTTTTCTATAATGACCAACATGTGCCTGATACCAGAGTGATGAAAAGGATTTTTCCTGTATGGAGGAAACCCTAAATATGTAATTATTAAGGTTCCTGATGGGTCTCTAGCACCAGAAGAGATTCTGCTCTTCAAGTTTCCTATTTAAAGTGGCTATTGAAACTTTTCCTAGAAAGTGAAAATAGAGGAATAAAAGGATTCTTCCTTTCCAACTTAACTTTTATTTTTACCTTGGATGACTCATTTAGAAAGAGTAAATAAGAGATAGATAAGATAGATTGAGAGATAGATATAAAAGAATATCATTATAATGAATTGAAGGCAAGGCCACAGTGGTCATCTTTCATCTAAACTGATGTGGGCACTTGGATTATAGTAAAGTCTATATTTTTACGTGCTTAATAAAGTATCTCTTTTATTCAGTATTTCCATCAGTTGAAACTGATTCCTATCTACTACTAATGGTGTATATTCTCATATAGCACTTTGTGCTACATTTCTTCAAGTCTCATTTTTAAAAGTTAATGAGAGTAACCCTCTCTCACAAAAAATCCCACCTTGAGACATAAGCAAATGGATGCCTCAGAAGGTTGAAATAATTAGATAATCCACTCTGACACAAGAAAATTGCATGCATTGTTTTTACACTTGCTGCAATAGATGTAGCCCCGAAGCTTTCTTGTATTAACTCGTCACCATCTGCTTATCAGTCTACTTGTGCCTGAAACAAATTCCAGAGTAAAATAGAATACAAGGAACTTGCTATGTCAGTGGACTGAAATCACTCATATGACTGCTCCAATCCCTGATTTACAGAGGGACAATGGGAATTGCCATGACAGTTAGGCTAACCATCAATTTTTTCCTTTTTATCACTGTGCCCTGGAAAGGAACAAAATGCTCTGCAGTAGGAAGAGTTGGGTAAACATTTAGAGTCATGTTCCTGTTCCACCCACCCTCTCAGTGAAACACTGCTTCCAATTAAATGTGAGATTTTACATTCCTTCCAGAAGCAAGTCTAGAGTTGAATTGTGCTGGTTACTATTGTGGCTTTGGCTAAGAGCCCACTGCAGTCCAACAGAAGTTTTTCATACTTGCCAGTTTCCCCTTCTGCTCAATATTCCTCAATTATTTTCATTACTGACTGAAGTCAATCTTCCAGAATGTAGATTGCATTTCCTTACTATGACTTTTCCTTTGGTTATCTACTCATTCCCATACTCTGCAAATGTCTTTAAGTCAGTAAAATTAAGGTAAAACCTTGACAGAAATGCTATTTCCCCAGTTAGCTCTGTGCAGGTACCTGGAGAGATCCAGGATGTGCTCAGCTCTTGAGCTGCCACCAGGCTGTTTTAACTCCATCTCACCAAACTGTTGCACTCAATATGCATTGACAATAGCAAGAGCGAAGCAGCTGAAAGCTGAAGTCTTCTATAGTGATTTTAATTAAGAGTCTGTCACCATCTGAATTATTATTGTTACTTTAGGAATTACATTGCAGCATAAATTATTATAATAAAGAAGCCTGATAATTGTGATCCTAGCCAAAGTGCCTGAAAGAAGCATCACTTGGATTGTGCCTTTTGGGGCACTGGGGAGAAATTCAGGGATTGCTTCCACTTGGAAGAGGAGCTGCCATGTTACCAAATACTTTAATAATTAATAGCTGTTTAACTATAGAGGCAGTAAATGCCCTGTCCCACTTCTGAAGCCCACATTCTTTCTCAGGGCACTCCTACAGTTTCCCACCCAAGTATTTATTCCCATCCTGGGGCTCGTGGTCCCCATACTCGCTCTATCACCACCTCCCCGAGTTTGTGCTGTTTTCTCCTACAAACACACGAGCAGAATGAATCCCACACAAAGCTTCCCACTCCACGTGTGCATCCCAAGTACAATTTGTTTGAAACATGAGGGCTCCTGTCTTTGGGCTGACTGTGGCAGATGTGTAGCTAGGTGATGTTATAAAACAGCACCATTATCAACTGTTCCAAGGGGAAAAGCAGCTGTTCCAGATCCACAAGGGTGCAGTAATTTCATGCCTATAAGGCACACCCTTTTGACTAAAATTTTGATCGAA